>OX637406.1:24109889-24417389 GCA_951799425.1 Ilex aquifolium | reverse complement strand
CTGCTCTCTATGTCTCCAATTATTAACAACAGAATTTCGATCATCTTCTTCATCAAAACCAGCCCCATAAGGCTCCTCATCTTCAACCTTTACTTCCCTCGGTTGAACTCTTTCCCTTCTACGCACATTAGGGACGTTTTGTGGTTGCCTCTCACGTGTATTCTCCATCTGATCTAACCGTTCGTGAACTTGCTCCAGTTCCAACTTCATCACACGCCTCATCTCACTCATCATGGCCTCCATAAACAATTTCGGATCAGCCAATTCCGTAGCATCTTCGGTCATGTTCTTAGCACTGTTGTGAGGCATGATTGCTGCAAAAACAAGGTTAGAAAAAAAAATAACAAAAAGGAATAAAAGGACCTCACAATTCTCTCCCTTACGTGTTTACACTCAAGAATGTGAATCACTCTACACTCGTGTTTTCACTCAAAAAAATACGTGGCTTTTCACCCTCTAATGTTCTCACCACTCTTGCCTTTTTTTTTTTCCACTCGATAATTCTCTTCTAGTTCTTTTGAAACCAAACAAACAATTCTCAAAATTTCCAACAACAATTCACCAAGAACTCATCAAGGAATTTCGGGTTTTAAGAGCAAGAATTCAAGGAACAAGGCTGATTAGATTGTTTGGAAGCACAAAATAGCAAGATTTCCACAAAAATAGATGAAAACAAACAATTTTGTAATAACTAGAACCAAACAATTTCGGGCTTCACTTTTTTTTTTTTGAGTCCTTTCTGTTTTTTTTTTTTTTTTTTTTTATGATCAGCAACTATCTTTTGATAGTAACAAAATAAAATTTTGTAATAAACTAGAACAAAATACGAGCGGAATGGGGTATGAAGAAAATTCGGCTAAACTAGAATTTGTGAACCGAATTTGGGAGTAAAGAACACAGAAAAAAAGAGAAGAAAGGTTTTTTTTTTTTTTTTTTAAAGATAGGCAAACCTGAACTAGATCATTTGCTCTGATACCAAATGATGTGAATCCCCGCCAAAATAACTAGATTCAACATGAAAAAGGAACCCAAGATCGTTCTATGATCAGATTTGAATGATAAACCTCGATCCGTTGTTTACGACAAACAAGAACCTTGGTTTATGTGACCTCAACCCGTTGTTTGATGCGAAACAAGAACCTTGGTATAAGGAAGACGCCACAAACGGTGTGGAAACCCGTTTGATAAGTCGCTTGTGAACGCCACGGAAAATCCCGATAAGTTCGGTTAGTTCTTCAAAGAATCGTAGAGAAAATACTCTCAAAATTTACTGAATAATAATCTATCTTTTCATTGATTTAGACCAACGTGAGGGGTAAGACATTTGAGGTGACCCCCGCCACGATTGCCTTGGTGATGGAGTATGAGAGGCCTCCCCCGACCACTCCAGTCTACCCACACAATGTGGATGGGGGTAGGACTGTCAAGGACTACGTGGCCCTCACCTATGAGGACCCGACCATGTTCAAGGGAACGACATCGGTCAGGGGCCTCAAACATTCATACGGAGTAATGAATAAAGTTCTTCATTACAATTTGATGCCCCGGGGTTCGGAGAAGAACCCAAACATAGAGAAGTTAGCTTTACTTCATGCTTTTATGATAGGAGTAGCCATTGATGTGGTTTATTTGATTTGGTTGGAGATGCGGGAGTTTGCGCAGGCTGCAAAGCCAAAGGCAAATCTCCCTTTTGGTAGCCTTGTCACCAAGCTGTGCGCTTATGCCAGAGTGAAGATGTATGCCCATGATACATTGCTCCCCCCAGAGACTAGAGCCATACGGAGGTCCAGCAGTCAAAAGAGGGCTACTAGGACTGGGGGTGAGAGACCTAGGGCTAGGGATCCAGAGTAGTCTGAAGCCGAGCCTTCTTCCCCAGCGTCTTGATGCTCTAGAGGCCACCATGCATGGACTCTCAGTCATGGTTACGAGGCTTTTCCAACATACTTTCCCGGGGGAGCCTATCCCCGGAGGACCACCACCACTCCCACAGCCTCCAGCTAGACCCTCAGCCTCTATTCCTGTGCCTTCTACGACTGTGGAGGTGGCGGATGTTAACGATGATGAGGAGGAGTTAGAGTCAGAGTTCGAGTCTGAGACTGAGGACGAGGATGCCTTTGATGAAGAGGATGACTGAGGAGTACTGGGGATTTTGGGTTTTTTGTTTTGATTTGCAGTTGTACGTAGTTGGGGTTCTTGTGTCAGCCAGTAGAAGTATCTTTAGGTTTTGGTCATTTTGTTTTGGAACTTGAACCATTGTAAAGAACTTTTTGAAGATGATCAATGAAAATACAACAGTTGTTACATTTATATCAGTGCCTAAAGCCATTTATTTAATTACAATATGATTTATGCATTTTGAGTGTTTGGATGTTTGTTTGAATGAATGGATTTCGGTTTGAATGATTGGATTTCGGTTTAAATTATAGCTTGTGGTTTAAAATAATGTTTGCTAGGGACTAGCAAAGCTCAAGTTAGGGGGTGTGATTAGCATAAAAACATGACATATATTGTATGCTAATATGCCCTTCTATACTTGCTTTAGTTGTGAAATTAGGGAGAAATGCGTTTAATCTTCGTTTTGATGGAGTTTTATGCAAATGCAGGTAAAATGATGTAAATGAGCTGAGTTAAGCCCCCATTGAAGTGTTTGAAGTCAATGAAGATGAGGGGGCAGCTTAAAGGAAGGCTTGGAGGGTGAAGAAACCAAGAAAAATTCAAGTTGGTTGAAAACCTTCCCGAAGGTTTTGCCTTGGACTGCCTATTCACTGCCAAAACCTTCCGGAAGGTTTTGCCTACTAGAATGAAACCTTCCGGAAGGTTATGCTCACTGGAATGCTCATTTAAATGTTCCTGCACAAACCTTCCGGAAGGTTTATGTCGACCTTCCAGAAGGTTTTGCCCAGATTGCCCAGATTCTGCATATTAACCTCTGCAACTTTAGGGGTTCCACCAAACACTCTCCCACTCATTCCTGACATGTCTTACACGCAGACATCCCCTCATACACTCATTGCTTGGACTTTTGGAGCTTTGGGCATTAATGAGGAAGGAGGAGAGAGAAGATGCTGGGTGTGCAGGCTATGCCTGCACTAGCCTGTCCAACCCATCCCTTGGCAGCCCCTATTGATGTGGATCACATCACACAGGCTTGGGACACTCCATGGACGTTTTTGGAAGGCGTCATTACACATTTTTTCAGGATTAGTGAGATATACATTGTAATATAGAGAGAGAGAGTCCATTGAAGAAGATGAATAGTGCTAGAGAGAGAAGTGAATATTTTTGAATTTTCTTCCATATATTGCCTTGTAATCTATTGTAAGACTTATTTAAGCTTTGTTTAGCGTCTTTAATGTCATTTATTACAAGCATATTTCAAGTTTAGTCTTGTATTTTGGATTCCACCATTAATGCATTCAAGTTCTTCATTTTCAAGCTTTAAGATGGGTCTTAAATGCACTTTCTCTACAATGTTCTTCCATTACATTATTGTCCTAGCTTTAAGTATGAGTAGCTAAGCTTTTAAGTTGGCTAATCCATGGGAGACCTCTTCATGGGTATGCCATTTCAACTCATTTTCTTTCCCCCTTGTAGTGTACGTTGGTTCGGCTTGACTAGGTGGAGTGTGGATGTGGTTGTGAGTTCTTGATACACCGTAGGCATTGTCATGGGGTATGCTTGAATCCTCACCTCCACATTAGTCTCGAGCTTCCCACAAATCAATCGAACATCAAAACACCATTGGGGGAAGGTCTCGAGTTGAGTTGGCATTCCCATTGGAATGAACCCTTCAGATTAGCAAACACTTTTCCCAATTCATTTTTATCAAGATACAATTACAACCCAAACTTCAAACAACAAAAGATTTTTACACTTTATCCTTTTCACCAAAATCACCTTCTACATGATTCACCTCCTTCCCTGAGGAGACGACCTTGGAATACGATTTTCAAATAAAACACGACACTTAAAAGACTCCTTGCGCTTGGGGAGCGCTTTTGTTCACACACACATGCATTTCATTCCTTTCATGCATCCACCATTCCGTTGCCTTTTCTTTTGACATCATTCCGAGGGAGAGTGACACTCCCCCATCCCGATACGCCATACAAACATCGAGGGATGATGTCTGGAGATTAGGAATACAACGGAAAACATCAAGAAGCTTTCAAAATCAAGCTCCACCACAACAGGAAAAGAAGTCGAATTTTGAGGAACTGCTTTCCAGGTACATAGCACAGAATGAAACAATGATGAACAGTATGGAAGTATCAATCCGAAACTTGGAAAATCAAATGGGTCTGCTTGCTAATGCCATTAACAACCGACCTCAAGGCACTCTACCTAGTGATACGGAGATCAATCCTAGAGAGAAGGTAAGGAGCACTGCAAGGCTATTGCTTGAATGTTTCCGTTGTAGTATTTTCCCTAACCTCCAGACATCATCCCTCAATGTATGTATGGTATGTGTGTGAAAGGGAGTGTCACTCTACCTTGGAATGATCTCAAAAGAAAAGGCAACAGAATGGTGGACGAATGAAATGCGTGTGTGTGTGTGTGTGTGAACAAAAATACTCCCCAAGCGCAGAGAGACTTTTGCTTGTCGTGTTTTACTTGGAATTGTATTCCAAGGTCGTCTCCTCAGGGAAGGAGGTGAATCGTGTTTAAGGTGATTTTTGGTAGAAAGGGGAAAGTGTAAAAAAAATCTTTTGACGTTGAAGTTGATTTGTGATTTGTGTTATGATGAAAATGAAATGGAAAACAAGTGTTGACTAATCCAAAGGGTTCACTCCAATGGGAATGCCAAGACAACTTGAATCCTTCCTCCAATAGAGCATAGATGTACGATTGATTCGTAGGAAGCTAGGGACAAGATGGAAGTGAGGATCCAAGCATAACCCGTGACAAGTCTACGGGATATCAAAGACTCACGATCTCATCCACCCTCAACCCAGTCAAACCGAGCCATCGTACTCTGAGAGGAGGAAAGAAAATGAGTTGTAATGGCATACCCAAGTGGAGGTCTCCCTTGGATTAGCCAACTTAAGAACTTAGCTACTCATGCTTAAGGTAAAAAAAACAATGTAATAAGAAGACAATATAAAGAAATGAAGTTTTTAGCTAAGTTAATGCTAGAAAACATAAACTAAAAGAGAGTGCATTGGATACCCATTCTAAAGCTAAGAAATTTAAGAACTTGAATGCATTAATGGTGAAAGCTTTAATGTAAGACTAAACTTGAAAACAACTTGCAATAAATAGCATTAAAGACTTCAAACCAAGCTTAGAAGATTCTTACATGAAATTACAAGACAATGTGTGGAAGAAAATGCAAAAATCTCAACTTCTCTCTCTAAGACTATTCTTCTTCTTCCTAGACTCTCTCCCTCTATATTCTAATGTATATGGAATAATAATAAACAATGGTGTCCTCTCCTTGCCAAAAACGTCCATGGAGTGATGCCCTAGTTGTCTGATGTGATCTCTATGCCTAGGGGCTGAAGAGGGATGGGCTGGATAGGGTTGGTGCAAGTCTTGTCTCCACACCCTGCACCTTCTCTCTCCTCTTTCCTCATTAATGATCAAACATCCAAAAGTCCAAGAAGAGGTGCAAGAGGGATGTCCGTGGTGTTGGGAGTGGCAGGGACATGTAGGAGAATGTCTGGTGGGACCCTCAAAGTGGCAAAGCTTGACATGTAGAATCTGGGCTATTTTAGTAAAACCTATCGATAGGTCGAGGGAAACCTATCGGTAGGTTTCACTCCAGTAGGCAAAAAATACCGGTATGTCTGGCAGTAGGTGCAGGACAGTAGCCAAAACCTACCGGTAGGTCATACCGGTAGGTTTTTCCTGGTTTTGCAAAAATCTTGGTTCCTCCACCTCCTGAGCTCTCCTCAAGCCTCGTTCTCAACTCCAATCGTCTTGAACACCATGAGAGGGCTTATCTATCATCATTTAAGCCCTTTTATCTGCAAACACAACGAATCTTCGTTAATAGCTCAAGTAGTGCAATTCCGCTCATTTAATCCGCAAAAGCAAATGAAAAAAGAATGTAATGGCACATGAAATATGCAATGTTTTGTGTTGATCACACCCCCCAACTTGAGCTTTGCTAGTCCCTAGCAAAGTTTATTTTCAAACAAGAGTATAACATACAACAATCCATTTAAATAAACAATTTACCCAAACAATCAAAATAAAAAAATCATAATGCAATTAACGAAATAAACTTGGACAAGATGGAACATGAATTGTGGTATTTCATTAATGTGTTTCAAGATTGGAGTACATGGAGTTAGACATCAAAAAAAGACAAAATGGCCTGAGACCTAAGGATTCTTCTACAAGGCCAATGACTCCATTCCAAGGTATGTACAATCCAAAACAAAAAGAAAAGACAGACACTACAATATCCTACTCCTCCATAAAGGCAAAAGCAACCACAGTGAAAACCCTAATCATCATTGTCATCTCCGTCTTCGTCATCCTCCCTATCAAAGTCGGTCTCTCCTTCCTCCTCAACTGAGTCATCATCATCATCATCTTCATCGTCTCCCACCTCAACCACTGTGGAGGCAGAGGGGACAGAGGCAGGAGGTGGAGGTCTAGAAGCTAGCTGTGGTGGTCCACCGAGGACGGGCCTTCCAGGGAATGTGTGTATGAACAACTCCGTCATCATGGCCGAAATCCCTCGCACTAACACGTCTAAAGCTTGCACTGTCACCTCTAATGCATCAAGGCGCTGAGGTATTGAGCGTTCTAATGCAGAAGAGGATGGGGCTGATGAAGGAGGTCCAGTAGAGGGCGCAGAAGGCGCATGCCCAGCAGCCTCAGAGTCTGGCCTTGAAGCCCCAGCTCGCTCCCCCCGGCTCATCGGTTTCCTCTTCTTGCTGCTCGCCTTTCCAATTGCCCCAGTCTCGGGGGGAGTGAGCTTGTCAAACGCATACGCCTTGACCTTGAAATGCTTGCACATCCGAGTCACCAGGTTCCCGAATGGTAGATTGGCTTTAGGCTTTTGGGTCGCCGCAAACTCTTTCATTACCTCCCATATGAACAGTGTAAAATCAACCACCTTGCCTGACATAACTGCATCCAATAGGCCTAGCTTTTCAATGTTATGCGTCTTTTCAGCGCCCCTTGGAAGCAGATTATAATGGAGAAGTTTATTCAAAAGCCCATAAGAATACTTCAGCCCCCCAACGTGGACTGTCCATTTGAATTGACTAGGGTCATCATACATCAAAGCTACAAACTCAGCAATGGTCTTGGGTCGGTTAATGTTATGAGGATAGACTGGCGTAGAGGAAGGTGGTGTCTCGTAATTACCCAGGAGAGTGGCAATGACCGCAAGGGTTACCTCAAACATTTTACCCCTTACGTTTGTTCTCAAACTTTCAATCTCATCCACCTCCACCACCCTGAGTGTTTGGTAGAACTCCCGGCACAAAGACAAATTGAACCCATCGACGGGCTCAAACCAAAACCTCATCCCATGGGCATCAATGATCCTAAGGACCTCGTTCCTCGGACCAAGGGAAATGTGGTCGAGGTGCCGCTCACATGTGACGTTTTTCTCTTGAATCAACTGGTTTCGTGCCTCATTTCTGGCCTTTTTTCTCTGTTCATTGCGGTCCCCGCTTGACCCATCTCCGCTTCTCTTGTGACTACTAGGCTCCTCGGTTTGAGAGGAGTCGGGTCCAATTCTCTTGGTTCGGGCCATGCAAAGCAACAGTGCCCCCATAGTCGAGACTGTGAAAAGGATCAAGAAAAGACCCTCAATCGGGTCCATGGCCTCATGAATGATCTCCACATGCCGAGCCATTTGAGAGATTTTGAATAGATTGAAGAGAGTAGAGAGGATTTGGGCTTGTAAGATTTTCGGCAATTAGGGTTTCTAAAGATTGAAATCCACTTAAGCACCACTCTAGGGGTGAAATTCAAGATATGAATGTAGTAGGAGGGGGATTGGGAAGCTTATGAATGTTTTGAGTGAGAGGGAGGAGCTCTAGGGTCTGTGATTTAGGAGGACAATGAAGGGTTTCTCCGAAAATAATCGATTAAAAGCCCTAATTTTAGCATTTAAGATGAAATCTACCGGTAGGTCGATGGAAACCTACTGGTAGGTTTTACTCTAGTGAGCAAAAAATACCGGTAGGTTTGTGCTTTGATGTTATTTCCTTGTAGTATCCTAACTTCCTAACATCATCCCTGAATGTATGTATGATGTATGTGTGAAGGGGGTGTCACTCTCCCTTGGGATGATGTCAAAAGAAAGGGCAAGAGAATGGTGGAAAATGAAATGTGTGTGTACAAAAATGCTTCCCAAGCGCAAGAAGAATTTTGTGTATCATGTTTACTTGGAAGTATTCCAAGGTCGCCTCCTCAGGGAAGGATGTGAATCTTGTAGAAGGTGATTTTGGTAAAAACAAGGTGTAAAATCTTTTGTTGTTGAAGTTTGGTTTGTGAATTGTATTGTGATAAATGAAATAGGAAACAAGTGTTGGCTAATCCAAAGGGTTCACTCCAATGGGAATACCAATTCAACTCGAAGTCTTCCTCCAATGATGCATAGATGAACGATTGATTCATGGGAAGCTCGGGACAAGATGGAAGTGAGGAGCTAAGCATAAACCATGATAAGTCTACGGAATATCAAAGACTCACAACCATGTCCACACTCAACCCAGTCAAATCGAACTACCATACACCGAGGGGAGGAAAGAAGATGAGTTAAAATGGCATACCCAAGGGGAGATCTCCTTTGAATTAGCCAACTTAAAGACTTAGCTACTCATGCTTGAAGGAAAGACAATAATGAAATGGAAAGACATTGTAAAGCAATCAAAATTGTAACTAAGTTAATGCAAAAAAATATAAACTAAAAGAGAATGCATTGAATACCCATTTTAAAACTAAGAAATTGAAGAACTTGAGTGCATTAATGGTGAAAGCTTGAATGAAAGACTAAACATCAAAGCAACTTGTAATAAATGGCATTAAAGACTTCAAACAAAGCTTAGAAGATTCTTACATGAAATTCAAAAACAATGTGTGGAGGAAAATGCAAAAATCTCAACTTCTCTCCTAACACTATTCATCTTCTTCCTAGACTCTCTCCCTCTATATTACAATGTATATCTCATCCTCCTCCATTATGGAGTCTTCTCCCTCCAAAAAACGTCCATGGAGTGATGCTCTAGACCACTGATAGGATCTCTAAGCCTAGGGCTGAGAAGGGATGGGCTGGACAGGTTTGGTGCAGACCTTGTCTCCACAACCAGCACCTTCTCTCTCCTCTTTCCTCCTTTATGATCAAACATCCAAAAGTCCATGGAGAGGTGTAAGAGGGATGTTCATGGTGTTGGGAGTAGCAAGAGCAGGTAGGAGAATGTCTGGTGGGACCCCCAAGACTGCAGAGTTTGAGATTCAGAGTCTGGCACTTATAAGTAAAACCTACCGGTATGTCGGTGGAAACCTACCGGTAGGTTTCACTCCAGTAAGAAAAAGATACCGGTATGTCTGGTGGTAGGTGCAGGTCCAGTCGCTAAAACCTACCGGTATTGCCTACCGGTAGGTTTTCCCTTGTTTTTCCTGATTTCTTGGTTTCTTTGCCTCCTGAGCTATCATCAAGCCATCCTTTCATCATCATTCATCTCGAACGCTATGAGAAGGCTTTAAGAAGCACCATTTATCACCCTTTATCTACAACCATACCGACATTCCATAAATAGCGCAGACAATGCATAACAACTCATTTAACCACAAAAACCAGCACAAAATAGGGATGCAAAAGCACGTTAAATATACAATGTTTTGTGCTAATCAGTTTGGCGGTAGGTGCACAACCTGTGGCCAAAACATACCGGTATGGCCTAGCGGTAGGTTTTGCCTTAGTTGCAAAATGAACCTATTGTCCAGCATACTACCACTCCACTTCATTTCAAGACCTACCCTATACATTCCAACACTCTCTTTATGACCTCTACTCCACCCTCAACATGTACTAAACTTGTAAACCACAATTTGAACCATCGTACCCAAATCATTACCGAAATTGCAACATGATTTAAAACTTCGATGCATTAAATAAACAAGGCCTGGATTTTTACTTTTAACTACCAAAATGAACACCCATAATGTAAAACACACATGCAATTAACAAGGGCATTCCCCATTCATTCTAATATCAAAAACTTGAGCAATATTCCCCTATTCTGCAAGCGTGGAGCTATTTAATACGTTATTCTGATGGCCGAACTAAGCACACATGAGCATTACCATAGCCTTACATACTAGTCTAAAGTATGCACCTACACATTTATTTTCGAACTCATGTGTGTGTGAATTGGACAAGTAATTTGAGCATTTACGCAACAGAATTCACATTCGAATGGCTAGCCAAGTTCAGCTTCAATGCAAAACTCACCAAAGGTCACAATGAAATACACTATAGTTATCCTGGCATGCACTCCATGTGTACATGTGAGATAGAATCTTGTGCACAAAACAAAGTATGCTCACATGTAATCCAAAAAATGAAGTTCATGTATGAAAATGAAGCGACTTTGGCATAATCTCATGAAAAGAATGCTAGGGCATGGGGTAGCAAAACTAACTCGTCATTTCCTTTAAAATTATGCATCTCCCATGCTTCTCTAGATCATTTAGGACTTCAAGGGCTGTAATGGGGCCTTGGGGTAATATTTTAGGCAAAAGAAATGAAGGGTATAGGATAACAAAGAGGGTTGTTCCGGGTGAAAGACTTTTATTTCAAAAGTATCTCCCTTTTCATGGGATTTTCATTCTTACATCGTCACCACATTCTTTGTTTCTTTTCTTTATTTTCCTTAACATTTTCCTTTCCTTTTGATCATTCTTTTCTTATTCTCACCCCTTCTCTTCCTTTTCTTGAATTTTCACTCTTTGAGTTCCTACATCTATTATCCATTTGCTTGAATTTCCACACCACACTTCCTTCGCTTTTGCGATTACTCATGTTCAACTTTAGGAACAACCAAGGTGAGGTAGATTTATTTCATTTTCACTGGCTTGGTCACATGTGTGGCATAGAAACGAATTTCAAATGACGCTCAATCACGGCACTAGGGATAATATTTTCTCAAGAACAAAGCTAGGGCTCGAAGCATTTCAAAGATGGCCTGAAATCACTTCTAGATACGCATGGGAGGGCATTGCACATATCAAGACAACATCAGTCTACTACCCAAATGCACTTGGCCAAGACAAACATAATGAGATTATTGAACAGATTTGACATTGAAAAATTGTTCCTTGAGTAAATGTAAGATCCCTCCAAAAAGGATTGGCACTAAAGCTCTCATGGGTCCTTGCTCATCTCCACTATTTATGTCAAGCCTAAGCTATGAATCCAATCCGTAAATTGCTAAAATTACGCATTCAAGGAGCACATACAATTGAGTTCAAAAGTAGATGCATATGTGATACTCACGCATAGGATTAACTTCTATAATGTGCTCATGTGCTCAAGGTTCAAAACAAATATCAACATATCATCTAACCCAAGCACTCTAAATAAGGGAATACAAATCAACATTCAGATATTTTTTCACAAAAATTTTCAAAATTTTCACATAATTTGCACTAATGTAAACAAAAATCTGTATGATATGTGAAAGGTGAATTTTCACCCAAAAAAAAAAAAATTGGTGTAACATGCAAATGGTGCATCTCACCCCCCAAATTGATTCATGCATTGTCCTTAATGCAACAAAAAGATATGATATGCAATGAAAGACAGTAAAAATATGGTTAGGGTTAGAGAACACCTCGCACTTGAGCTTTGACAAAAGCACCAATATCTGAGACTAAGAAAATAATGCTATATGACCAAGTAAAGTAAGTAACATGAAAATTACAACAACGTAAGTAAATAAAAAGACTGTACACTAAAAAACATAAAAAACTGGTTACTACTCCATGAATTCCAGATACATCGGATCCGTTAAGTCCTCCTCCACTTCTTGTCCTTCAAAACCCTCAAAAAATGGCTTAAGTCTTTGGCCGTTGACCTTGAATGTCTGGCCATTCTCGGGGTTTGTGACTTCCACAGCTCCGTTGGGGTAGG
This sequence comes from Ilex aquifolium, assembly GCA_951799425.1. Taxonomy (NCBI): domain Eukaryota; kingdom Viridiplantae; phylum Streptophyta; class Magnoliopsida; order Aquifoliales; family Aquifoliaceae; genus Ilex; species Ilex aquifolium. The sequence goes on along the minus strand of OX637406.1, from coordinate 24,405,283 downwards.
CATCCTTGACAAGATAGGGGCCATCCTAATGGGATCGGAGTTTGCCTTGGAAAATCGAGAGACGAGAGTTGTACAAAAGCACTTTTTGGCCGGGCTCGAATGACTTCCGTACAATGGATTTGTCATGAAAGATCTTAGCCCGTTCTTTTGAAATTTTAGAGCTCTCATACGTGTCTCTTCGAATCTCTTCCAATTCATTCAACCGTAGCTTCCTATGTTCTTCAACCATTCTCAAATTATAGTTCAAAGTCTTTATAGTCCAATTGGCCTTGTGTTCCATCTCGACTGGCAAATGGCAAGCCTTTCCAAAGACGAGCCGATAGGGAGACATGCCTAAGACAGTCTTGTAGGCGGTGCAATAAGCCCATAGGGCATCAATCAGTCTGTCTGACCAATCTTTCCTATTTGGGTTAACCGTCTTCTCTAAGATATTCTTAATCTCCCTATTAGCCAACTCGGCTTGACTATTGGTTTGTGGGTGGTATGCAGTTGACACTTTATGTGTGACACCATATTTTTGAATCAAAGACGCAAATGGTCTGTTGCAGAAATGTGATCCACTGTCACTTATCATTGCACGAGGCATCCCAAACCTCGAAAAAATGTTCTCCTTGAGAAACTTGACCACAAACCGGTGGTCATTGGTCTTGGTTGGGATCGCCTCCACCCACTTGGACACGTAGTCCACTGCTAGTAGACTGTATAGGTAGCCAAACAACATTGGGAAGGGGCCCATGAAGTCGATACCCCAACAATCAAATATTTCTATAACCAGCATAGGGGAGAGGGGCATCATGTTCCTTCGGGTTACACTACCCAAACGTTGGCAGCTATCACATTCCTTTCAAAATGAAATACAGTACTTTATCAGACAAGGCCAGTAAAAACTTGATTGTAGGATCTTTGCCGAAGTTTTCTTTTCTGAGAAGTGGCCACTACATGCTTGTGAATGGCAAAATGCAAGGACATCCCACTGTTCATTCTCTAGTATGCAACTCCGCATGACTTGGTCAGGGTAGTACTTGAACAGGTACGGGTTGTTGAAGTAAAAGTACTTCAAATTCGCCATGAATCTCCTTTGATCATCTGGGCTCCACTGCGGTGGTATTTGTCCTGTTACAAGATAGTCACAAATGTCTGCATACTATGGACAAATAGAATGAATTGGAAGCAATCGCTCATCAGGGAAAAAATCTGGGATAGGAATGTGCTCATCGACCTCTTGCACCACTAGTCAAGATTAATGGTCTGCCACCACGTTCTCCACTCCCCTCTTGTCTTTGATTGTAAGATTGAACTCTTGGAGTAGGAGGATCCACCTAATAAGTCTCGGTTTGGCATCCTGCTTAGACAACAAATACTTCAAAGCAGAGTGATCAGTATAGACTACTATCGGTGAACCAATGATGTAAGAACGGAATTTATCAAATGTAAATACTACCGCTAGCAGCTCCTTTTCTGTGGTAGTGTAATTCATTTGGGCTTCATTGAGCATCTTGCTAGCGTAGTATATTACATAAGGTCTATTATCCCTTCGATCGAGCACTGTGCCGACCGCGTAATCACTCGCGTCGCACATAAGCTCAAAAGGTAAATCCCACTTGGGTGGTCGCATAATCGGAGGCGTGACAAGCATGCTTTTAAGTTTTGTAAAAGATGCCTCACAATCATCCGACAACTCAAATGAGACATCCTTAGACAATAAGTTGGTCAAAGGGCGGGCCAATGCACTAAATTTTTTTATGAAGTGACGGTAAAATCCAGCATGGCCCAGAAACGGCCTGATATCCTTAGCGACTCTTGGCGTAGGGAGGTTTGAGATGGCCTCCACCTTTGATTTATCAACTTCAATACCCTTTGCCGAAACTATATGGCCGAGAACAATTCCTTGTGTCACCATGAAGTGACATTTCTCCCAATTCAAAACTAAGTTCTTCTCTTCACATCTCTCAAGGACTTTCTCCAAATTTTCCAAACATCCACTGAAAGAATCCCCAAAGACCGAGAAGTCATCCATAAACACCTCAACAATCTTCTCCACCATATCATTAAAGATTCCCATCATGCAACGTTGAAAGGTCCCAGGGGCATTATATAGCCCAAAAGGCATACGACGGTAAGCAAAGGTACCGTAGGGACAAGTGAAGGTGGTCTTCTCCTGGTCTTCCATTGTAATCTCGATTTGATTGTAGCCGGAGTACCCATCTAAGAAGCAATAGAATAGATGCCCCGCTACACGTTCCAACACTTGGTCGAGGAATGGCATTGGGAAGTGGTCTTTTCTTGTGCACAGGTTGAGCTTCCAGTAATCAATACAAACTCTCCAACCTGTGATCACCCTCGTTGGAATAAGCTCATTCTCCACCACCGTGACTCCAGACTTCTTGGGTACTACTTGCGTGGGGCTAACCCACTTACTATCAGCAATCGAAAAAATGATGCCCACGTCAAGTAGTTTTAGCACCTCGTCCCTTACCACCTTCTTCATGATTGGGTTCAACCTTCTTTGTGGTTGTCGAGACGGTTTGGAGTCCTCTTCAAGATAAATTCGGTGTGTACAAATGAGGGGGCTTATCCCTTTGATGTCGGCAATTGTCCAACCAATCGCCCCTTTGTGCCTCCTCAATACTTCCAAAAGCTCTTCTTCTTGCTTTGCATCCAACATTAAGCTAATTGCCACCGTAAATGTCTCATCTTCCCCAAGATAAGCATACTTCAAATGGGAAGGTAATGGCTTCAATTCCAAACTGGGCTTTTGCTCATTGGATGGGAAAATCTTCTTGTCTTGATGTGGGAGTTTTTCAAATGTAGGGATCCATTTTTCTACCCCTCTCAAACTCTCTACTTCCTCTTGCTCATCAATTTCTGCTAGATCAACTTTTTCCTCTTCTTTCAACTCTAACATGCCCAAAAGTTCCAAGTGTTCTTCCACCAAAGTGTCAATCCTATTGACTTCATGCACCTCCTCATCATCCCCCCGTTGCTTGGACAAGTTGAGCTCCATCATCATGTTCCCAAATGCTAGCTTCATAAGACCATTCCTGTAATTAATCACAGCATTAGATGTGGCAAGAAAATGTCTTCCAAGTGTTACAGGGATTTGGGAACTAAGATTTACAACCGAGTGAGTGTTAAGCACAATAAAATCAACGGGAAAGTAAAATTTATCGACTTGCACTAAAACATTCTCAACTACTCCATTTGGTGTTCAGACACTACGGTTCGCTAGTTGAAGCGTGATTGGAGTAGGCTTCAATTCCTCGAGCTGAAGCTGTTGGTACACTGAGTACGGAAGGAGGTTCACACTAGCCCCCAAATCAAGGAGTGCTTGCTCAACCTGGCAATTCCCGATGGTTATGGCAATGGTAGGACAGCGGGGGTCTTTATACTTCGGAGGAGTGTTTGTCCTCAAAATCGAGCTCACTTGCTCGGTGAGAAATGCTTTCTTGTGGACATTGAGCCTCCTCTTCACCGTGCATAAGTCCTTCAAGATCTTTGCACAAGATGTAATTTACTTTATGGCATCAATGAGTGGAATGTTGATCTTTACATGCTTAAACATTTCAAGTATATCAGCATAATTAGCCACCATCACAGGTGGCTTCAAACGATTAGGAAAAGGAGCAGGAATATGGGAAACATGCACATTTTCATCACTCAATCTTTCTTTCTAAACCACCTCACGTTCTTTCTTCTTACTCACCTCTCCCTCGTTGGTGTCACCCATGGTGTCTTTTTCTTTTGGCAATGTGGCCTTGGGTGAGACCTTTGGCACAATGGTTTTATCAATTTGTTTGCCACTACGAAGGGTGGTAACTGCCTTAAGTTGCTCACAACTTTCTTTTAAGGGCTCCGATGACTCAACAACATGTTGACCTCTAGGATTCTCTTGAGGTTGAGCGGGGAATTTCCCCTTCTCATGTTGTGATGCCCCCATGGAGTTTGCCAACTTTGTGAGTTGGGTCCTAATTGCATTAAAAGTTGTGGCATTTTGATTGTTAATGGCGGTTTGGCTTTGAATGAAAGCATGAACCACATCCTCCAAATTCCTTTTGTGGGGAGGTTGATAGGTGGGAGGATTGGATGGTCCTTGGGAGAAATTTTGTGGAGGTGGACTTCGTGAAAAATTCTGTGGTGATGGGTTTGACGAATACCCTTGCGGATTTGACCGGGGGTATTGAGAGCTAGATGCTTGCCCTTGACCTTGGTAATGATTTTGCTTAGGAGGCACGGGAGGTGAATATGCATTTGAACCATGAGGAATGGGATTCTCATTTCTCCAACTAAAATTTGGGTGATTGCTCCAACCCGAATTATATGTGTTCGAGTGCGGAGAGAATGATTGCCTTGTTTTGTTAAAGGCATGCACTTGCTCGTGGTACACTTCCTTAAGTGCCGAAATGTTAGGGCATTCCGATATGGAATGATCTACACTCTCACAAATTGAGCATCTCCCCTCAATCTTTGAAACATTAGGCACCTCGTGTCTCCTATTGATTTCAAGACTCTCAACCTTCCTAGACAACTTGGAAATTTTGGAAAGCAAGTCTTCTCGGTCTCTCAAGTCATAAATCCCTCCCCCATGAGTTTGGCTACTCCCTTGAGGAGAAGACCTTGGTACATCGGTGGCATCCGTAATGTCCCATGATTGTGCATTTTGAGCCAATGTATCAAAGTAATCTAAGGCCTCATCGGGGTCTTTGTTCAAGAATTCCCGATTACACCTCATGTCGATAAACTGTCGATGGCCCGGTGTGATTCCCTCATAGAAGAAACTCACCAATTGTAGTAATTCCTTGTACCGATCCCAACATTGGTAAAATTGTTCATTGGGCTTCTCCCAAAAGTTTTGAATTTGTTTTTTTAGAGCGGTGGTTTTATGCACCGGAAAAAATTTGTTTAAAAACTCGGAGAGCAATTGGTTCCAAGATGTTATTGATCGAGGTCTCAAGGAATTAAGATATGTTTTTGCCTTATCTCTCAGGGAAAAGGGAAACAATTTCAACCTAGCTATGTCTTCCATACCATGATTGGTGAGGAAGGTTGCAACTATTTCCTCGAATTCTTTTATGTGCAAATAGGGGTTCTCCTTCTCAATTCCATGGAATGTGGGAAGTAGTTGCAACATTCCCAGCTTAACTAAGAAGAGAAGAGCTTGGACCGGAAGGAGGATGCATGAGGGTGTGGTGCTTCGTGTGGGTTGAAGGAAATCCCTCATTGACCTCGCCGGAGGCTCAATGTGGATGTTGTTCCCTTCACTCACGGGAGGGGGGAAATTGCAATCTCGGATTGGGCATTCTAGCTTCTTGTCCTCCCCCACCTCTTTGCATATTTGGATTGACACCTACATTCTCGAAGTTATCACCCGCATCCTCGGGTGGGTCTTGGTCAATGTTCATATTGGGGCCCAAGGGTTGTCTAACTAGTCAGTTTTCTTCGTCTCGACCCCACATATAACAAAACTATCTATAAATAGAAATGTAAACAACAACAGTATATACAAGGATCAAAGTACCCCAGCCCATGATGAACATCACGGTACTTACCTCCTTGATTCAACGCTTGCCTTCCCCGGCAACGGCGCCAAAAATGCTTGAATGTTTTCGTTGTAGTATTTTCCCTAACATCCGGACATCATCCCTCAATGTATGTATGGTATGTGTGTGAAGGGGATTGTCATTCTCCCTTGGAATGATGTCAAAATAAAGGGCAATAGAATGGTGGATGAATGAAATGCATGTGTGTGTGTGTGTGAACAAAAATGCTCCCCAAGCGCAGAGAGACTTTTGTTTGTCCTGTTTTACTTGGAATTGTATTCCAAGGTCGTCTCCTAAGGGTAGGAGGTGACTCGTGTTGAAGGTGATTTTTGGTAGAAAGGGGAAAGTGTAAAAAAAATCTTTTGATGTTGAAGTTGATTTGTGATTTGTGTTGTGAAAATGAAATGGAAAACAAGTGTTGACTAATCCGAAGGGTTCACTCCAATGGGAATGGCAAGAAAACTTGAATACTTCCTCAAATAGAGCATAGATGTACGATTGATTCGTAGGAAGCTAGGGACAAGATGGAAGTGGGGATCCAAGCATAACCTGTGACAAGTCTACGGGATATCAAAGACTTACGATCTCATCCACCCTCAACCCAGTCAAACCGAGCCATCGTACTCTGAGAGGAGGAAAGAAAATGAGTTGTAATGGCATACCCAAGTGGAGGTCTCCCTTAGATTAGCCAACTTAAGAACTTAGCTACTCATGCTTAAGGTAAAAACAACAATGTAATAAGAAGACAATGTAAAGAAATGAAGATTGTAGATAAGTTAATGCAAGAAAACATAAATTAAAAGAGAGTGCATTGGATACCCATTCTAAAGCTAAGAAATTTAAGAACTTGAATGCATTAATGGTGAAAGCTTTAATTGAAGACTAAACTTGAAAACAACTTGCAATAAATAGCATTAAAGACTTCAAACCAAGCTTAGAAGATTCTTACATGAAATTACAAGACAATGTGTGGAAGAAAATGCAAAAATCTCAACTTCTCTCTCTAATACTATTCATCTTCTTCCTAGACTCTCTCCCTCTATATTCTAATGTATATGGAATAATAATGAACAATGGTGTCCTCTCCTTGCCAAAAACGTCCATGGAGTGATGCCCTAGCTGTCTGATGTGATCTCCATGCCTAGGGGCTGAAGAGGGATGGGCTAGACAAGGTTATTGCAGGTCTTGTCTCCACACCCAGCACCTTCTCTCTCCTCTTTCCTCATGAATGATCAAACATCCAAAAGTCCAAGAAGAGGTGCAAGAGGGATGTATGTGGTGTTGGGAGTGGCAGGGACAGGTAGGAGAATGTCTGGTGGGACCCTCAAAGTGGCAAAGCTTGACATGCAGAATCTGGGCTATTTTAGTAAAACCTATCGATAGGTCGAGGGAAACCTATCGGTAGGTTTCACTCCAGTAGGCAAAAAATACCGGTATGTCTTGCAGTAGGTGCAGGACAGTAGCCAAAACCTACCGTTAGGTTTTTCCTGGTTTTGCAAAAATCATGGTTCCTCCGCCTCCTAAGCTCTCCTCAAGCCTCGTTCTCAACTCCAATCGTCTTGAACACCGTGAGAGAGCTTATTTATCATCATTTAACCCCTTTTATCTGTAAACACAATGAATCTTCGTTAATAGCTCAAGTAGTGCAATTCCGCTCATTTAATCCGCAAAAGCAAGTGAAAAAAGAATGTAATGGCACATGAAATATGCAATGTTTTGTGCTAATCAACTATTACATTACGAAGCGAAAAAGGGTTACCTGAAGTTGTTGGTGGAACTCCAAAACAATCACTTGGAGATGATAGTAAGGATGAAGATAAAGATAGCAAGAATATAGAACATGAAAAGAAGGAAGAAGATCTAGTTGTAAGTTTAAATGGAGGCAAGCAGAGTCCTATTGTGCCTCCCGTGCCATTTCCACAACGTTTGTAGAAACAGAAGTGGGATAAGAAGTTCTCTAAATTCTTGGATGTGTTTAAGAAGCTCCAAATAAATATCCCTTTCGCAGATGCATTGGGGCAAATGCCTAGTTATATGAAATTTTTGAAGGAAATTATGTCAAAGAAGAGAAAACTAGGCGATTTTGAGACAGTTGCACTTACGAAGGAGTGCAGTGCTATTCTTCAAAAGAAGCTACCACCAAAGCTCAAAGATCCGGGTAGCTTTACAATTCCATGCACAATAGGCAACCAGTTTTTCGAGAAAGCATTGTGCGACTTGCGAGCTAGTATTAACTTGATGCCACTCCCAATTTATCAGCAATTGGGTTTGAAGGAAGCGAAGCCTACTAATGTTACATTGTAGCTTGCGGATAGATAACTCACTTATCCAAAGGGCATAGTTGAGGACGTTCTAGTTAAAGTGGATAAGTTCATTTTTCCAGCTGATTTCATAGTATTAGATTTTGAGGAAGATAGGGAAATACCTATTATTCTTGGGCGATCATTCTTAGCAATGGGAAGAGGTGACATTTAATGTATTTTCAGCTATGAAATTTCTTAAGGAAGCGGAAGAATGTTTTCAGATTGATTTGGTTGTAGAGGCAGTAAATGAGATATTCGTAGGAAGCTGCATTTTTAGATCCCCTTGAGACATCATTTGTTAGTTCCACTACTTCAACTATCCTGCTCCTCTAAAGTATGTGCAGTGGTTGAATGCTTCTCCACGGGTTGTCAAGTTCAAGCAACAGTTGGAGGCTTTGGATTATTAGGGAAGCTCTACTACTATTCATGCAAAGTCATCTTTGGAAGAACCACCTTTAATGGATCTTAAACCTCTTCCAAATCATCTGTGGTATTCGTATTTGGGTGACTCTTTTACTATACCTATTATTGGTTCTACTTCACTCGACAAATTCCAGGAAAGCAAGTTGTTGCGAGTCCTTCGTGAGTATAAAACGGCTTTAGGATGGTCTATTGCAGTTATTAAGCGTATTAGTCCCTCGATTTGTATGCATAAAATTCTTCTTGAAGATGATGCTAAGCCCATGATTGAGCAACAATGCCGATTAAATCCTATCATGAAGGAGGTGGTCAAGAAGGAAATCATCAAGTGGTTGGATGCCGGAATCATATACCCCATCTCAGACAGTTCCCGGGTAAGTCCTGTTCAATGTGTTCCAAAGAAAGGAGGCATGACGGTAGTTTCCAATGAGAATAACAAGTTAATGCCAACACGGACAGTGACTGGGTGGTGAGTATGTATGGATTATCGCAAACTCAATAAGGCAACTCGTAAAGATCACTTCCCACTACCGTTCATTGATCAGATGCTTGACAGATTGGCTGGGCATGAATTATACTGTCTCTTGGATGGTTATTCCGGCTATAATCAGATTGCAATAGCACCTGAAGATCAGGAGAAGACTACGTTTATCTGCCCCTATGGAACCTTTGCATTCCGGAGGATGCCTTTTGGATTATGCAACGCACCTGCAACGTTTCAACGATGCATGGTGGCAATATTCTTTGACATGGTCGAGCAAAATCTTGAGGTATTTATGGATGATTTTTTGGTATTTGGGGATAGCTTTGACCTATGTTTAGAGAACCTAACTCTAGTGATGAAAAGATGCGTGGAAACAAACTTGGTGTTAAACTGGGAAAAATGTCACTTCATGGTTCAAGAAGGCATTATTTTGGGGCACAAATTTTCTACTAATGGGATAGAGGTGGACAGGGCAAAAATAGAGACTACTGAAAATTTACCACCACCAACATTAGTCAAGGGAATTAGGAGTTTTTTGGGCCATGCAGGATTTTATAGACGATTCATAAAGGAATTTTCTGAAATCAAAAACCTCTGTGTAACCTTTTAGAGAAAAACGTGCCCTTCAATTTTGATAAGGCATGCATAGAGGCCTTCGAGGTGTTGAAAAAGAAGTTCATAATGTGCAATGCTAGTGACTTTGCGATTGGCGCAGTTTTAGGCCAACGTAAAGAAAAAATGTTTCATGCCATCTATTATGCTAGCAAAACATTATCAGATTCACAACTCAATTACACAACCACTGAGAATAATTATTAGCAGTTGTTTTTGCTTTCAAAAAATTCCGATCTTATCTCATTGGAATGAAGGTGATAGTGTTCACATATCATTTCACCATTAAGTATTTGATGTCGAAAAAGGATGCCCAGCCACGCTTGATTCGATGGGTCCTTTTGCTTCAAAAGTTTGATCTAGAGATTCCGGACAGAAAGGGGACAGAAAACCAAGTGGCGGATCATCTCTCCAGAATTGAGAATACCATATAGCAAAAGGGAGATGGTGTAATGATCAATGAATCCTTTCTGGATGAGCAACTATTCTATGTCGCAGAGGGAGCACCATGGTATGCAGATTATGTGAACTATATAGTGAGTCATGTGCTTCCCCCTGAAATGAATAACCAACAAAGGAAGAAGTTCTTGCAATGTGCATCATTACATCTGGGATGAACCGTTCCTATTCAAACAATGTGCAGATCAGATGTTAAGAAGATGTGTACCTAGGGAAGAAACCGAAGGATTCTTGCAGCACTGCCACTCATCATGTTATGGAGGACATTATGGGGGAGAGAGAATAGCGGCAAAAGCCCTTCAATCAGGTTTCTATTGGCCAACTCTCTTTAAGGATGCCCATTTTTCGCATTAAAGTGTGACAGATGTCAACGAACTGGAAATATTTCAAAGCAACATGAGATGCCCTTAAACAGTATTTTGGAGGTTGAGATCTTTGACGTCTGGGGTATAGACTTCATAGTCCCGGTTCCATCATCTTACAATAACCTTTACATATTAGTCGCAATGGATTACGTCTCGAAGAGGGTTGAAGCAGCTGCTTTGCCTACCAATGATGCAAATGTGGTGTTGAATTTCCTCCGGAAAAACATCTTCACGAGGTTTGGTACACTGAGAGCGATCATTAGCGATGAAGGCACGCATTTCTACAATAAATATTTTGCAGCCCTTCTCGCTAAATATGGAGTCACCCATAAGATTGCCACAACTTATCACCCCCAGACTAGTGGCCAAGCCGAAGTTTCGAATAGAGAGGTGAAGCAGATTCTAGAGAAAATTATAAATCCCAACCGAAAAGACTGGTCGAATAAGCTAGATGATGCCTTGTGGGCCTATCGAACAACATACAAAACGCAAATTAGGATGTCACCATATAGGCTTGTATATGGAAAAGTTTGTCATCTGCCAGTGGATTTAGAGCATAGTGCATATTGGGCTATTCGGAAAACTTAACTTTGACTTGCATGCAACTGGTGAGAAGCGTCTCTTGCAGTTGAATGAGATGGATGAGTTCCGTCTCCAAGCGTACGAGAACGCCAAGCTTTATAAAGAGAAGATAAAAAGGTGGCATGATAAGAAGACCATTGAGCATAAGTTTGAGCCAAGTCAAGTTGTACTCCTTTTTAATTCGCGGTTAAAGCTCTTCCCGGGATTACTCAAATCAACGTGGTCATGGCCATTTATTATTACTAAGGTGTTCCTGCATGGAGCGGTTCAAGTCGAGGAAGCCAATTCGAAGAGAACTTTCAAGGTGAACGGGCAAAGACTGAAGCACTATTGGGGTGGCGACATTGATCGTCAAAAGACCTCAATTATCCTTGCCGACCCAGAATGACACAGGGAGTAGTGAGGCTGATGACTATAAAACAAGCGCTATTTGGGAGGCAACCCAAATTTTAGCTTTTAATTTTTAATTCATGTTTATGTCAATTTAATTTTTTTTTTGTTAGGAGTAATTATTATATTAGATTATTAAGTGCATTTTAATTAGTGTGTCAATTGCTTGCAGGTGCCGAGGATCGTGAAGAAAAAAAAATATAAAAAAAGAGGGAGTTTGCACAATCTTAAACAAGGAGCCAAGTGATTAGTAGTTAAAATTGACATTTCGATATGCCTTTCTAAGACTATTTATACTTTGATGGAGTTTAAATGATGACATTTCAGGACATAAATTGAACAATGGTCCAAAGGCAATGAATATCAAACACCCATGCAACATTGGGATGCCTTGGAGCAAAATTGGAGAAAATTGGAACAAAGCAAGAACGTTAGAACGCCAAATAACGTTTGAACATCCCCTTGAATTATTTGAGGACCAGGCTGCTGAGACATGGCGTGTTGCAGCAAAGAAGGAAAACACTGAGGTACTTGAGTACCACGTTCGAACGCCAAGTCACGTTCGATTGGTCTGCTGAATTATTGAAGGCTGCTGAGTGCAACGTCACAGGCCACTTGACTGGGAAGATCAGCCCCCATCTGGCATTCGAACGATCATCAAGTAAAGACAGAGTGAACGTTTCAACGCCATCAAACGTTCTAACGCTCATCAAGCAAAGACAGACACAACGCTCGAACGCCATACAACGTTTGAACGTTGTCCCCAGACAGGCTGCAGAGTGGTTGATTTTCTCTCCGGACATTAGGACTTTCACTTGGACTTTGAAGGATTTGTACTATTCCTCCACACTACCTTGCCTCCCCCTCTTTGCCTATAAGTACTCCCATTGTGGGAGCTTCAAAAAGGAGGAGAGTTTTTGTTTTGGTAGACTTGGTTTTGGTAGTTTTAGATCAACATTTCTTAGCTTGTTTTAGTCTTAGACTTAGGTTTATATTTACTTGCATAAAGGAAGATAGTTCATCTTTTGGTTGTGGATCAACCCTCCAAAAGTGACTAGCTTTCTTCTACTTTCATTATTAGTTTTATTTGCTTCCATTGCTTGAGCTTCCTTCTTCCCTTAGAGGAGTGAAACTCTTCCACTTTTCTAGAGCTTTGCCAAAGCCGTGAAGGGTGAAACGTGATTCACTTATTCTTCGTCGAAGATCGGCTCCTCGCGTATTGTGTTTTACTTTGTAACTCCTCTACTTGGAGGGATGAGCATCACTCACTTTTCTAGCTTTACCAAAGCCATAAAGAGTGAGTAGTTTCTCATTCACTCTTTAGTAAGAGGTAAAGGACATGTATAAATCATCCGGAAGTTATATCTGTACATTTCGTTTATGCTTAAATGCTTTATGTTTCACTTGTTTATTGAATGATTGACTGTATCTAGCAAAGCTAAGGTACTTTGTATAACCGTGAGCACTTTCTATAACATAGATAACTCTTGCATAGAAAGTCTCATCGGTTCAAGGCAAGTACCCCGGCTAGATCTTCATAACTACCCTTCAATCTTCACCATTATCATACTTCACTTAAGGAATGGAAATGGAATACGAATGTCATGGTTGGATGCCTTGTAGAAACACACTTGCTTGTTTGTAGACGAGTTGAGTCTCGGCATAGACAATTCTTGTAAACTTCTAGAAAGACATCAGAACAATGATCTTAATTCTCATAATCCACATTTATCTTCCGATTAACTTGTTGTTGACATGGGGTTAATTGAGTTATCAAGCACAAGTATAATAAACCGGATGATTAACTACATGTCCAGATCCTCGAACTAAAGAGTGACCTTTTACATTTGAGCTTATCTTATATTTTATCTAAAACAAACCCTCCTGGAAAGAATCTTATATTCTGTCCAGGAAATCCCATCCACCACACAACTTCAAATCTCAAGGGTTTCAATCATTTGGTCTCCACTACTGCTTACCTCGAAACACCAACAATAGCTCCCTGTGGATTCGACTCCGGACTTAAACTGGATTATTACTACAACTTGACCGTCTGCACTTGGGTGTACACATTTCGGATCAAGCCAAGTTTTTGGCGCCGTTGCCGGGGAGCCATAAAAGGTGTTTTAAGATAAAAGGTGTTTTAAGGTAAAGACCTTCCTTTTTGTATATATTTTCGATTTACTGTGGATAATTTTATTTTACTTAAAACTCCTCACTATCAAAATTTGCCAGCAGAATCTTTTGGATCTGTGAATCAGCCTGAACCATCTTCACCTAGATCAGTAGCAAACTCTTGTGAAAATATTATGACAAATAATGAGAGACAAGGAGAAGTCCCTGTGAGAGAGGGGGAAGTGCCTAACATTCGAACTTTGTGGGATTACTTACATCCCACAAGAAATAGTGTCCCGTCTTGCTTTATCTTTCTTGCAAATGCACCCCTCTTTAACGTAAAGGCGGGGACAGTGCAACTACTACCTCAATTTCATGGACTCGAATCTGAAAATCCATATCTGCACATAAAAGATTTTGAGGAAGTATGTGGAACATTTCAAGACAATTCTAAACTGGCCAAGATGAAACTTTTTCCTTTCTCTGTAAAGGCCAAAGCTAAACAATGGCTAAATTCTTTAAAAGCTCTTTCAATACCTAACTGGCAGATATTACATAATGGATTTTTCAGAAATTTTTTCCTCTACACCACACTAATGCACTCAAAAGACAAATCAAGAATTTTTCAGTCAAAGAAGGAGAAACATTTTACTAAAGTTGGGAGCGATTCAAAGATCTGCTCCAATCCTGCCCACACCATGCTTTTGAGAATTGGACTTTGGTAGGATTTGTCTATGACTCCTTACAACCTAGAATACGTCAGTTTGTTGAAATGATGGCTCAAGGAGAATTTATGGGAAAAAGTCCAGAGGAGGCATTCAATTTTTTTGACATCATATCTGATAGTTCTCAGATGTGAGACTCAGCCTCTCTTACCACTGTTGAAGCCAAACCATCTACTTCCCAAGGGGGTAAGTATGTCTTGAAAGAGGATGATGACCTAAGAGCAAAAATGTCCACCTGTCTCGAAAGCTTGAAGCTTTAGAGATGAAAAAGGTGCATAAAGTTGATGTTGGCCCTCCCACTGAACAAATGTGTGGGATTTGTGCGCTAACAGGACACCCTACTGGGGAGTGTCCGACCATTCCAGCATTCAAGGAGGTCTTGTTGGAACAAACGAATTCAATTTCCAACTTCAACAAACCTTACTCCAACCCATATTCTGAAACATACAATCCAGGGTGGCGGAATCACCCAAAATTCAGTTGGAGGAACACACAACCAACTCCCAGGAATCCACAAAATTTACAACCACCACCTCAAGGACCTCCTGCATATCAACCATACCAACCACCGCACAACTGGAACCTTGAGGAGACACTGAACCAGTTCATGCAAACCCAAATGAACTACAAAACCCATTCCACACATGTTTTCACCGATTTCAAAGCACAGACCACCCAGTCTTTCGAGGATATCAAAAGTCACATCCAAAAATTGACCCAATCCATGAGCACACATGAGAAGGGCAAGTTTCCTGCCCAACCAAAACCTCCACAAGACCAATTTCATGTGGAAAATCCTTCAATTATGGAAACCCCACAAGACCAAGCTCAAGTCATCACTACACTGAGAAGTGGCAAGGTGATTGACAAAACAATCAGAAACATGTTGATTCCAAGGCCAACACCTGAGTCAATTCCATGCACTGAACCAGTTGAGCCTGAGCCTGTGATTAGACAAGACCCAGAATCATCAAAGGAAAAAGAACCTTCATGCCCTATTTCTGCCCCCTTTCCCCAAAGACTCAAAGCTGTACAGAAGTTGAATAACCAGCCAAAAATTTACGAGCTTCTTAAGCAAGTAAAGATCAATATCCCACTTCTGGATGCAATCAAACAAGTTCCGTCTTATGCCAAGTTTCTGAAAGACTTGTGCACAATCAAGAGAAGCCAAAATATCCAAAAAAGAGTTTTCATGACGGAACAAGCTAGTGCCTTACTTCAACATAAAACCCTTCCAAAATACAAGGACCCTAGGTGTCCAATCGTGTCCTGTGTCATTGGAAACTTTAGAATAAACCAAGCTTTGCTCGATCTTGGGGCAAGTGTCAATTTGCTCCCATTCTCTGTCTACCAACAGCTGGTGTTGGGTGAGCTCAAACCCACTTGTGTCACACTCTAGTTGGCAGACAGCTCTGTCAAAATCCCTAGGGGCATTGTTGAAGATGTACTTGTCCAAGTGGACAACTTTGTCTTCCCTGTTGACTTCATTGTTCTAGACACTCAGTCAACAATACATTCGGAGAACCAAATTCCCGTTGTTCTTGGTCGACCCTTCCTTGCAACTTCGAATGCACTAATCAATTGCAGGAATGGAGTCATGAAATTAAATTTTGGGAATATGACTCTCGAGCTGAATATTTTTAATTTTGCCAAACACCCAAGAGAGGACAAAGAAGTGAGAGAAATAAATTCCATTGAGTCATTGGTTCACGAACATGTGAATGATACCTTTTGTGAAACCTCTGCTGAATCATACTGGTTTGAACCTAGTGCATCTGAGTCAACAGATGATGACCTAAATCCACAAAGTTGCCCTACTCATGCTGTTGGGACATGGGCCCCCAAATTCCAGGAGATCTCATCAAGTGGCGCAAAGCCACTCTCAGCAAGTGTCAAGCCACCAAAGCCTGAGCTAAAGCCGCTCCCATCTGACCTCAAATATGCATTCTTGGGAGAGGATGAGTCATACCCAGTGGTAATTTCATCTAAGCTTACAGACTTGCAATAGTCTAAGCTGATTGATGTTCTCAAACGTCATAAAAGCACCATTGGGTGGACCATAACTGACTTAAAATGTATAAACCCGTTAATTTACAATCATGCTATATATCTAGAAGAGGATTCAAAACCGTCTCGTCAAATGCAACGATGACTAAACGCTCACATGAAGGAAGTTGTGAGAACTAAGGTGCTTAAGTTTTTAGATGCAGGGATAATCTTTCCCATCGCTGACTTAAAATGTATAAGCCCGTTAATTTACAATCATGCTATATATCTAGAAGAGGATTCAAAACCGTCTCGTCAAATGCAACGATGACTAAACCCCCACATGAAGGAAGTTGTTAGAACTGAGGTGCTTCAGTTGTTAGATGCAGGGATAATCTTTCCCATCTCTGATGGCAAATGGGTAAGTCCAACCCAAGTTGTGCCCAAGAAATTTGGGGTCACGGTGGTCAAGAACGATGCCAATGAACTAGTACCAACTCGAGTCGTCACAGGATGGCAGATGTTCATAGACTATCGAAAACTCAATTTGGTAACTAGAAAATACCATTTTCTTCTTCCATTTCTTGACCAAGTCCTAGAAAGAATTGCAGGACATGCATTCTACTATTTCCTGGATAGGTATTCTAGGTACAATCAAATCGAGATAGCACTAAATGACCAAGAGAAGATTACGTTCACATGCCCCTTCCGCACCTTTGCATTCAAAAGGATGTCGTTTGGACTTTGTAACGCTCCTGCAACATTCCAAAGATGCATGCTAAGCTTGTTCAGTGACATGATTGAAATTTTTTTGGAAGTGTTTATGGATGACTTCTCTGTATATAGTGACTCGTTTAATTTGTGTCTAACAGACCTAGAGAAGGTGTTAATAAGATGCAAGGAAGCCAATCTAGTGCTCAATTGGGAGAAATTCCATTTCATGGTAACACAAGACATTGTCTTAGGTCACATTGTATCATCTGAAGGCATGAAAGTTGACAAGGTAAAAATAGATCTGATTGAAAACTTGCCTGCTCCCAAGACTGTAAAGGATGTCCGATCATTATTAGGACATGCAGGGTTCTATAAGAGATTCATAAAAGACTTTAGTACCATAGCTAAACCCATGTGTCATCTCCTGAGTCAGGACGTAATATTTGTGTAGAGTGAAGCCTGCCAGAAAGCTTTTGACAAGCTTAAAGGTATGTTAATTTCTGCCCCAATCATGCAACCCCCTGACTGGACTCTACCGTTTGAATTAATGTGTGATGCTAAGTGATTATGTTGTAGGTGTTGTGTTGGGACAAAGAAAATATACGAAACCCTATGTAATTTACTATGCAAGCAAGACTTTGAATGACGCTCAATGAATTACTCGACCACTGAAAAAGAATTGCTTGCTGTAGTTTTTGCTCTGGAAAAATTCTGATCTTATCTTATTGGTTCTTCTGTTATTGTATTCACTGACCATCCAACATTAAAATTTCTACTCACAAAAAAGGATGCCAATCCAAGGCTCTTAAGATGGATACTCTTGCTCCAAGAATTTGATCTGATCATTAAGGACAAGAAAGGTGTTGAGAATGTGGTGGCAGACCACCTATCTAGGTTAACGTATGAATTTCATGAAGATGGACTGCCAATTAATGAAAATTTCCCTGATAAACAACTGTTCATAGTCATGGAAACACCATGGTACACTGATATTGCTAACTTCCTTGCTACTGGTACGTTTCCTACTTCCTTCACATTGATGGATAGAAAGAAATTTCTGAGGGAGGTTTGTAATTTCTTTTGGGAAGATTCATACGTGTTTAAGTACTGTAAGGATCAGATCATAAGACGTTGCATCTTCGAGCATCAGAGCAGGCATGTAATATCATTCTGCCATTCTGAAGCATGTGGTGTCCATTTCTCTTTAAAAAAAAACGCTGCAAAAATCTTGCAATGTGGATTTTATTGGCCCACACTTTTCAAAGATGTCCATGCCTTTTTTCTAACATGTGATAGATGCCATAAGTTGGGAAGTATTTCTAAAAGAAACATGATGCCCTTGAACCCAATTCTGATAATTGAAATCTTTGACTGTTGGGGCATCAATTTTATGGGACCATTTCCCCCTATCTTTGGCTATCTATACATTTTAGTAGTTGTAGATTATGTGTCCAAATGGATTGAAGCAATCCATGCCGAAATCCATCATAAGTGATGGGGGTGCTCACTTTTGTAATCGTCCATTCTGGAACTTGATGAAAAAATACTTGATTTTTCACAAAATTGCAACCCCTTATCATCCACAGACTAGTGGACAGGCAGAATTGGCTAATCGAGAGATCAAACTAATTTTAGAAAAAACAATAAACCCATACCGCAAAGATTGGTCGTTAAGACTAACTGATGCACTCTGGACATATCGCACTACTTTCAAAACAATTTTGGGCATGTCTCCCTATCGATTAGTCTATGGTAAGCCTTGTCACCTACCTGTGGAATTGGAACACAGAGCATACTGGGCCATTAAAAGAATGAGCTTTGACCTAGACAAGGCTGGACTCTAAAGAAAACTACAGATTAATGAATTGGAAGAGTTGAGAAATGAAGCATATGAGAATGCTAAGATTGCTAAGTCCATAATGAAAATTTTTCGTGCCAAGAATATTTTGCGAAAGTCTTTTGAACCATCTCAAAAATTCCTGTTATATAATTCAAGGCTCCATTTTTTTCCTGGTAAGTTGAGATCAAGATGGACTGGACCTTACATTGTCAAATAGGTGTTTGTTCATGGAGCAGTGGAAGTGGAAAACCCATCAAACGGTAATATTTTTACTGTCAATGGCCAGCGTTTGAAACCACTCTTGGAAATTTTTCTTAAAAATGTGGAAATCATTCTTTTAATGGATCTAGAATATTCCTTTGAGATTTTCGCGCCTGCCGACACAAAAAAGGGTCGTGTCAAGAAAAATTCGACCCGAGAGGACGCCTTTATAAGGCATCCATCCATTTTTTCCCTTTTTCCCATCCGCCGTTATTGGCCCCCCTTATTCTTCTTCTTCTTCGTTTTTATCTGTTTTCTGCAAAAGAGACCCAGCCCCTGTAAAACAATGACCACACACTCCACAGATATAATCCTTTGCTTCATGCTTTGCATTTTTATCTTGTATTTGTTCATGGCTATTCTGCTCTTGTTCGCACTTACACACAAACAGTTCCATCCTAGCGGAAACCCAGATCTCCCTAAAGATGATTAATTGTTATGTTTTGTTTGTAGGTTTTGGCAGATGAACAGATCTCTACCTTTCAACCTCATCTCCAAGGATACTGGTAAATTCGAAATATTGGGGAATGTTCAGTTTAGGTTGGGGGGTGAGAACTACAGTTCATATTTTGTGCCCGTAAAATATTTTGTTTTTGTTGTTGTTGCTGCTGTCTCTAATCATATCGTGAACCTTGCCTCGTATTTTGTATAAATTAATGATTGTGTCTGTGAGTCAGCTTCAATCGTCTTTGTGACTGGCAGACGTTAAAGAACCAGATAGAGTGTTAAAATTTAGCAAGCATGGATTGTAAAATTTTTTGGTTTAGTATGGGAGTTTTACGCAACTTTCCATCTGATGTGCATACTGTGATCATGAGAAAAGCAAGATTGGTAAGAAAGAACGAAATTCGAGAACAACAAGCGAAACCACTATGTGGTAGAAGCATATTTGCTAAACGTCGTCATGCCAAAAGACTTGGTGCCTGTAAACAATGTGGTCGGGTCTTTCACATGAAAGAATATAATCAGTGTTCTGAACCAATTTTTGGTTGCGCACTCGATAGATTAGACTAGATAGTGAATGGGCAAAGTAAGGATTATCCTGACACGCCATCCTATTCCGGTACTTTGCTCAACCGGTTTGTGCGACAGGAAATTAGAAGTCATTGAGGGTTCAAATGACACGGAGACAGAGGATGACTCCGATTAGACTGCTTTCGAACAAAATTGTGAAAAATGTGTTTTGGGAATGAGAGATGAGGGTCCAAATTTTTGTAAAAAGTGCAAAAATCTTTTTTGTACAAACTTTTTTGACTGAAATGAAAAAATGGGCCGAGTAAGGAATGTCCTAGAATACCAACCTTAAGCGTGGGTAGGGACTTATCCTGATACGCCATGAATTTTTAGATCAAATTTGTGTGTATACCTTTCCTATGTGTACATAAATTTACATAGAAATTTTAAATTTTTGCTTTGACGTTCGAACGCCAAGTGACGTTCGAACGTCACCTGCTTACAGTACTCAGTCTCTGATGAAGCCTCTGATGGAAACAAAAAAGAACTGGGAGCTCAGCACGTTCGAACGCCAATAGAACATTCGAACGCCAATAGAACGTTCGAACGCCAATAGAACGTTCGAACGAGAGTAGCACGTTCGAACGCCAATAGCACGTTCGAACGCCATGAGCTTACTGTACTTTGGTCTCTGACGGAACTCAAAAGTACTGGGAGCTCACCACGTTCGAACGTCAATCTCACGTTCGAACGTTCTTTTTAAAATTCTACTATATACGTTCGAACGTCATTAACGTTCGAATGACAAATCTCAGGCTATAAAAGCCTGGTTCATCTTCTTCACTTCAAAAACCCCAAAACCCTTCAAAAACCTCCAAACCCTAGGTTGACCCTTCATTACCCAGCCCTCAAAATACCTCTCATTCCCAATTTCTACCCCAAATCGACCATACCAAAGCCATTCCCACTACATTCATCCTCATTCTCACAAGAAAATCAAGACTGCCAAGCCCTAACACACCCCAAACCTGAAACACCATGCCTCCAAGAGTCAAGCTCCCTGCTAGGCACAACACAGCAAGTCGAGAGCCTAATATGGTAGAGGAAGTCCTTGAGGAGAGAGAAGGGAGACCCATTATGCGAAGGTATGATAAAACCCACTTTCGCACCACGCTCAAGGCAGACAGGTATGAAAAATTTTATCGAAACCAAGCTGTGGATTGTGAGCGGGATGTGATATTGAGTGATTTTGCAGAGTTGGGTATTTTTTAGGATATGGAGAGGAGGGGATGGACGTTGTACTTGAGAAACGGCGGAGAAGCTGTGATTTACTTGTTGCGGGAGTTTTACTCCAATGCCGAAATAGTCAATGGGGAGATACGAAGCTATGTGAGGGGGGCTCACTTTGCTGTAGACGAGGACTATATCCGAGAGCTTAGACAAGTGGTACCTCGAGTACCAAGTCCTACCTATCCCCCGAGAAAGAAGGTGGCCATGGATACTGTGGGGGCGGAATTGACCGGGTTGGTGACTTTTTCTTGGGCGGGGTGAAGATTTTTTCAACAAGGGGAGCTAACCGATAAATATAAAATGTTGAATTTGATTGCGAGCTAGAACTTCGGCCCCATCGGGCGCAAGAACGAGATCCCGCCCGATTGCCATACGCACTTGGGAAGGGCCAAAGCATAGACCTCCCCTCCCTGACTTTGACCGAGATGATGAAGGGGTGTAACATAAAAAGAAACTCACTCTCCTTCAGCACCTTGGTCACGGAGATGTGCAAGGACAACAGGATTAGGGTGAGGCCAGAGATGAAGATACATAGGCCGATGGGACCACTTAACAAGGCTTCCTTCTAGAGGAGCCATGGTCATAGTGGTGCCCCCGCTGCTAGACAGGAGGTGCCCCATGCTCGAGGCACCGATGAGGTGTATGATATGTTAGATGAAGAGGAGGAGAGAGAGCTAGACGCTGAGAGAGCCCAGTAGTAGACTCAGGAGGAGGCAGGCCCTAGCACCAGCACCAGCACCCACCGATCGCTGAGAGAGATTATGCTTGGCATAGATTCCAAGCAAGCTGAGATTCTCTGACAGCAGGAGGAGATTCTCAGCTATCTGAGGGGTGGAGCTGGTAGAGCTGGCGGAGAGTGAGAGAGACATTTCTGTTCTTGAGTGTGGCTGTGTATTTATTACTTCTTTTGTGGATGATTTGAGTCTTTTGTTTTTGTGCTCAACTATCATATTTTGTGAAATGAATGGTTCAATTTTATCACTTTTATTGTTTTATATGCATGTGTAGAATTAGCTCTTTATTGTTATTTATTAATGAATGAAGAAACAAATGTGGATTCCAAAGACTGTTTGTTAAAGTGATTAACCACATGATCGGTTTGACACCGCACTTGGCAACCTAGACTTAAAACCACATTTCTTGGAAAAATGGTATTCTCTCTATGCTTAAAATGTCAAATGTACATTGGTATTTGTTATTCTTAAGGTACATCATGATCGGACTTGAAAATGGAATCGATATAACCGACATTCCTTGAAAAACCCGACATAACCAGCGGAGATAACAAAGGATACCATGGTAAGTTTTGAGCCTTGCGATGCTTTTGAGAGACGATCAACATTTACTCAAGTAAGGTCTTTCACTCTCAATTTTTGAATAATCTCATTAAACTTGTTTTGATTGACACAACTAAAGCGATCTATCGACATATCCCACAAGGAATCTTTCATACGATGCATGCATATGCACATACTTGAGAAATGATCTTAGGCCATCTTTGACTAAATTTTGAGCCTTAGCCATTTATTTTACAAAATTATATCCCTAGTTAGCCGAGATTGAGCCTTTAATGTACGATCTTTTTCCAAATAGCCCGTATGATAAACAAACCACAAGAAAATGTCTTGACATACCTTTGCTATCTAATTTTCTTGCACCCTCTTATAAATCAGTATGATACAGAAATGCAAGAAAAAGGAAAAAAGACTATGGTGGCTGCTATTCAATGAAAAGAGAAGTCGGTGGAAACAATTGAAAAAGAAAAAGAAACAAAAAGACAGGAAATTGCCAAGAAAGTGAAAAATGAAAGAAAGAAATATCATTTCTTGGCAAAATGTCGACAAGCTAGAAAGAGGTGTGCTACATTACAGAACGAAAGGATAGCTTTTGAATACCATTGACATCATTTCGTTAGCCACTAACCTCTGGCCACATTACAACCTATAAAAAGCCCTAATTGATCTCAAGTCTGATGCATGTATGTGTGGTCAGCCAAAAGTGGGGTATGGTAAATAGTATTTCTTTAATTGCATCAATATTCTTCCATGAGATTATTCCAAACATGATTAGTTTACTTCTTTAAAACTTCACTCCCATACTAATTGTGCATGGGATTTTTTTTCGATTGGCCATCCTCTAATCACATGCCCTTTTGAGAGACAAGTCACTATAATCAGAGGGAATTTTTGCTGAGAGTATTCTACAAGAGGTTTTTGAAATCAAAGCTATCCATGGAAGGTGGAAATGAGGAATGTTTGTTATATAACAATTCTTGTTGCTAGAATGATCATTCTGACTACACAGGGAATCCCAAATGCCAATGTGACAGGTGCTAATTTGTGCATATAATAAATACCAACGAAAGAGGGTGTGCGGAAGATGAGTCAAGATTGAGGGTTGGGTGTCCCAATGACCATGATGATAACTTACTTTAACCAGCAATCCCACATACACATCTGTTCGACTGAAGTTTGTGGGTAGTTTCACTAAAAACCCTCACGAGACAACACTCGTCCGCTAGGGTAAACCTGGTGGTTTAACGGCTTGTTGCATACACTATATGCAACCGGATGACCTACGAAAATGACATCGTAAATAAATCTCATTTAATTGCTCTTGTATTACTAGAGACTAGCAATATTTAGGTTGTGGTGTGATTAGTAGTTAAAATTGACATTTCAATATGCCTTTCTAAGACTAATTATACTTTGATGGAGTTTAAATGATGACATTTCAGGACATAAATTGAACAAAGGTCCAAAGGCAATGAATATCAAACACCCATGCAACATTAGCATGCCCTGGAGCAAAATTGGAGAAACTTGGAACAAAGCAAGAACGTTCGAACGTCCCCTTGAATTATTCGAGGACTAGGCTGTTGAGACATGGCGTGTTTCAGCAAAGAAGGAAAACATTGAGGTACTTGAGTACCACGTTCGAATGCCAAATCACGTTTGAACGGTCTGCTGAATTATTGAAGGATGCTGAGTGCAACGTCAAGTTGAACATAGAGTGTGGAAATGGCTTTGTAAACCCCCGCATGTTTATATTAATATAGTAATGTAATTGTTTGGTAATTCTTATATATGTAATGACCTAAGAATGAACATATAGATTGTAATAGTAGGAATAAATACTAGGGAGGCAAATTGATTGTGATGTTTAAGTTTCGAAGGCGTTTAAACTTGGGAAAGGTTGTTAGGTAAGTTTCTAAATATTTTTAGGTCAAAATAAGATTTTCATTGAATCTGGAAGATCAAGAAACCTTGGGAGAGGTAATATGGGTTGTATTAGAAATTAGGAAGTATCCCGGAGTTTAAACACATTTTAGAAAGAATTCGGATAGGAAGGAATTTGACACTACCTTAGTATTTTAGCTATAACTCTTTACTCCTAACTCCGATGATCTGATTTTTTTAGAGTAGAAACTAGACTTCAAGGGCTACAAAAAGTATGTTTCATGGAAATATTCTGAGTCGGCTTCTACATAGATCAAAATCGATTTGGAAGTTGAGGGTATACTGCCACCCGCGTTCGGACGGGAATAGACAAGCGTCCGGACGCGTGTCGCAGAAAGTTGGGCGAAGAAACACGCGTCCGGACACACCAAACCGAGGGCTTCACGTCCCAGGCCTGTTTGGGTGTTTCATACTGTAACACTTTAAAACTCGAGGACGAGTTTTCTCTAACCAGGGGAGAATGAAACAAATCCTAATCTACTAAGGAAACAAATCCTAATCTACTAAAAAAACAAATCCTAATCTGCTAAGGAAACAAATCCTAATCTACTAAGGAAAGAAATCCTAATAAGAGTTTAAATAAATTAATAAGACATATGTGGGCTAAGCATCCTCAAGCCCACTTATTCTAAACTAATAATAAAATATTTTAAACAAATTGAAGGCCTTAACAACAACAGGCCCTATCTAACATGTTCTCCTTCTTTCAAGCCCATCTTGAGTGTTGGGCTTTGCTAGCTTCATCTCAGGTGGATTGCACCAATCCTTGCATTGCTTCCTTGATCTTCTTGGCTCTTGATCTTGTAATTGGCTCATCTGGACATGCAAAGGATCTTTAAGAGTAGGCCCACCTTGGTTCTCATCAGAATTGGTTTTACTTTTTTATTTAATTATTGCTATTGTGTAAACTTGAGATCCACTGAAATGTCCATGTTTTTCTTCAAAAGCTATGTATGATATTTGTAAAATGAGACCGACTGTTTTATATACTTTCGAAACCTTGTTCGAGTTTGGGAGGATTTTCCTACAGAGCTTAGTGCTCACCCCCTACAAACAATATCTTTTTCAGATTATGGTCTAGAGGAGGAGCTTGGAGTTGATGAGCCAGTACATTGGGAAGCTCCAATAGATGGGAACGTAGATCCCGAGGTAGACGTTTAGAGCTATATTCTCTTATGTTCTAGACTAGGAAATTCATTTTGAGACAATGTGAAGTCTAATATTTTCATTATTTCGCTGCAAGATAATAATTTATTTTTGGGATGTAATTGCCATAGTTGGGCATATTCTTTTGGATGATGTTGTATATATTGTGGATGATGAATGAAATTCTCTTTAGTTATGAAGTTCATTTAGTTGCTCTCATGATGTGAATGGTTTTAGATAGTAATGCCGTCCAAGGGGGATTTTGGGGGCGTTACAGGCTCTCACAGAAGACCACAGGCCACTTGAGTGGGAAGATCAGACCCCATATGGCATTCGAACGCTCATCAAGCAAAGACAGAATGAACGTTCGAACTCTCATCAAGCAAAGATAGACACAACGTTCGAACGTTGTCCCTAGACAGGCTGTAGAGTGGTAGATATTTTCTCCAGACATTGGGACTTTCACTTGGACTTTGAAGGCTTTGTACTATTCCTCCACACTACCTTGCCTCCCCCTCTTTGCCTATAAATACTCCCATTGGGGGAGCTTCAAAGGAGAGGAGAGTTTGTTTTTTGGTAGACTTGGTTTTGGTAGTTTTAGATCAACATTTCTTAGCTTGTTTTAGTCTTAGACTTAGGTTTATATTTACTTGCATAAAGGAAGATAGTTCATCTTTTGGTTGTGGATCAACCCTCCAAAAGTGACTAGCTTTCTTCTACTTTAATTATTAGTTTCATTTGCTTCCATTGCTTGAGCTTCGTTCTTCCCTTAGAGGAGTGAAACTCTTCCACTTTTCTAGAGCTTTGCCAAAGCCGTGAAGGGTGGAACGTGATTCACTTATTTTTCGTTGAAGACCGGCTCCTCACATATTGTGTTTTACTTTGTAACTCCTCTACTTGGAGGGATGAGCATCACTCACTTTTCTAGCTTTACCAAAGTCATGAAGAGTGAGAAGTTTCTCATTCACTCTTTATTAAGAGGTAAATGACATGTATAAATCATCCGGAAGTTATATCTATGCATTTCGTTTATGCTTAAATGCTTTATATTTCACTTTTTTATTGAATGATTGACTGCATCTAGCAAAGCTAAGGTACTTTGTATAACCGTGAGCACTTTCTATAACATAGATAACTCTTGAATAGAAAGTCTCATCGGTTCAAGGCAAGTACCCCGGCTATATCTTCATGACTACCCTTCAATCTTCACCATTATCATGCTTCACTTACGGAATGGAAATGGAATATTAATGTCATGGTTGGATGCCTTGTAGAAACACTTGCTTGTTTGTAGACGGGTTGAGTCTCGGCACAAACAATTCTTGTAAACTTCTAGAAAGACAACGGAACAATGATCTTAATTATCATAATCCACCTTTATCTTTCGATTAACTTGCTGTTGACACGGGGGTTAATTGAGTTATCAAGTACAAGTATAATAAACCGAATGATAAACTACATGTCCAGATTCTCGAACTAAATAGTGACCTTTTACATTTGAGCTTATCATATATTTTGTCTAAAACAAACTCTCTTGGAAAGAATCTTATATTCTGTCCAGGAAATCCCATCCACCACACAACTTCAAATCTCAAGGGTTACAATCATTTGGTCTCCACTACTGCTTACCTCGAAACACCAATAATAGCTCCCTATGGATTCGACTCCGGACTTAAACTGGATTATTACTACTGCTTGACTGCCTGCACTTGGGTGTACACATTTCGGATCAAGCCAACTACCATACTCGGTGTACCAATAACTCCAGCTTGAAGCGCTAAAGCCAACTCAAATCACTCTTCAACTGTTGATTTTATTGTGCTTGAAACTCACCCGGTTGCAAACCTTAGCTCCCAAATCCCTGTAATACTTGATAGAACTTTTCTTGCCACATCTAATGTTGTGATTAATTGCAAGAACGGTCTCATGAAGCTTGCATTTGGGAACATGACTATGGATCTCAATGTTTATAACTTGGCTAAACAACCAGGGGATGATGAGGAAGTGCATGAAGTCAGCAGGATTGACACCTTGGTGGAAGACCACTTGGCACTAATGAGCACCTTAAAGTTGGAAGAGGAGGACATTGTTGATTTGGAAGAGGTTGATGAGAAAAAAGGAGTTGGAGAGCTTGAAAGGGGTAGAAAAATGGACCACCACATTTGAGAAGCTTCCACATCAAGGTAAGAAGATCTTTTCATCGAATGAGAAAAAACCCATATTGGAGTTGAAACCATTACCATCCCATCTTAAGTATGCATACCTTGGGGATGACAATACCTTTCCGGTGGTGATTAGCTCAACTTTAGAGGGAAAGTAAGAAGAAGATCTCTTGAAAGTGTTGAGGAAGCATAAGGGAGCAATTGGTTGGACAATTGCCGACATCAAGGGAATAAGCCCCCTCATTTGTACACACCGAATCTACCTTGAAGAAGACTCCAAACCGGCTCGACAACCACAAAGAAGGTTGAATCCAATCATGAAGGATGTGGTGAGAGACGAGGTGCTTAAGCTACTTGACGTGGACATCATTTTTTCGATTGCCCCATGTAAGTAGTACCCAAGAAGTCGGGAGTCACGGTTGTTGCAAATGAGGAAAACGAGCTTATTCCAACGAGGGTCATCACAGGTTGGAGAGTGTGTATTGATTATCGAAAGCTCAACCTGTGCACAAGAAAGGATCACTTCCCTTTGCCATTCCTCGACCAAGTGTTGGAAAGAGTAGCTGGGCATCTCTTTTATTGCTTCTTAGATGGCTACTCCGGGTACAACCAGATTGAGATCGCTTTGGAGGATCAGGAGAAGATTTTGCTTACCAACGCATGCCGTTCGGGTTGTGTAATGCCCCAGGGACCTTTCAATGTTGCATGATGGGGATTTTCAGTGATATGGTGAAAAAGATAGTGGAAGTGTTTATGGATGATTTCTTAGTGTTTGGGGATTCGTTCGATGGATTTTTGGAGAATTTGGAGAAAGTTCTTGAGAGATGCGAGGAAAAGAACTTGGTCCTCAATTGGGAAAAGTGTCACTTTATGGTGATGCAAGGAATTGTGTTTGGGCACATCGTCTCAGCAAAAGGGATCGAAGTTGACAAATCAAAGGTGGATGCAATTTCCAACCTCCCTGTCACACCCCAACTCTAAGGGCATGACTGGCCGTGAACCATAGATCCATAACCTATGGAACACGTAAGCCTAACAATAAACTATTAACACTAAATTGATCTTATGTCAATATGTCAAAGTCAACATACCTAAACCTGTTTGCCCCAATTATCCGAAAGAGTAAAGTTGGTTGTACGATATATGCTACGGAGGTCACAACACTATTAGTCCCCAATCAATTCCCTGAGTCCGCTACTGACACTCCAATCGTTTACCCAAAAAAAAAATATTATTTTGAAATCTTGAGCTAAAAAGCCTAGTGAATGGAAAGGCATGCCTATTGAAAGTGGCTGAAAAACATTTTTGGCATACGACATGTAAATCAAAGATTTGGGAAAATAACTTCATCAAGATAACCAATTTCTTAAGAATAACACAATCGGATTTCAACAAGAAATCATACCACAATGGTGAATCATATCATAATGGTAGAGACTGTACGATATCCAATAATCGATGGGAACCAAATACCAAATGCCAGAATATATCTCAGGGTTGGATCCAACATCGTTCTTAGGGTCACCACTGGTTGGTACCCGGGAACTATTCCCTAAGACGATCTGGTGAAGGTCACCAGGACGCACCAAGCACTGTTCCTTCAACCGTTGAGCACTAGGGTCACCACAGCCTCCCCCGGGTCTGTTCCCTAGTGGCCAGAGTCACCCGCACACAGAAGAATAATTTCCCTGGACTTTCAATCATGGTCCCATTCACTATCACAAAGTGAATATATCTCAGGGTTGGATCCAACATCGTTCTTAGGGTCACCACGGGTTGGCGCCCGGGAACTGTTCCCTAAGACGATCCGGTAAAGGTCACCAGGACGCACCAGGCACTGTTCCTTCAACTGTTGAGCACTAGGGTCACCTCAGCCTCCCCCAGGTCTGTTCCCTAGTGGGCAGAGTCACCCGCACATAGAGGAATAATTTCCCTGGACTTTTAATTTTGGTCCCACGTATAAACAAAAGAATTCATCAAGGTAAGGAGAATCGTATTCCACAAGTATTTAGACACTTAGTAAAACATTTAGTGAAGGTAGTAATGAACAAGCATGATATATCGTTTTTAAATTGTTAAGGGATACGGGGAATTTTCGAAAATACGTAGCATGCCAAACCACTCACCTCAAGTCCAAAGGAAATGCTTTGTCACCCGAAGTAGAGTGAGATGTTGCCGATCCCATACATTGTTCTTCCACGGTTTCATTTTTTCTTAGATGAAGTATCCAACCTTCCTTTTCTCTCTCTCTCTCTCTCTCTTTTACTCTCTATTCGTTCTTGAAAATGGAAGACTACTTGTGCACTTGTATACTTAATCCAATCTCCAAATGCCCTATTTATAGGCATCCTAGGATTATTCTAGAGAATATTGACATGTGACATTTTTAGGGGAGATTCCCTAGAATATTCTACCATCTCCCCTCTCCTAGATCTTTCTAGGTTTCAAGCTTATTTTGCACATGGCAATTCCACAAGTATCTAGATTCATCTATGATATTCTAAAGTCTTCTCCAACCTTCTAAGTCGTTCCGAAACTTTCCGGAATATTCTAAATCCTTCTAGAACCTTCTAAAATATTATAGACTTCTCTAGATTGTTCTAGAACTTTTCAGATTCTTTCTAGGAACTTCTTCAACATTCTAGATTGTTCTAGATTGTTCTAGACTATTCTAGGTTATTCTTGAACTTTCTAGGATCTTCTAGATTTTTCTAGAAACTTCTCCAACATTCTAGATTCTTCTAGAATATTCTAGATTTTTCTAGCAACTTCTCCAATATTCTAGATTCTTTTAGACTATTCTAAATTCTCTTTTTCTTATTTCTTTCAAGATAATATTTCCTAACTAGTTTCTTGCCAAAATGGAATGGGGTATTACACTCCCTACGCCAAAGGTCATCAAGGATATCAGGTCGTTTCTTGGCCATGCTGGCTTTTATCGTCGTTTTATTAAAGACTTTAGAGCATTGGCCCGACCTTTGACCAATTTACTTTCTAAGGATGTTTCCATTCAAGTGGTCAGATAATTGTGAGGCATCGTTTACAAAACTTAAAAGCATGCTCACTACACCTCCGATTATGTGACCACCCAAGTGGGACATACCTTTTGAGTTTATGTGCGACGCGAGTGATTACGCGGTCGGCGCTGTGCTTGGTCAAAGGGAAGACAAGAGACCTTATGTAATATACTACGCTAGCAAAACTCTTAATGAAGCACAAATGAATTACACTACTACTGAAAAAGAGTTGCTACCTGTAGTATTTGCGTTGGATAAATTCAGGTCTTACATCATTGGTTCACCTATAGTAGTCTATATCGATCACTCTGCTTTGATGTATTTGTTGTCTAAGCAGGATGTAAAATCGAGACTCATTAGGCGGATACTCCTCCTACAAGAATTCAATTTGACGATCAAAGATAAGAAAGGAGTTGAGAACATGGTGGCAGACCATTTATCTCGATTGGTGCTGTAAGATGCCGATGAGCACATTCCTATCCCTGATTTTTTCCCTGATGAGCAGTTACTTTCAATTCATTCTATTTGTCCTTGGTATGTTGACATATGTAATTATTTTGCAACAGGACAAAATACCACCGCATTTGAGCCCGGAAGATAAAAAGAGATTCATGGCGGATGTGAAGTACTTTTACTTCGACAACCCGTACCTGTTCAAGTACTGCCCTGAACAAGTCATGCAAAGATGTGTACCAGAAAGTGAACAACGGGAAGTCCTTGCATTTTTCCATTCGGAGGCGTGCAGTGGCCATTTCTCTACAAAGAAGACCTCGGCAAAAATTCTACTGTCAGGTTTTTATTGGCCCTCTTTGATAAAAGATTGTATCTCTTTTTGTAAAGAGTGTGATAGGTGCCAACGTTTGGGTAGTGTGACCCGAAGGAACATGATGCCCTTCTCCCCCGTACTAGTTATCGAGATATTTGATTCCCCGTGTCATTTGGTTACCTATACATTCTACTGGCAGTGGACTACGTGTCCAAATGGGTGGAGGCTATCTCGACCAAGACCAATGACCACCAAGTCATGGTCAAGTTTCTCAAGTAGAACATTTTTTTGAGATTTGGGATGCCTCGTGCAATGATAAGCGATGGTGGGTCGCATTCCTGTAATAGGCCATTTGCATCTTTGATGCATAGGTAAGGCGTCACACACAAGGTGTCCACCGCATATCACCCACAGACCAATGGCCAAGCCGAGTTGGCCAATAGGGAGATAAAAAACATCCTAGAGAAAACAGTGAACCCGAATAGGAAAGATTGGTCATGTAGACTGACCGATGCCCTATGGGCTTACCGCACTGCCTATAAGACTGTCTTCGGTATGTCTCCCTACTGGCTCGTCTATGGCAAGGCTTGCCATTTGCCAGTTGAAATGGAACACAAGACCTATTCGACCATAATGACTTTAAACTTCAATTTGAGAATGACCGAAGAGAATAGGAAGCAAGCAATGAATGAATTGGAAGAAATTCGAAGAGATGCATATGAGAGCTCCAAATTTTCAAAAGAGCAGGCTAAAATATTTCATGACAAATCCATTGTGAGGAACTCATTTGAGCCCGCCCAAAAAATGTTCTTATACAACTCTCGTCTCTCAATCTTTCAAGATAAACTTCGATCCCGTTAGGATGTCCCCTATCTTGTCAAGGTGGCTTACTTCAATGGGGTTGTGGAAGCCACGAACTCCGAAGATGGTAGGACATTCAAGGTCAATGGCCAAAGACTTAACTCATTCTTTGAGGGTTTTGAAGGGCAAGGAGTGGAGGAGGATTTGATGGATCCGCCGGTTTACCCGGACTTGTTGGAGGAGTAACCGTTCTTATGCTTTTTAATGTACAGTCATTTTTATTTAGTTTAACTGTTCATGTTACTTACTTTATCTTTTCGTATAATGTTGTTTTTCTTAGTTACAGATGTTGATGTTTTTTTCAAAAGCTCAATTGCGAGGTGTTCTCTAACCCTACTCACCTTTTTACAGTCCTTCATTGCATATCATATCTTTTTTGTTGCATTGAGGACAATGCAAGAATCAAGTTAGGGGGGTGAGGTGCACCATTTGTATGATACACCAATGTTTGGGGAAATTTTTTGTAGATAATACCAATTTTTGTGGTGAAAAATTCACCTTTCACATATCATATAGATTTTTTTTCGCAATAGTTACAAATTATGCGAAATTTTTGAGAAAATATCTGAATGTTGATCTGTATTCCCTTATTAAGAGTGCTTTGGGGCTGTTGATATGTTGATCCTCACTTTGAATTTTGAATACATGAGCACATTATAGAGGTTCATCCTATGCATGAGTATCACATATGCATTTGCTTTTGAATTCAAAAATATATGCACCTCGAATGTGTAATTTCGTCAATTTACGGATTGTGGTCTCATTTTAGTGCTTGGCATGCATAGTGGAGATGAAGTACCCATGCGAGCTTTAGCGCCAATCCTTGTTAGAGGAGACTTACATTTACTCAAGGAACAATTCTTCAAATTTCAAATTTGTTCAATAATCTCATTATGTTTGTTTTGGTTAGGTGCATTTGTGTAGTTGATTGACTTGTCTGAAAATGCATAATGCTTCCCCCTACTGATCTAAAGGTGATCTTAGGCCATTTTTGAATATCTTGAGCCTTTGCCTTTTTCTTGTGAAAATTTTATCCCTAGTTCCGTGATTGAGCCTTAATTGTAAATCCTCACCTTGGTTGTTCCTAGAGCTGAATATGAGTGATCGTAAAAGAGAAGGAAGTATGGTGTGGAAATTCAAACAAAAGGGATTAATGACGTTGAAACTCAAAGAGTTGAATGGGAAAAGAATGAAAATCCAAGAAAAGGAGAAAAAGGGGGTGAGAGAGGAAAAGAATGAGCAAATAAAAGGAAAATGTTAAGGAAAAGAAACAAAAGAAACAAAGAGTGTGGTGATGGGTTTGGACTGAAAATCCCATGAAAAGGGAGATGTTTTTTTTAAATAAAAGTAATTTACTTGGAACAACCCTCTTTGTTATCATATATTCATCGTTTCTTTTGCCTCACTATCACCCCAAGGCCCCATTATAACCCTTGAAGTCCTAAATGATCTAGAGAAGCATGGGAGATGCATGTTTTAAAAGAAAAAGAGAAGTTGGTTTACTATATAGTGCCCTAGCATTCTTTTCATTAGATTATGCCAAGATTGTTTCATTTTCATTCATGAACTTCATTTTTGGATTATATGTGAGTATACTTTGTTTTGTGCACAAGTTTCTATCTCACATATACACATGGAGAGCATGACAGATAACTAGAGTGTGATTCATTGTTGAGAGACACCCTTGGTGAGATTGCATTGAAGTTTAATTTGGATAGCCAAAGTGAATGTGAATTCCATTATGTAAATGTTTAAATTACATGTCCATTGCACACACACACGAGTTCGAAAATGAATGTGTAGGTGCATACTCTAGACTAGTATTTAAGACTATAGTGATGCTCATGTGTGCTTGATTCGGGCATTTAACCATTGTGTTAAGTAGCCCTATGCTTGCGGGATGGGGAATATTGCTCAACTCTCGATATTTTGTAGGAATTAGGAATGCCCCAGTTACTTGAATATATGTCTTACATTTTGGGTGTTCATTTTGGTAGTTACATGTAGAAATCTAGAACTTGTCTTGTGAAAGCATAAAAAATTTAAATCATATTGCAATTTCAGTAATGACTTGGGACATGATGGTTCAAATTGTGGTTCACAAGTGTAGCACATGTTTTGGTGGAGTCGAGGCCATGTTTAGGGTGTTAGAATGTGTAGGTCTTGAAATGAAGTGGAGTGGAAGTAAGTTGGATAGCAGGGGTCTATTTTGCAAATAAGGGAAAACCTACCGGTAGGCCATACTGGTAGGTTTTGGCCATTGGTCCTGCACCTACCGCAAACCTACCGATAGTTTTTGCTCACTGGAGTAAAACCTACCGGTAGGTTTCCATCGATCTACCGATAGGTTTTACCCAGAAGGCCAAAAATTAGGGGTTTAATCAGATTTTTTAGGGAGAACTATTCATTGTCTCCCTAAATTACAAACCCTAAGGCATTTCTCTCTCACTCAAAGCACCTCTAAGCATAAAAATATCTCTTGTATTCCATTTATCTTTCATTTCTCACCCAGAGGCTTGTTGATTTAGTGGCTTTTAGTGAAGAATTGAAGATTTCCTCTTTTAAAACCCTAGTTTTGCCAAAATTTTTCAAGCCCTAATCTCCTTTACTTTTTCCCACAAATCTCAAAACCTTTGCAATGGCTCGCCATGGGAGAATCATCTGAGATGTTATGGACCCGATTGAGGGTGTGTTCTTGGCACTTTTGTCATTCCTACTGTGTGGGGCACAATTGCTATGCATGGCCTGCACCAAGTGCACCGGGCCTAGCTCTCCACAGCCCGAGGGTGCTAGTGCACACAAGAGGAGCGGGGAAGGGCCTAGTGGAGATAGGAGTGAGCAAAGAAAGAAAGCTCGCAATGATGCTCGAGTCCAAAGCATCGAGGAGAAAAATGTTACTTGCGAGAGGTACATCGATAGGATATCCCTTGGCCCAAATAACGATGTTGTGAAAATCATTGAGGCCCATAGGATTGGATTTTGGTTCAAGGCCGTGAGTGGATTCAATTTGTCTTTATGTTGAGATTTTTACCAAAAACTCAAGGTGGTGGATGAGTTTGAGGTTTTGATAACGAACGTGAGGGGGAAGACTTTTAATGTGACCCCTACGGTGATTGCCACCCTCATGGATTACGAGAGGCCACCTCCCTCCACTCTGGTGTATCCACATAACATCACAAGGGTCAAGACCACCCCCCGAATATGTGGTTTTGATGTACGAGGACCCAACTCAGTTTAGGGGAACGGTCCAAGTCGGGGGCCTCAAACATTTGTATGGGATGATGAACAAGCTCTTGCATTATAACCTGCTTCCAAGGGGGCGCTGAGAAGACTCCTAACATTGAAAAACTTGCCCTCTTGGATGCGGTGATGTCGGGGAAGGCTATGGATTTTGCACTTTTTATATGGAAGGTGATGAGGGATTTCGCCCAGACTAGTAAACCAAGGGTGAACCTCCCATTTGGTAACTTAGTCACCTTGATGTGCAATCACTTCAAGGTGAAAGGTTATGCCTCTGACAAGATAACTCCCCCCGAGACCGGAGCGATCGGAAAGGCTAGTAGTAGTAAGAGGATGGCGATGAGCCGAGGTGAGCGGGCTAGGGTTCGAAGGCCGGAGTCATCAGCCGCGGGACCTTCCTCTGCGGGACTTTCCTATGTTGGGTCATCCACCTTTGTGCCGAAGCGCTCAGTATCTCAGCGCATCGACGTTTTGGAGGAGACAGTCCATGGGATCTTTGCTATGATGACTAGACTTTTTCAGCACACGTTCCTCGGTGAACCAATTCCCGGTGGACCTCCGCTTTCTGCCTCTGCCCCCTCTGCTTCCACAATAGTTGAGGTGGGAGATACTGATGAGGATACTGACGAGGAGGAAGAGGGTGATGGTGATGATGATGAGGGTGAGAGTGATGGTGATGATGATGAGGGTAAGAGTGATGATGGAAGTGATGGTGAAGGTGATGAGTAGGGTGTTATTGTTTTTGTCTTTTTTCTGAGTGGGGTTGTATATAGCTAGGAGTGGAGTCATTGGCCTAGTAGAAGAGTCTTTAGGAAGTTTAGGCCATTTTGTATCTTTTTGAACTCTATCTCCATGTACTTCAACTTTTGAAAGACATTAATGAAATAACACAGTTTTTGTTCCATCTTGCCCAAGTTCATTTCATTAATTGCATTGTGATTTCTGTATTTTGAATGTTTGATGAATTACTTGTGTAAATGGATTGTTGTAATTTCATTGGTTTGAAAATAAACTTTGCTAGGGACTAGCAAAGCTCAAGTTGGAGGGTGTGATTAGCACAAAATATTGCATATCCTATGTACATTTGCACCTCTTTTATGCTTGCTTTTGCGGTTAAAATGATTGGCATTGCAATGTTTGAGCTATTAATGGAGTTTCGGTATGTTTACAGGTAAAGGGGTCTAAATGGTGCATGTTAGGCCCTATCATGGTGTTTAAGATCAATGGAGGTGAGGTGGAGGCTTGATTATAGCTTAAAAGGTGAAGGAACCAAGAATTTAGCAAAACAAAGGAAAACCTACCAATAGGGCATACTGGTGGGTTTTGGCTACTAGACCTGCACCTACCGCAAACCTACCGATAGTTTTTGCTCACTGGAGTAAATCCTACCGGTAGGTTTTACTGAAACACGCTAGATTCTGCAACTCAAGCTCTACAACTTTGGGGGTCCCATCATTGGGTCTCCCACTTGTCCCTGAAACTCCTTACACACAGACATCCCCTCCTCAACCCTAGCTTAGACTTTGGAGGTTTGGACATTAATGAGGACAGAGAGAAGACGTGAAGCCTGGGAGTGCAGGCCAGGCCTGTGCTAGCCTGCCCAATCCATCCGTTTAGCCCCTATTGATGGGAGGCCTATCACATAGACATAGGAGAGCTCCATGGACATTTTTTGAGGGGGGATACACCATTATTCAGTTTACATTGCATTGTAGAGAGGGAAGCTCCAAGGTAGAAGACATAGTTTAGAGAGAGAAAACTTAGATTTTTACATTCTCTTCATCCATTTCATTTGTAATCCTCTGTAAGACTTGTGTAAGCCTCATTTAATGTCTTTAATGTCATTTATTCCAAGTACATTTTAAGTTTATTTCTACATTTTGTAGTTCACCAATGTTGTATTAAGCTTTCTTCATTTCAAGCTTTTAAAATAGGTATTGAATATTTTTCTTCATAGTTTAAGATTTCTTGCATTGAGTTAAGTTCCAATCTCAATTTATTCATTATGTCTCTTTACATTATTCATGTCTTTCTATTATTCATGAGTAGCTAAGTTTATAGTTGGCTAATCCAAGGGAGAGTTCCTCTTGGGTATGCTATTTCAACTTATTTTCATTCCTCCTCGTAGTGTAAGTTGATTCGGTTTGACTGGGTTGAGTGTGGACGTGGTTGTGAGTCTTTGATATCCCATAGACTTGGCACAGGGTATGCTTGGATCCTTACCTCCATTTTAGTCCCTCTCTTCCCACGAATGAATCGAACATCTAGACACCATTGGAGGAAGGTCTTGAGTTCATTTGGCATTCCCATTGGAATGACCTCTTCGGATTAGCCAACATTTGTTCCATTTCATTTCATCAAGAACACAAATCACCAAACTCAAACATCAAAGATTTTTACACTTTTCTTTTGTTCACCAAAGATCACCTTCAAAACAATTCACCTCCTTCCCTGAGGAGACGACCTGGGAATACAATTTCCAAGAAAAACACGACACTCAAAAGTCTCCCTGTGCTTGGGGAGCACTTTTGTTCACACACAGACACATTTTCATTCCACACATTCGTTTTTCCATCTCTTGCATTGAACCCGAGTGAGAGTGACACTCACCCACACATAAACCATATACACATTAAGGGTTCATGTTCGGAGAATAGGGAACACAACGGAAACAATCAAGCATCGGGTCTAGAGTGATAGACATCATGTGTTACCCAGGGAAGGTGTAAGGTGGTGGCAATCAGGTATGTCAAGAACTTGAACAATAGACCTCGGTTATAGTCATAAAGTGCTCACTATCCCTTGTAGTGTCCCTAATGTTTGTGTAGAACTTCTTGACTATGTCAATATTTGTTGGCCCCGCAAATAGCTCAGTCCACCTTCTCGAGTCAAAATTCAAAGGAACAGAATAACTTACCACAGTGAGGTTCACTCTTCACTCTACTAACATAGTCCAAGAAGAAAACTATTTCCTATATAGCTCACAGTATTGTGGGGTCTAGAAACAACCTCTTCCACCTGATGCATGTACCTTCGCCCTTTTCTCTCCTCCTAGCGATATTGTAACGCCCCAAATACCACCCTGGACGACATTACATTCTAAAACATTCACATCATGAGAGCACTAGTATCATCCATAATAAATTAAACTTCATTCATCATCCATACAATATTTACATCATTATCCAAAAGAATATGCCCAACCATGGCATTTACATCTCAAAAATTTAATAATGTAGCGCAGCGGAATTACAAAAGAAAACTAGACTTTACAATGTTTGTACATATTGGTTCCTAGTCTAGTACAAAAGAAAAAGGGCATCTCTAAATGTCCCACTCGGGATCCAGGTACCCCTCTAATGAGGCTTCCCCGAGGCCCTGCTCATTAGCGCCAAGCTCCTCCTCTATAGCATAATCTGAAAAATGTTAATTGTAGGGGATGAGCACGAAGCTCTGTAGCAAAATCTTCCCAAACTCAAACAAGGTTTAGGAAAGCATATAAAACGGTTGGTCTCATTTTCACAAATAGCATATATAACATTTTGAAGGAAAAGCAGGACATTTTAAATAGATCTCAAGTTTAAAGAACCACGGTAATTAAAAGAATAAATGAACACAAGATACCAATAAGAATCAATTCCCAAAACATAATCCATCCCACCATACACCATTTCCACAAGTTCTTGTGGCATCCCATACTACCCCAAAACTCTTGCAGAAATCGTATTTGGTACAATGCACGATGACCCACACGGGGTGCCCGATACCACCCACGTTACTAAACCGTGATCATTAGCGATATGAAAAGTTTATACCCACACGGCGTACAAAGGCGTCTACCCACTCCATGTGGTAGGAAAAGTTCATACCCGCGTGGCATATAAAGACGTATACCCACTACATGATCCCCGGTCCATAGTAATCCATGTTCGTATCGCACAACCACCCAAGAGATAAAATACCAACAAATATCTCACATAAACAACAATTACACAAGTCCCCAATTCACCCTCAAAGCCTTATTTCTCAAGCATCCTTACAGGGAACCTCTCACCCTTGTTCCTCCAAACAACCAAACAAGACATACGATATCCACAATTTCCTCAATTAACCCATAACTCCACAAATCCCCAAATTTCACAATTTATACCATAGCAAAATGGAAGAAAAAGAGCAAGAGATCACCATAAACATTATTTTGTTATACAATATCAAACACTAAGGTTGTGATGGTGAGAACAAGGAAAATGTAAAGAGGAAAGATTCATTTTTCTTAAAACTAGGGTTTGAGAATGAAAAAGGGACCTTTAATGGTTACCCAACTACTACAATGTTTAAAATATGGTAATAAATGCAAGAGGATCACGAATCAAGTAAATAATAGCAAGTACATATGATTTTGAACCAAAAGAATACATATAATTTAACCCTAGCCTCAATGTAAGAGAATAGGAAGAAATCCCCTACCTTTTAAGCCAAGCTATAAATCCAAGACCCAACCTTCAAAACCTTCTTGTTCTCCTTCCTTTTCCTCTTAATTTCCTCCTCCTAGGGTTTCAAGAGATTTGGGTGAGATTGGGTGAAGAAGGGAAAAAAAGGAAATGGGTATAGAAGTGGAAATCTTGAGAAATCTAGGGTTTTGATCTTCAAGAATGGTGTAAATCTCCCTCTATATTTGTGTTTTTCTCTCCCTTTCTCTCTTTCTAAGGCTACCTAGGGTTTGGAGTGGTGAAATGGGGCTTAGAGAGGTGTA
Source organism: Ilex aquifolium (assembly GCA_951799425.1). Lineage (NCBI taxonomy): Eukaryota > Viridiplantae > Streptophyta > Magnoliopsida > Aquifoliales > Aquifoliaceae > Ilex > Ilex aquifolium. The sequence goes on along the minus strand of OX637406.1, from coordinate 24,365,062 downwards.
GGGATGTATTTATAGTAGAAGAAATGGAGAAAGACCCGAAGTCGGATCGGGCTGGGATTTATCGGGCGTACCGGTACGCGTACCGGTACGGTTGAGCTACTAGAGTCCTGCGTACCGGTACGCGTACCGGTACGATCCAGCTTCTGGAGTTCTGCGTACCGGTACGCGTACCGGTACGATTTGACTTCCAGATTTTTGTTTCAACTTCCAATGCAGTTTTGACCCATTTAGAGGTCGAATTGGAAAATTTTCATGAGACATACTTTTGTAGCCCTAGATGTCTACTATCTACTGTTGAAATTTCAGATCAATTGGACTTAAGGATAAAAAGTTATGGCCAAAACACTAAGTAGTGTTCAATACCCATTTTTTTCCAAATTCTCGCTAAAGTGTATTTTAACTCCGAGACACTTCCAATACATCCATATTACCACTCCCAATATTTTTCAACCTTCCGGATTCAATGGAATCATTATTTTGACCTACAAACTTTTAGAAACTTGTCTAATCACCCTTTCCAAGTTTAAACATCTTCGACACGTAACTTCCCAATCAAATTGTCTCCATAGCATTTATTCCTACGGTTTATTCTTATGTCACTACATATATCTACATCTTTACAAATATTATTTACTATATATATATCTCTATCAATATATATAAAAGAAAATTCGGGGTGTTACAGATATTCTTCCCAAAATGAACTATGAAATAGTGTAAATGAAGATGATAATCTCAAATCCAAAGTAGATATTCATTAAATCTCACTCTATATCAAATTTAATTAGAAGAAAATGCAATAGGTGGGCTAGAAAATAGGTGGGTCGGTGTTTGGAAGTGGAGAGAATGTGTTATTCCCGTTGAAATCCATTATTTATCGCTTGTTGGACCATATCCCGAAGCAGAATGTTTGAGCGAGCCCTAAAACAGACCACTATTCTGGCCCTAAACTACATGCATGGGTGTATGTACAACCTAAATGCATCTAAATGCATATGAATGGATGAAATCGAATCTATGTATAATGCATTTTCGAATTAAACAATAGGAGCTCAATGTTTAAAATCATGAAAATTACATATGTTCACATTAAAATAGCTACATCCAAATTTCATCATCTCATTACATTACTCTAACACATATTCATAGGAGGTAGAAGTCAATTTCATGCATGCTAGAGTAATGTTTCCTCAATTAGTTCAATTTCACTCACACGTGTACAAATTTTGTTCAACTTGGACTAATTCAAGTGCAACGTGTGTGAAATCAAACTCCGACGGAATTAGGATTCTGCTTAGTTCAAATCATTAATAAAGCTTAACTTTAAATCCTAATGCATTGTTTAAGTAAATACATGACCGGTTAATGAATGTCCTAATGATTTTTCTTTTTAGACAACTTCCCTTTTTCTTTTATGCCTTCTTCTCTATGACTTCAATTAACACAATTGTGAATTATGTACTTTTAAAATATGCTTCTAAATGTGATTTGAAAATTGCATAAATACTGTCAACAATTCAAGTGCAATTGGTTTTAGCCATTTATTTATGCTTCACTTTTTTAATGATTGGCCACATTGGGCTCTTTTCACACGATTGGCCTTCGACATTTTTTAAGGGATTTTGGTTTAACTAACAAATCAATCTACCATAAATCCTAAAAATGAATGTCAAACTTGACATTTAAAATATTTTTGGATTTCCCAATTTCTTTTGTTTTTGAATGTTTCAAATTACTATTGTTTTTTACTTTTTCATATAGAAAAAAAAATCAAAATAAACGAAGAAAAACTATATACAATGTATATGACCCTAAGGTATTTAATACAATGCATGAAAGATACATCTACGTGCATACTCTCGCCTCTCCTACTTCTTAGGAACCATGATCTTGCTAGAAGCACTCGAGGCCTTCAACTTGGTTAAGATAATGAGTTTCTCCAGATCCTCCCTAGTTACCCATAATTGCATTCACTTCCTAAAAATCAGGTTAGGTTGGGAAATGGGTGGGGGACTAACTTTCTTCTCCCTAGAAGTGTGAAGATCAACTTTGACCTTGGCGGTAGAAGGAGCTTTATGCACTCTAACATATAGTCAATTTGATGATGATGCATGACCATTATTGGACTCACTAGACCTCTCTAAAAAATTGGAAAAAGTTACACTTAGTTGTTTAATGCCTCAAATTGGTTAGCTAGATGCATGAGCTTCTTATTTAAGACTTTTGTATCATGAATGCAATGTGTACTATAGTGACCATGTTCAGCACAAGTAAAACACACAAATGATTTGGTTTGGATTTCCTTTTTAACTTGCTTCTTTAAGTTTTCACCCTTACCAATTTATCTTTTTTAGGACTTGTGCTTACTTGTGGAGGTGGAGGGTTGGGATTAGCCTTTATGAACACGGTCATAGAAGAAGTGGTTGTGGTGTTCTCATTAGTGTGCCCTAAACCTCTTTTGTCACCCACACTCTTCCCAATAGCCAACATTTTGTCAAGTTTTTCAGTGTTTTTGGAAAAACTTTTTGAAAGTTCTTGCGATTCGTAAAGGTCTCTATCAAGTTTGATAAGTTTAAACTCAAGACCTTTCTTGGACTGTAAAAGCCCTTTATGCTCTCTCTTAAGGAACTTCACCTTGTTATGGATTGATTTCTTCTCCTCCTCAAGCCTAGGAATATGAGCCTTAGACTTCACTACGTCCACGTGAGTGCTTTCTTATTATCTTCACTCATTTTGAGCCTCGTGTTCAAGAAAAACAACTTCTCACCTTGTTTTTGACACTCACTACAAGAAAAATTGGTTTTTACATCGGCAAATTGTCAATGCAAATAGTTTGTTTGCCGACGCGAAAAGTATTTTCGTCGACAATCATACTATTTGAGTCGGTAAAGGGGGGATGTAAAAAAGAAAAGCCAACGCAAAAAATTATTACCATAGGGAAATAGCCGATGCAAAAAACCTGCAGCTAAAGATTGATTCATGTCAATTTTTTGTATGTAGCTATTGTTGAGGCAAAAAATACATTTTGGGTCGGCAAATTACTGATGCAAATAATGTATATTTGCATCAGTAAGTTGTCAATGCAAATAGTCTTTTGTATAATTTTTGTTATTTTAAATATTCACTTTTTGCATTTGCAATTTGCCAATGCAAATAATGTATTTGTCGATGCAAATAATCATGTTTTGGTTCAGCATGTTGTCGATGCAAATACTAACATTTTTTTTTAATTTATCTTTTGGACTTGAACTTGTACATTCATAATTGTACACATTTTCGGTAGACTAAAAATACCACAAAAAAATCTAAATAAAAAACTAAAATTATGAACATGCCTCATTCATAATTATACATATATATCTATGGATGTCAAAGACTAAGCAGTAATGATCACAACTCAAAAAAATAACAACAAATATCCAAATTCGGTACATAAGTCCAACACCAACGAAAATATCAAATGTACTTTTCAATTATAAAGAAAAACATGATCAGCAACATTACTCTTCCTCTCACATAAGAATAATGGAATTAAAATACAACATACATATTGCCAATACATAGTGATGCAATCCATAAGATGCTCATGGAAACACAAATTCGAATATGTGAAAGATAATGGAATTGACTTTCCATCAAGACAAAGATCCATATGGAACCTTGCATTATTGTATTTTGATTCTTATTTTAAGTCAATTTGCTAGTATTAATATTTTATATGCCCTTTTAATATTTTTTAGAGTTAGGGGTATTTTTGTAATTTTCAGAATTTCTGGAACAGTTCATATTTTTGGATTGTCAAAATATAAACTCCTACTAGGATTTGTTTCCTTAGTAGAATAGGATTTGTCTTGCTTAGTAGATTAGGATTTGTTTCTTTATTAGATTAGGATTTTGTTTCCTTACTAGATTAGGATTTGTTTCTTTAGTAGATTAGGATTTTTTTTCTTTAGTAGATTAGAATTTGTTTTCCTTAGCAGATTAGGAATTTTCTTTGTAATGGCTACCCTATAAATAGGTGTCTAAATCAATGAAAATGTAGATTATTATTCAGTAAATTTTGACAGTATTTTCTCTACGGTTCTTTGAAGAACTATTCGAACTTATCGAGATTTCCTGTGGCGTTCACCAGCGACTTATCAAACGGAATTTCCACCACCGTTTGTGGCGTCTTCCTTATACCAAGGTTCTTGTTTCGCATCAAACAACGGGTTGAGGTCATATATACCAAGGTTCTTGTTTGTCGTAAACAACGGGTCGAGGTCTATCATTCAAATCTGATCATAGAACGATCTTGGGTTCCTTTTTCGTGTTGAATCTAGTTATTTTGGCGGATGTGAATCCCGGGTAAATTTGAATTTTTGTGAATAAGGGCAAAATGGTCATTTGCCATCCTAATGCTTATTTGAAATACTCATGCTCTAGACCTCAGATGAGGAAACGGAGTTCGCCGTTGGATTCGTATCGCGAAATCGAGTCACCCTATCAAATTTCGTTGAATTCTGAGCTAGTCGGATTTTTACACGTCGTTCGAGGCGACTGCGTGGCGACTGAAATTCCAGGGGTCCCTAAAAATACTTTTTTATAAAATATCTTAAAGAAAAATTGAAAGTTCAAATAAAATTAATTTGAACTTAATCCGAGGTATAATGAATCGTTTCGGGACGAAAAACGGAGCCGAAAGTCGAAAATATGCGGTGCGATGTGGACCGCACATTTTTGCCTATAAATATCGACCTAAATCAGATATTTTACACATAATATCTCTAAAATCAGTGCTGAACCGTGTGAGGAGAGAGAAGAGAGAAAAAAATGGTTTTTCAAGTTTTCTTTCGCCGATTCCGGGAGTTCCGTCCATCGGAATTCGTCAGTCCAGAAGTCAAAGTTCATCTACGCGACAAGGGCTACGCGTACATACCAAAAAGAGCTGATTTCACCGAAGATCCAAAGACGGGATTTTGGGGAAATCAAATATTTGGACTTAAATCTTGTTCTTGGAGGTTCTACCGGTTGTTTTACGCTCCAAGAGGTAGGGTTCCCTCCTACCTTGGTTCATTTCTAACCTATGGTGTCATAAGTAATGGTTAGATGTATAGAGTTGTTATGACTTGTCTATAGTCATGGGAATCATGAAAGGAATATAGAAATGGCCTAGATAAATTCCTTGTTAAATTTGGTCTAGGGAAGTTACTTGTGAAATTTTCTTGTAACTTGTTATTATGTGGGCAAATTGTGTGATAACATGATGATTGCCTTGATGGTGTTTGCTAAATGCCTATGTGTGGATAAAGTTTGTTATGACACAATGATGTATAGCATGCTTGGATATTATAGTGAAGGAATTGTTGATATATGCATGTTTTGATATATTAACATTGTGACAAAATATGGTATTTATATGTTTGTAATATAAATTGTCATGGATATGTTGAAATTGTTCGTATGGCACCCATTACATATTGAACATGTGATAAAATTTCTCATTGGGCATGATTGCATATTGAGCATTATGTTGTGTGCAATGGGACATGGCATTGCATATGCACGGAAGCATCTCATCACATGGGTGTATGCATGGTTAACGTCAACACCACACTTGGTGATTGACGGTATGGCTTGGGGAAAAGTTGGGTCGAAGACCTAGCTAAGCCGCTTGGTTGCATGATAAATTGGGTTGGGGTTAGCAAGAAGAGGCGTGACGACCTCTCGGGTGCAAGACCCGGTGATTTGGGAGATGCACTCCATTGGTGTAAGAGTCCATAAAGTGTGCGGGTATGGATGACCCTTGGTGTAAGTTCATGAATATCCAACCCCAAGAAAGACCCTAGTTTTGAAAATGTCATTTGATATGAACATAAATGATGGAATGAAACACTTTGGCATTGCATCGTGTAGCGGGAGTCGGTGAGGACTCGGGTTGAAGTGCATGAGTGAGTGTCATCTCATTTCATGACATTGTATTGTTGCATTCCAACTTAGAATGCATATCCTTATAAGGAATGATTGTTTATATGTTGCAAATGAATGTTGCATGAGCATGAGCATCTAGGGGGGAGTAGCCTTTGTAGGATCTACTCTACTAGGCGTTGGCTCACCCTATACGGGAAACATTTCAGGTGTGGGGTTTGCACCGGTGGATGACTCACTTGGAGAGCATCAGGCATGAAGGGGGCCAACTTGTGGCCTTATTTTGAGTTTTTGTAAAAGGGTTATGAAAACTTGGTCTTTGGCATGTAAATTATGCAAATTAATTGTAATAGACATTATATAGGCTAATGTTAAAGTAACCTTGCATGTTTTGATATAAGTATGGATAATTGGACCCGGTGTGGCCAATGTTTACTTATAAATGGACCCGGTGCAGTCATTTTTTTTATATTGGGCCTCGGATGGGTCACGTGAAGTTAAATTTGTAAAACCCGGGAAATTTTGATTTTTTTGTGAATAAGGGCAAAATGGTCATTTGCCATCCTAATACTTATTTGAAATACTCATGCTCTAGACCTCGGATGAGGAAACGGAGTTCGCCGTTGGATTCGTATCGCGAAATCGAGTCACCCTCTCAAATTTCGTCGAATTCCGAGATAGTCGGATTTTTGCACGTCGTTCGAGGCGACTGCGTGGCAACTTAAATTCCAGGGGTCCCTAAAAGCACTTTTTTGTAAAATATCCTAAATAAAAAGTGAAAGTTCAAATAAAATTAATTTGAACTTAATCCGAGTTATAATGAACCGTTTTGGGGCGAAAAACGGACCCGGAAGTCGAAAATATGCGGTGCGATGTGGACCGCTCATTTGCGACTATAAATATGGGCCTAAATTAGATATTTTACACAAAAATATCTATTCAAACCAGTGCTGGACGTTTTTGGAGAGAGAAGAGAGAAAAAGTTGGTTTTCAAGTTTTCTTTCGCCGATTCCGGGAGTTCCGTCCGTCGGAATTCGTCAGTCCAAAAGTCAAAGTCCATCTACGCGACAAGGGCTATGCGTACATACCAAAAAGAGCTGATTTCACCGAAGATCCAAAGACGGGATTTTGGGAAAATCAAATATTTGGACTTAAATCTTGTTCTTGGAGGTTCTACCGGTTGTTTTACGCTCTAAGAGGTAGGGTTTCCTCCTACTCGGGTCTATTTCTAACCTATGGTGTCATAAGTAATGGTTAGATGTATAGAGTTGTTATGACTTGTCTATAGTCATGGGAATCATGAAAGGAATATAGAAATGGCCTAGATAAATTCCTTGTTAAATTTGGTTTAGGGAAGTTACTTGTGAAATTTTCTTGTAACTTGTTATTATGTGGGCAAATTGTGTGATAACATGATAATTGCCTTGATGGTGTTTGCTAAATGCCTATGTGTGGATAAAGTTTGTTATGACACAATGATGTATAGCATGCTTGAATATTGTAGTGAATGAATTGTTGATATATGCATGTTTTGATATATTAACATTGTGACAAAATATGGTATTTATATGTTTGTAATATGAATTGCCATGGATATGTTGAAATTGTTCGTATGGCACCCATTACATATTGAACATGTGATAAAATTTCTCATTGGGCATGATTGCATATTGAGCATGACATTGACATCACATTCATGGGCTTAGGCATGAGTGTGGGTGTGTATGCATGGTTAATCAAACACCATTCTTGGTGATTAATGGGTGGGCTCGGGAAAGTTGGGTTGAAAATCCGACTGAGTGCATGGCTGCATGAAAAAAAAACTTGTGTCGGGTATAACAAGAAGGGGTAGATCCCCCCCTCGGGTGCAAGACCCGGCGACTTGGTTATACACTCCCCTGTGGTGAAATTCCGGAAAAGTGTAGTATGGTGTACGGAACCGGCGGTATAAAATCCAAAATCCGTTGCCCTACAAGACACAAGATTTTGATTACATAAACACTCATTCAATGGGTGACATCCAACAATGATTTGATTTTGCAAATACATGTTTTCAATTCAAACGGTCATTGGATGTATTTTCCATCAGTTGATGGGGTTACTACACATTGGCATTGCATTGTGTTATAGGAGTCGGTAAGGACTTGGGTTAAGATGCATGAGTAAGTCTCACCTCATTTCATGGCATGACATGGTAGCATTCTAACATTGAATGTATATTCTGGTATGGAATGGTTGTTAAATGTTGTTTGTTGCATGTACACATTTCATATGCATCTAAGGTGGGGAGTAGCCTTTGTAGGATATACTCTACTGGGCGTTGGCTCACCCTATACGGGAACACATTTCAGGTGGGAGAAATACACCGGTGGATGGCTCCAATTCGGACCCTCATGTTTGAAGAAAGCCGAATGTGGCTTTATTTTCTGTTAATGTAAAACACTTGTGAAACTTATGTCTTGGGCATGTAATCTTTTGCAAGTAATTGTAATAGAACTTATATGAATTATTGTTAAAACAACCTTGCATGTTTTGACATAGGTAGGGATAAATGGACCCGGTGTAGTCAATGTTTATAAGTATGGATAAATAGACCCGGTGTGGTAAATGTTTACTTATAAATGGACCCGGTGTGGTCATTGCTTTATATTGGGCCTCGGATGGGTCATGTGAAAATATATTGCACAGGTTGAGTTTTAGGTAGAGCTCCCCGTACAAAGGAGACTCTGCCCGAATTTTGTTAAATTATGGACCCCGGTAAATGGGGCATAACGGCGCGATACCGAGTAACCCGGTATCCACGGGTATTCCGCGAGTTGATGAGAAATCAATGGACCCCCGGGTTTTGGGGTGTCACAAAATTGCACAGGTTGGGTTTTGGGTAGAGCTCCCTGTACGAAGGAGACTCTGCCCAAATTTTGTTAAGTTATGGAACCCGGTAAATGGGCATAACAGTGTGATATCGAGTTACTCGGTATCTACGGGTGTTCCGCGGGTTGATGGGTAATCAACGGACCCCCGGATTTTGGGGTGTCACACATCACATAGCCAAGCAACAACTTTTCCAATTGTCTACCCAACTGTGGTTCTACCTTTTAATGCTCTAGCCAAACAAGCAGAAGGCTTCACCACCTTCTCCACATAAACTTTCCAAGAGTCAAGTCCCAATAATTGTCCCCCCCCCCCCCCCCCCACTTCTCTAGACAGGTCCACGCAAAGAAGAATACCCTCTGCCACTATTTTTTTATAATTGAAAAATCAACAACTTTACTTTGGTACCAACCTACAATCAGAAGGATAGTTATAATATGCATTTCAATACATTGTATTAAACTTCAACATGCATTCATTATTATGCTAGAAAACTAACTAGCATGTATACATTTACCTTAATATTGATATAACCAGCTAGTGGACGCTATGTTGGACGTGTCCTCGAAACACGTATCTACAAATAGGAAAAAAAAATACGAAGCCCAAACAATTCTACTTTTCGTTCAAACTCCAAAAATTGGGTTCAGATTGAGACGTCGTCTTTTTATACAAGTTTCAATATTCAATTTATTGGTCTCTGTCCGTTTTCAATTCAAACATAACGAAAATGGGCTGATCGAGACCATTGGTCCAAGTTTATGAAATTCTTAAAGTTTTTAAGTTTCTAGTTTTTGTTCAAACTCTAAAATTGGGACTCGAATTAAGGCGTCATCTCTTCTTACAAGTTTCCATATCCGTCTATTTTCAAGTCAAACGAAGCGAAAACGGGCTGATCGGGACCATTGGTTCGAGTTTACGAAATTCTTATGTTTTTAAGTTTCTAGCTTTCGTTCAAACTCTGAAACTGGGGCTCGGATTGAGGTGTCATCTTTTCCCACAAGTTTCTATATCCAATTAGTTTGTCTCCATCCATTCTCAAATCAAAGGGAGCGAAGACGGGCTAATCAGAATTGGTCCAAGTTTACAAAATTCTAAAAGTTTTTAAGTTTCTAGTTTTCATTCAAAGTTCAAAACTAGGGTTCGGATTGAGGCGCCGTCTCTTCCTACAAGTTTCTATATGAAATTAGTTCGTCTCCTTCCATTTTCAACTCAAACGGAGCAAAAACGTGCGGATCCAGACCTTTGGCCCGAGATTATGAAATTCTTAAAGTTTTTAAGTTTCTAGTTTTCATTCAAACTCCTAAACTGGGGCTTGGATTGAGGCTCCGTCTCTTCCTACAAGTTTCTACATCCAATTAGTTGGTCTTCTCCCATTTTCAACTCAAACAGAGCGAAAAAGGGCTGATCTGGACCATTGGTCCAAGTTTATGAAATTTTTAAGTTTTTAGTTTTCATTCAAACTCGAAAACCAGGGCTCAAATTGAGGCGTCGTCTCTTCCTACAAGTTTTTATCATGCTGCAACCAATGAGACTGAATTTGTGTACTACAAATAGGACAAGCATATTCACCTTTCATACTTCACCCTAATAGGTTTCCCTATGTTGGGAAGTCATTAATGATCCATAACAAATTTGCATGCAATTGAAACATTTCATTCCGTGAGACATCAAACATAGGTACACCTTGCTCCCACAACTCTTTCAGCTCCTCAATCAATGGATGCATATACACATCAATCTTATTTTCAGGTCCTTTAGGCCTGTCAATAAGAATAGACAAAATAAGAAAGGGTTGCTTCATGGACATCCAAAGTGGTAGATTGTATGGGATCAAGACAACAGGCCAAGTGCTATGCACTATGTTCATTGTCCTAAAAGAATTAAATCCATAAGATGGTAACCCTAGCCTGATATCGCAATTTTCACTAGCAAAGAACGGGTTTTGTAGGTCGAATGTCTTCCATGCAAGAGAGTCGGCCGGATGCCTAGACAAACCATCACTTATTTGCTCATCTGAATGCCATCTCATGAGGGAAGCTGTTATCACCGACATGAACAACCTCTGTAACCTTGTCATGAAAGGGAAATACCTCACCTATTTTGTAGCTATTGCTTTACTATGTTTGAGGGCATAATTTCCATCACCTTCACGTTGTTTCCACCTAGAGGTTTTGCAAATCAAGCACTCAACTAGTTTTTCGTCCTCGTTTCTGAACAACATACAACTGTTGGGGCATGCATCCCACGTCTTATACGTGAAACCCAAGTCGTCAGTTACATTTTTGGCCTCATAGTATGACCTAGCCAGTTTCACTCGCTGAAGGAAAGCTTCGTTCAACAACTCAACTAGAAGTGTTAATGACTTGTCCCTCCATCCGCTCAATACCTTTAAATGCAGAATTCTAACAATCAATGACGGTGATGTGAATTTTCTACACCATGGATATAATCCATTTTTGACATCTTCCAAAAGATTAAAAATCTTCATAGTTTCTTCGTCAGGGCCTTCTCGAGAATCATTCATTGGTGATTCGTCTCTTCCACATCTGAGCTAACATGTTTAACACCCATAGCATCTCGTATCATTCAAGCCATGTCATCCCCAATTATTGATAAGCATAGAATACTGCACATCATTTATCTTTTTGCACCCATTTTATTCTTGCTTTTGTGGAGAAAATGGGGGAAATTGCCTTTAATCTAACAATTAATGAAGTTTTTTTGTGATTGTTGGTAAGGAGTAGGAAATGGCGTGTGTTAAGCTTCCATCAAGTGCTTAAAGGCAATGGAGAACAAGGGGAGGCTTAACGTGTGGCTCGGGATATTTAGAAATCAAGAAAAAGCCAAGACAGGTGAAAACCTACCGGTAGATGTTCATCAAAACCTACCGGTAGGTTTAGTGTACTGGAATCCTCCTACCGCTGCGCCTGCCAAAACCTACTGATAGATTTTGCCTACCGGAAAAAACCTAATTTCATAGTTCTACCGGTAGGTTTTGCTTAGAAACGCCAGAAAGCTACAATCTCTACTCCAACTACTTCGTGGGCCCACCTCTACTTCTCCAGCACATGCCCTTACGCATTCTACATACAAGCATGCTTTCTTACACCTAAAATCTGACTTTGGAAGAAAAAGCATGGAAGAGGAAAAAAGAGAAAGAGAGTGGTTGGGGAGAAGCATGGAAGGGAAATATGGGCCTGTGGTTGCTTGTGGCACTGCCCAATGACCTTCCAATGATAGGAAGTTAGTCACACATACCTTGGGGGGGTTATGGACGAAATTGGAGAGCTCTCTACACAATTATTCAGCTACACACATAGTTTTAGAGAGAGAAGCTCAAGGAAGAAGATGAAGTTAGAGAGAGAAAGCTGGGTTTTTCATATTCTTCACCATTTTTAGTGTTGTAAGTTTTAAATTACTTGTAATCTTCCCCCTTTTCACTTAAAACTCTTTTATTCAAGTTGTATGCAATCTTAGCTAGGGTTTTCTAGCATTTCAAGTTCTACATTTGGGTATTTATTTCCAATCTTTGTATTTTGACTATGAATGTCATTTCTCTTGTATTTTAGCTCTTTTCCTGCATTAATACAAGTCGATGCACCATTTCTATACCATGTCTCTCCACTTTGTGTTGGGTTTTTTTTTCATTATGAGTAGCTAAGTTTTTAGTTGGTTATTCCAAGGGAGATTTCCTCTTGGGTATGCTAAATCAACTCTCCTCCATTCTTCCTCGTAGTGTAAAGTGTTTGGTTTGACTAGGTTGAGTGCGGACGTGGTTGTGAGCTTTTGATACACCGTAGACTTGTCACAGAGTATGCTTGAGCCTACATCTCCACATTAGTCCATCACTTTCTATGAATCAATCAAGCACCGAGACACCATTGGTAGAATCAATTGAGTTGATTTGGCATTCCCATTGGAATGACCTTTTCGGATTAGCCAACCTTGTTTTCTTGCATTTTATCAAAAACTCAACTCACCAAAACATAAAACTCATAAGCTTTTACACTTTTTCATTTCTTTACAAAAATCATCTTCACCAATTCGACCTTCTTTCCCTGAGGAGACGACCTTGGAATACTCAATTCCAAGAAAACACGACATTGCAAGTCTCTCTACGCTTGGAGAGCACTTTTGCACACACACACATTTTCATTCTCATACACGTTTTTCCCATTTATAGCATCGAACCCGAGGGAGAGTGACACTCACCTACTCATATAAGTCATATACACACAACCGGGTGCATGTTCGTTGATTAGGGTGAACACAATCAAGTATTTTTGCCGCCATTGCCGGGGAAGGCTAGCTTCGAATTAGAAGGTGATTTCGGACAACGGGGGTAAGTCCCGTTATTCTCATCATGGGCCGAGGTACATTGCTCCTTTGTATATATTTGTGTTTACGTTTTATTTTAATTGTAGATAGCGTTTTTGTATTTGGGGACGGGACGATCAAAATAGACTTGTGAGACTTGCCATAGACCCAAATATGAATCTTGACCAAGACCCACCCGAGGATGCCGGTAACAACTTTGGGGATGATGGTGCTAATGTTCCGAGGGGTGGGAGAATGCAAAAACCTAAAATGCCAAATCCCCGAATGCATTTTCCCCTCCAATAAATGAGGAAAACAATATCCCAATTGATCCTCTGGTGAGGTCAATGAGGGATTATCTTCAACCAAGTCAAAGCACCACCCCCTCTTGCATACTTCTACCTGTCCAAGCTCTTGCCTTCCTTGTTAAATCAGGAATGTTACAACTTCTTCCTCAATTCCATGAAATTGAAAGAGAAAATCATTATTTGCACATTAAGGAATTTGAGGAAATTGTTGCAACATTTCTCACAAATCATGTCATGGAAGACATAGCTCGCATGAAATTATTCCCTTGGTTGAACTCATTGAAACCTCGATCGATAAGTTCTAGGGCACAAATGTTTTCAAATTTTTTAAACAAATTTTTTTCGGTGCCCAAGACCACTGCTCTTAAGAAACAAATTAAAATTTATTCTGAGAAATCCAATGAGCAGTTTTGTCAATGTCGGGATCGATACAAAGAGTTGTTACAATCCATTCCGCATCATGGATTCGAACCATGGCAATTGGTTAGTTTATTCTATGAAGGAATTACACCGGCCCACCAACAATTCATAGACATGATGTGTAACGGAGAGTTTCTAAACAAAGTTTCGGATGAGGCCCTTGAATACTTCAATACATTGGCAGAAAATGCTCAATCATGGGATATTGTGACGCCCCAATTTTTGGGGTCCTTTATTAACCGTTGACCACCCGTCAACCCACGGAAATACCTGTGGATGTCACTCAACCTAACACCACGGTAGTAGTGTCCCCTTAACCGGGATCTTAACTCACAATTGTTAACCGGATTCGATTATTCATTGGGTTCAACCAATATTCAACATACCATGATTTATACTCAATTATAGTCCATTTATAACATTAGAAGGGAGGAAGGCATAGCCCAAGGGTTTGGCAAGAAAAAGAGAAAAAAATAAAATTTCAGAAAATTTGGAGGGCGTACCGGTACGCGTACCGGTACGCTATGCCCACTGGACCTCTGCGTACCGGTACGCGTACCGGTACGCTCTACCTTCTGGCCCTCTGCGTACCGGTACGCGTACCGGTACGATTCTGCCACTTTTGCCTTTTTCCTTTGTTTTTCACTTCCAATCCATTCAACACACATCATTTTCCATCCAACACATATTTAATGAAGTTTTTCCCATAAAACATGATGCATATAAATTCTATTACAAACATTTATATGAATTTACATACCAAAACCAAGTTTTTATAATAATTTTACAAAAACTCAAAATAAAGCCACATTCCGGCTTTCTTCAACCTTGGGGCTCGAAATGGGAGCCGTCCGCCGGTGTGAACCCAGCACCTGAAATATTTTTCCCACAAAGGGTGAGCCACGCTCAATAGGGTATCTCCTAATGAGGCTACTCCCCAACCTATATGCATATGAAATGTTCACATGCCACAAAACAACAATTCATAACATCCCAAGCAAGGAAATCTATTCGATGATGGAATTTGCAATGCCATGCTATGGAATGAGGTGAGACCCACTCATGCATATCAACCGAGCCCTTCCCGGCTCCTCTACACATGCAAGTGCCAATGTGTACCAATCCGTCATTGATGTTGCACATCAAATGACCTTTCATTCTAGGGTCTTTCTTGGGGTGGATATTTATGGACTTACACCAACGGCACCCAACCGACACGGAATTTATGGACTTCCACCAACGGTTCCGCGTACACCGACACACTTTATGGACTCTTATACCAACGGAGTGCGTATCCAATCACCGGGTCTCTCACCCGAGGGATTTTCTAGCCCTTCTTGCTACCCCAACCCTAACAACCGTGCAAAACCGTGCGACTCGATTAGGTCATCGACTCATATTACCCGAGCCCACTCGTCATCCACCACGCGTGGTGAAGACAACCGCCATGCACACACACCCACTAAATGCGATGTTCCCGTGCATATGCAATGTGATGCTCCATTGCAACAATATTATCATGTTCAATATGCTATGAGTAACACATGAACATTCTAATCACGTTTTACATATTTCATGGCAAAATTACATCGTAAGCATATAATTTTCATAATTCTCTACAATGTCAATATATTATAACATGTATACATATATCAACATTTTATCTTGAATGGCACCCAAGCATGTCATCACAAAATCAAGTAATAACATACATTAATTCTCATGGCATAATATTAGCACATAGCATGCCCACAATTCACATAATCCAAGAATTACATTAGGTCAATCCCATATACCCAATTCTAGAAATTTCATTTAAAAATTTCTAATTACCAATCCAATTAGAATTGATCTTTACCCATTCCAATACCCATTTCAAACACATTACCAACAATAGGCAAGAGATATACAATCTATCATCCTACCCATTTCATAAAACATCCTAGGTTTGGAATAAACCTTAGTAGGAGGGAACCCTACCTCTTGTAGCGTGTAGAATCGCCGTGGGAAGCTCCTAGAACTCAAAGCAAGCTTGAATCCTCCACTTCCAAATTTTCGGCCTCCCAATGTTCGGTGAAAGCCGTCGTTTTTGGTACCCACGCGTAGCCCTCGTCGACTAGAACAATTTTTGTTCTTGGCCCAAGTGGATTCGAGCTCTAAAATGGAGTAGATCGTAGAGAGAAGTTGAGTTTTCTCTCACTTTCCCTCTCTTCTTTTCTCTCGGCTGAAACCGGCTGAAATGGTGAAGGAGAAGTCTGATTTTTCAGACTTTAGGCCCCTATTTATATTTTAGAATACTTGGCCCACAATTCGCCACACGTCCTATTTAATTTCGGGTCCGTTTTAATCCCGAAACGACTAAATTTCGCTCCGGTTCAAGTTCGAATTATTTTTATTTTAACTTGTCTCTAATATTTCCCCAAACTTGGAAACTTTATAAAAATTTCGTGTACATGGTCACCCGGGGCCCGTTCGTCTCGTAGAACGCGAAAAATCCGACTATCTCGGAATTCAACGAAATTTGACGTGGTAACTAGATTTCGCGAGACGAATCCAACGGTGAGGTCCGTTTCGTCATCCGAGTTCTAGAAAAATTCAGGTTTACAACCTGTACCGTAGTGGCAATTTACCGTTTTACCCTTTTTCACAAAGGTTTAAATTTTCTCGGGTTTTACAGATATCACGGATCCAAATGATATCTCAAGGTCCTCTCCGGGGAGTCAACCAAGTGGGGGAGGGATGTATAATTTGCGGGACCAAGAAGACTTGCTTGCCAAAATCACAAAGTTGCCCCAAAAGGTGAAGATTCTAGAGGTGAATAGGTGGCATGAAGTGTCTAATGTAGCTAAGGCCGAGGAGTGTTGCTCTATATGTGAAAGTGTTGAGCATTCTATGTTGGAGTGCCCAAACATTCTGGCACTCAAAGAGGTTTATCATGAACAAGTGCATGCTTTTAACCAAAGTAAGAAATCATTCTCTCCACAATCCAATAAATATAATCCGGGTTAGAGCAATCACCCGAACTTTAGTTGGAATAATGACAACCCTACTCCTCATTGGTCTAGCTCATTGTTGCCTCTCATTCCACCCAAGCAAAACCAATCCTATTATGGTAACGGTCCCTCATCTAGCTCCAAATACCCATAGTCCAATCAACAAGGTTTTTCCCAAAACCCACCATCTCAACAAGGGTTTGGTCAACAAGGGCCATCCAACCCACCAACCTACCAACCTCCTCACAAAAGAAACTTGGAGGATGTCGTACACCAATTCAGTCAAAGCTAGACAACAATCAACAACCAAATTGCCGCCGCTTTCAATGATATTCAGACTCAAATCACAAAATTGACCAATGCAATAGGGTCATTCCAACAAGAGAAAGGAAAATTTCCCGCTCAACCTCAAGAAAACCCTAGGGGTCAACACATGATTGAGTGATCCGAGCCCACCAAGGAGAGTTATGAGCAACTCAAGGCGGTCACCACCCTAAGGAGTGGCAAACAAATTGACAAAACCATTTTACCAAAAGTCTCACCCAAAGCCACATTGGCAAAAGAGAAAGAGACTACGGGCAACTCCGAGGGGGGTGAGACACATGAAAAGGAAAAAATTGTTGATTTGAATGTGCATAAGTGTCCTATTTCGGCCCCTTTTCCCCAACATTTGAAGCCACTGATGAGCGCATAATATTGCATATTTAATGGCCTCATTACATACTTTTTTACTTAACTTTGCATTTAATTACTTAGAGTTTGCCAAAATTATGAACAATGTGGAAATTTTGATGTTGCAGGTAATTATAGCGTAAATCATGGATTTTAGAGCTTTGCAACTAAGTGTGGATGAGTGGTGAAGAGATGG
The DNA here is from genome assembly GCA_951799425.1 of Ilex aquifolium. Taxonomy (NCBI): domain Eukaryota; kingdom Viridiplantae; phylum Streptophyta; class Magnoliopsida; order Aquifoliales; family Aquifoliaceae; genus Ilex; species Ilex aquifolium. The sequence continues at coordinate 24,347,375 of OX637406.1, read as the reverse complement.
ACACATTAAATGAGGATTGCGAGGCTTGAAAGGTGAAGAAACCAAGAAAAATGGATTTTGGATGAAAACCTTTCGGAAGGTTTGGCCAAAAACCTTCCGGAAGGTTTAGCCAACTGCTTTCCCCATTTTTGACACAATACTTCTTTTTTTCCCATTTTTAACCATGATCCACTTCTAATCTGAGAAAGTGCAAAACATGAAAGTTGTAGATCTGGATGTCATCTATATTGTGTCAACATTTCAGCTCAATCCAACGGTTGGATAAAAAGTTATGACAGTTCTACAAAAATTGGTCCTAAGTTGTCACCTTCCGAAAGGTTTAGCCTACTGGAATAAACCTTCCAGAAGGTTTGTATCGACCTTCCGGAAGGCTTTGCCCAGAACGCATGTAACTCATGCTCCACTTGCTTGGGGGTCCCACCATTGATTCTCCCACTTGTCCCCTGACATCCCTTGCATATTTACATGCCTTCTGCACCCTAGTTGAAGACTTTGGAGGCAATGACATTAATGAGGATGGGAGAGAAGGGGGCAGCCATGATGGGTGTAGGTGCTTGATGTTTTCCTTTGCATTCCCAATTCTCCGTCAATGAACCCTCAATGTATGTATATGGCTTATATGTGTGGGTGAGTGTCACTCTCACTCGAATTCAATGCTAGAAATGGGAAATGGAATGTGTGGAATGAATGGAAATGAAATGTGCGTGTGCTTCCCAAGCGCAAGAAGACTTTTTTGTGTCGTGTTTTACTTGGAGAGTAATCCAAGGTCGTCTCCTCAGGGAAGGAGGTCAAATTGTGGTGAAGATGATTTTGTAAAAATGAAAAAGTGTAAAATCTTTTGAGTTTGTTTTGGTGGGTGAAGTTTGTGAATGAAAATGCAATAAAACAAGTGTTGGCTAATCCGAAGAGGTCATTCCAATGGGGATGCCAAATCAACTCGAAACCTTCCTCCAATGGTGCCTAGATGCTCGATTGATTCGTGGGAAGCTCGGGACGAGATGGAAGTGAGGATCCAAACATAACCCGTGACAATTCTACGGGATATCCAAACATGACCCAAGACTCACCACCATGTCCACACTCAACCCAGTCAAACCGAACCATAATACGCCGAGAGGAGGAAAGAAAATGAGTTGAAATGGCATACCCAAGAGGAGTTTTTCCTTGGATTAGCCAACTTAAAATCTAACTACTCATATTAAAAGGAAAGACATACATAATGTAAAGAAACATGGTATTGAAATGAAGATTAAAACTTAACTTAAAATGAAGAGAAGTGAAACTAGAAAAATAAGTACATTTAATACCCAACTAAAAATCTTGAAATGAAAAACTCAATGTAAACATGGTAGAATCTAGAACATATAACTAAACTTGCAATACACTTGAAATAAATGAGATTAAGGTGCAAGAATTAAGGATTACAAAAGATTTAAAGCTTACTACAACTGAAATGGAGAAGAAAATGCAAAAACATAAATTTCTATATAACTATTCATCATCTTCCTCCTTGCTTCTCTAAGCTTAGGTACCCACCCTTCAAAAGCTTGTGGAATGCTGAATATATGGTGAAGAGATGCTTCAAATTTCGTCCATGAGGCTCCCCATAGCCTGTGTGCAGGCCTCCCATCAATGGGAGGTGAGTTGATTGGCTTGGCAGGCTAGGAGAAGGCTAGCCTGCAACTCCACTGGCTGCCCCCTTCTTTCCCATCCTCATAAATGCAATGGCCTCCAAAATCCAAGCAAAGGTGTTGGGAGGCATGTAGATGTGTAAGGGATGTTAGGGGACAAGTGGGAGAATCAATGGTGGGACCCCCAAGCAAGTGGAGCATGAGTTGTAGGCGTTCTGGGCATTCTGGTCAAAACCTTCCGGAAGGTCGATTACAATAGGCAAAACCTTCCGGAAGGTCTTCCGGAAGGTGACAGCTCAAGACCAATCATCGTAAAATTTCCATACCTTTTGATCCAACAGTTGGATTGTGCTGAAATTTTGACACAATAGAGAGGACATCCAGATATACAACTTTTATGTTTTGAACTTTTTCAGATTCGAAGTAGATCATGGTCAAAAGTTGTAAAAAACATAGATACTATGTCAAAAATGGGAAAAACCAGTGAGCTAAACCTTCTAGAAGGTTTATGGCCAAAGCTTCCTGAAGGTTTTCATCCAAAATTCATTTTTCTTGGTTTCTTCACCTTCCAAATCTCCCAATCCTCATTTAATGTGTCCATCTCTTCACCACACATCCACACTTAGTTGCAAGGCTCTAAAATCCATGATTTACGCTATAAATACCTGCAACATCAAAATTTCCACATTATTCATAGCTTTAACTAACTCTAAGTAATTAAATGCAAAGTTAAGTTAAAAAGCATGAAATGAGGCTATTAATTATGCAATGTTTTGTGCTCATCAGTAGGCTAGGCTGTCCTAGCCTATCAAAAGCCATTAACTCACCTCCCATTGATGGGAGGCCTGCACACACATGCTCTAGGACCCTGATTACGCCCAAAGAATAACGCGGTAATTGTAGCACAACTTTGGGGTGTCGATTCCACAGAGAGACAAACTAAAAGAATAGTAGACAGGAAAAAAGAAACTAAAGAAAAATATTAAATGATTACTGGAGGACAAAGATTAATTTTAAATTCAAATTAAAATGAAGCAAAGTTACTAACGAAAAAAATACTCAAATTTGACAAACAGTAAAGCGTCGGGAATCCCTTGCACAACTCTGGTATTTTAATTATTCTTAATTCATTAAATAACTCAATTGGGAATTCAATTCCCAAAATTCCCAACCGGAAGATATAGATTTATAAACCAAGATCAAACCACATGTAACCCTTTGAAAAATCATTCACCACTTTGAAAATACGTAAATTATTATCACTATTGAGAAGGGATATTGCAGCAAAGAATTAAATCAATATAGATAAATAATTGATCCAAACATAATCAAAGAACTAATCCATTCAATAGAAAAAGCCTGACTAAATCCATAAATAGAATAAATTCTATGACTATTCGGAGAAGAAAACTTCAACAATAAATTGAGAATGATAAAACAAAGGAGTTTTATTAATTAGAAATCAAATGCATAAATTAAAAATAAATAAAATACCATCTACTGTGCAAGTTCATCCCTCGCCCTACCTGAAAATTTAGTTACCCATAAATATAATGGACAACAAAAATCTCCTGGAAGAATAGAGCAAAATGATGGTCAAGAAACAACTTTTTGCTCTCTGATCTGCGTCCGCCTTCTGGTTCAAGAAACAGCCGCCACACACCAAAGAAAAGAAAAAGCAAGGGTTCCCCTTAAAAGTCAATGTCCCCCTCTTTTTAAGAAAATCCCTTTTCCTCCCCTTTTTCTTCCAACCTCTTTATTTCAACCCCTCTTTATTCCAGCCTTTCTGTTTCAGCCCCTAAAGCCCAAACTGCTTGTATTTGGGAAAGCTAAAGCCCAAATCTGCTGGGTGATGGTCCAATTGACAGCTGCATCAATTTCAGCCTTTTTACTCCATGGACTGCCATCAAAATAAAAAACAAATATAAAACCCGAATAATAAAGTCCCAAAAAAGTTAAGTGTAAAGCCCAATTGTAAATTATCTCTCACCAACCAATAATGCAATATTTAATATTTAAAATATTATAAAATCATGCTCAAATATATCTCAGTGTGCATAGATATTAAATTCAATAATATAAATTATATCTAATTATTTCTATTCACATTTTAGCATTTTAATCCAATAGTAGGGTATTTAGAATGCACTTTTGCGCACTCATCAGACCCCTATGGACGAAAATGCAGAGCTCTTTCACCATATATTCAGCATTCCACAAGATTTTTGGGTGTGGCTACCTAACCTTAGAAAGCTCAAGGAGGAAGAAGATGAATAGTAGATAGATAAGTTTGGTTTTTTTTTTCATTTTCTTCCATCCTTTCACTTGTAGTTTATTGTAAGACTCTTGTAATCTTCATTTTATTTCACTTAATATCATTTATTTCAAGTATATTTCAAGTTTAGCTCTACATTCTAGATTCTACCATTGTTGTTTCAAGTTTTCTTCATTTCTTAGTTTTAAAGTGGGTATTGCATGTCTCTCTTCGTAGTTAAGTTTTCTTGCATCAAGTTAGTTCAAATCTTCATTTTCTTTACACTGTCTTCTCATTATGTTGTTGTCTTTACTTTAAGTATGAGTAGCTAAGTTTTTAAGTTGGCTAATCCAAGGGAGACCTCCTCTTGGGCATGCCATTTCAACTCATTTTCTTTCCCCCTCTCGGTGTACGATGGTTCGGTTTGACTGGGTTGGAGTGTGGACATGGTTGTAAGTCTTTGATATCCCATAGACTTGTCACGGGTTAAGCTTGGATCCTCACTTCCATCTGGTCCCGAGCTTCCCACGAATTAATCGAGCATCTAGGCACCATTGGAGGAAGGTTTCAAGTTGATTTGGCATCGCCATTGGAATGACCTCTTTGGATTAGCCAACACTTGTTTTCTTGCATTTTCATTAAGAACAAAACTCACCAAAACCAACTACAAGATTTTACACTTTTCATTTTTACAAAATCACCTTCACACAACTTGACCTCATTCCATGAGGAAACGACCTTGGAATACTTTTCCAAGTAAAACATGACATTCGAAAGTCTCTCTACGCTTGGGGAGCACTTTTGTTCACACACACACACACACATTTCATTCATTCATCCACCATTATTCTATTTCCCCATCTCTTGCATTGAACCCGAGTGAGAGTGACACTCAACCACACACATAAGCCACATATATACATTGAGGGTTCATGTTCGGAGTTTATGAAATACAACAAAAACCATCAAGCAGCCATCGGCTAACATTGCTAACTATTCGGATATCATTGAAATGTTTAAGCAGGTGAAGATACAAATTTTGCTCCTTGATGCCATCAAGCAAATACCTTCATGTACAAAGATCTTGAAAGACTTGTGCACCGTGAAGAAAAAGACGAATGTACATAAGAAGGCATTTCTCATGAAGCAAATGAGTTCCATTTTCGGAACCAACACACCACCCAAGTTCAAAGACTCCAGTTGCCCTACCATTGGCATAACCATAGGGAATTGTTGGGTGGAGCAAGCACTTCTAGACATGGGAGCAAGTGTCAACCTCCTACCCTTCTTGGTGTACCAACAATTGCAATTGGAAGAGTTGAAGCCAACTCCAATCATTCTTCAATTGGCAGACCGAAGCGTGAGAACACCAAGGGGAGTAGTTGAGGATTTTTTAGTTCAACTTGACAAATTTTATTTTTTCGTTGATTTTATTGTACTTGATACTCATCCGGTTGCTAATCCTAGTTCTCAAATTCCTGTGAATGGACTCAAGAAGCTTGCCTTTGGGAACATGACAATGGACCTTAACATATTCAACTTGTGCAAGCAATCGAGTGATGATGAGGAAGTGCATGATGTCAACCGGATTGACACTTTGGTGGGAGACCATATGGAACTACTTTGCCATTCAAATTTGGGGGATGAAGAGTTTGGTATGGAAGAAGAGCCAAAAACTGTGCAAGGGGTAGGAAGTTGGGCCCCAACATTTGAGAAACTTCCACAACAAAAAAAAAAAGAATTTTTCCGTCAACCGTACAAACACCAATCTTGGAATTGAAGCACTATCTTCCACACTTAAGTATGCATTTCTCAGAGAAGAAGAAAAATTGTTGGAAGTGTTAAGAAGGCATAATGAAGCAATCGGTTGGACAATTGTCGATATCAAGGGGATTAGTCCCCTCATTTGCACACACCGAATCTACATGGAGGAAAATGCCAAACCGTCCCGACAACCACAAAGAAGGCTAAATCCTATCATGAAGGATGTGGTGATGGATGAGGTGTTCAAACTACTTGATGTGGACATTATTTTTCCAATTGCCGATAGCAAGTGGGTTAGTCCCACTCAAGTAGTGCCAAAGAAGTCGGGGGTCACCGTGGCTGCAAATGAGGAAAATGAGTTGATTCCGACAAGGGTGGTCACCGGTTGGAGAGTTTGTATCGACTATCGGAAACTCAACTCATGTACAAGAAAAGATCATTTCCCCTTGCCCTTCCTTGACCAAGTGTTGGAGAGAGAGTAGCCGGACACATCTTTTATTGCTTCTTGGATGGCTGCTCCGGCTACAACCAAATCGAGATTGCTTTGGAGGACCAAGAGAAGACAACTTTCACATGCCCTTTCGGCATCTTTGCTTATCGAAGAATGCCATTCGAGTTGTGTAATGCCCCGAGAACTTTTCAAAGATGCATGATGGGGATCTTCAGTGATATGGTGGAGAAAATTGTGGAGGTTTTCATGGATGATTTTTTCGTGTTTGGGGACTCATTTGAGGGGTGTTTGGAGAATTTGGAGATAGTGCTTGAAAGATGTGAGGAAATGAATTTGCTGCTCAATTGGGAGAAGTGCCACTTCATGGTGACACAAGGAATTGTGCTCGAGCACATTGTATCAGAAAAGGGGATTCAAGTAGACAAATCCAAGGTGGAAGCAATTTCCAACCTCCCCACTCCAAAGGTCATCAAGGATATCAGGTCGTTTCTTGGTCATGCCGGTTTCTATTGTAGATTTATAAAATATTTTAGTGCATTGGCAAAGCCCTTGACCAATTTGCTAGCAAAGGATGTTCCCTTTGTGTGGTCGGATGATTGTGAGGCTTCTTTTAAAAAACTAAAAAACATGTTCACGTCACCTCCAATCATGCGACCACCCAAATGGGAACACCCATTTGAGCTCATGTGCGACACGAGTGATTACTCGGTCGACACAGTGCTTGGTCAAAGGGAAGAAAAAAATACCATATGTAATATACTACGCTAGCAAGACTCTAAAAGAAGCACAAATTAATTACACTACCACCGAAAAAGAGTTGCTAGCCGTAGTATTTGCATTGGACAAATTTAGGTCTTACATCATTGGTTCACCTATTGTAGTCTACATTGATCACTCTGCTTTGAAGTATCTTTTGTCTAAGCAGGACACGAAATCGAGACTACTCATTAGGTGGATCCTCCTCCTACAAGAATTCAACTTGACCATTAAAGACAAGAAAGGAGTGGAGAATGCGGTGGCGGATCATTTGTCTCGACTTGTTGTCCAAGATGCCGAAGAGCATATTCCTATCCCTGACTCTTTTCCCTATGATCATTCGTTTTCTATTCATTCTATTTGTCCTTGGTACGCTGACATCTGTAATTATCTTGCCACAAGACAAATACCACCGCATTGGAGCCCGGAGGACAAAAGAAGATTCATAGCGGATGTGAAGTACTTCTACTTCAACAACCCGTATTTGTCCAAGTATTGCCCAGATCAAGTGATGAGGAGATGCGTACCTGAAAATGAACAACTAGATGTCCTTTCATTCTGCCATTCTGAGGCATGCGGTGGCCACTTCTCTTCAAAGAACACTTCGGCTAAGGTTTTGCAATATGGTTTTTATTGGTCCTCTTTAATCAAAGATTATATTTCATTTTGTAAAAAGTGTGATAGGTGCCAAAGGTGGGGTAGTGTGACCCGTAGGAATATGATGCCCTTTTTCCCCGTGCTAGTAATTGAGATATCCGATTGTTGGGGCATCGACTTCATGGGTCCTTTCCCTATGTCCTTTGGCTACCTTTATATCCTTCTGGCAGTGGACTACGTGTCCAAGTGGGTAGAGGCCCATCCCAACCAAGACCAATGACCATCGAGTTGTGGTCAAGTTTTTAAAGGAAAACATCTTTTCAAGGTTTGGGGTACCTCGTGCAATGATAAGTGACCGGGGGGGGGGGGGTCTCATTTTTGCAATAGGTCATTTGCATCGTTAATGCATAAATGTGGTGTAACACACAAACTGTCCACCGCTTATCACCCACAAACTAATGTCGCCATGCCGAGTTAGAAAATAGGGAGATTAAAAACATACTAGAGAAAGCGGTGAGTCCGAATCGAAGGGATTGGACACTCAGGTTGACCGATGCCTTGTGGGCTTACCACACCGCGTACAAGACCATCCTAGGTATGTCTCCCTGTAGGCTAGTCTATGGCAAGACTTGTCATTTTTCGGTAGAGATGGAGCACAAAGCTTATTGGGCCATTAATACCTTGAACTTCAATTTGAGAATGGTCGGAGATAATATGAAGTTGGAGTTGAATGAATTAGAGGAAATTCGAGGAGATGCATATAAGAGCTCAAAAATTTCCAAAGAGAGGGCAAAGATCTTTCATGATAAATCCATTGTGAGAAAAACATTTAAGCCCGGAAAAAAAAGTGCTCTTGTATAATTCGCAACTCTCCATTTTCCAAGGAAAACTCCGATCTTGTTGGGATGACCCCTATCTTGTCAAGGTGGCATACCCCAACGGAGCCGTGGAAATTACAAACCCCGAAGAAGGAAAAACATTTAAGGTCAATGGCCAAAGACTTAAGCCATTCTTCGAGAGTTTTGAGGTTCAAATGGTAGAGGAGGAGTTAGTGGATCCGGTTAACCCGGAGCTTGTTGATTGATAACTGGTCAAATAGATTGTAGTGTACAGTCACTTTCTTTTATCATTTACTTTACCAGTTAATTTGTTTACTTACATTCGTCCTTGCATAGTGTTTTCTTTTCAAATGTGCAGATTGTGGTGTTTTTGTCAAAGCTCATCGTGAGGTGTTTTCTAACCCTACTTATATTTTTAAGTCCTTCATTGCATTCCATAGCCTTTTTGTTTCATTGAGGACAATGCATGGTTCAAGTTGGGGGATGAGGTGCACCATTTGTATGATACACCAAAATATTTGTTGTTGATAGTACCATTTTGTGGTGAAATTCACCATTGACATATTTGACCAAATTTTTTGTAAAGTAGTTGCTAAATATGTGAAAAATTTGAAAATTTTTATGAAAAATATCGGAATATTGAACCATATTCCCCTATTTAGAGTGTTATGGGTTAAACGATTACTTGATCTTTACTTTGAACTTTGAATATAAAAGCACATCATTGAAGTCTATCCTATGACTTAGTTTCACATATGTGTTTTCTTTTGAACCCAACCATCCATGAACGTATAATTTTGGCAATTTACGGATTGTATTCACATTTTAGTGCTTGACATGCATAGTGGAGATGATATAAGTACCCGGGTGATCTTTAGTGTCAATCCTTATTGGAGGGAACTTACGTTTACTCAAAGGAAAATTTTTTCAAATTCAAAATTTGTTCAATAATCTCATTATGCTTGTTTTGGTTAGAGTGCATGTGGATAGTTGATTAACTTTGTCTTGAAATGCCAACATGCCTCCCCATGCTTATCTAGAAATGATCTTATGCCATCTTTGAAATACTTTGAGCCTTAGCCTTTTTCTTGGAAAAATTTATCCCTAGTGTCGTGATTGAGCCTTAAACGAAAAAAAAAGTTCGTTTCCATGCCACACAGTTGACCAAGCCATTGCAAAATGACAAAAATTTACCACACCTTGGTTGTTCCGAGAACTAATTGTGATTGATCATAAAGGGAAGAAAATGTGGTGAGGAAACCCTAAAAAGGGATAAATGGTGCCGAATTCAAAATTGGAATGAAAAAGAGAAAGAAAGCCCATGAAAAAGGAGAAAAAGGGGTTGAAAAAAGAAAATAAAAAGAATGAAGGAGGAAAGAAAGAAACAAAAAGTGAAGTGAAGGTGTAAATCTGAAAATTTTTGCAAAAAAGGAGATTTTGGTAATAAAGGTCAATGCCCTCGGAATAACCCTTTTTGTCTCCCTCTACCCTTCATTTCACTCAGCCCAAGTATCACCCCAAGGCCTCATTACAACCCTTGAAAGCCCTAAATGATCTAGAGGAAGCATGGTGGAAGCATACCTTAAATGAAAAAGAAAAGTTGGTTTTGCTATCTAATGTCCTAACATTCCATTCATGAGATTATGCCAAGTTTGTTTCAATTGTTATGCATGTGCATCATTTTGGGATTATGTGTGAGTTTTTCGGTTTGTGCACAAGATTCCATCTCACATATACACTGGAAGAGCATGCTCAGATAATCATTGTGTTATTCATTTTTTAGAGAAACCGTTGGTGAGTTTTTGCATCAAAGCTGAACTTGGATAGCCAAGTGAATGTGAATGTCGTTGTGTAAATGTTTAAATTACATGCCCATCTCACACACACACGAGTTTGAAAGAAAATGTTTAGGTGCATACTCTAGAATAGCATTTAAAGCCATGGTGTTGCTCATGTGTATTTAGTTCAGGTGTTTGAATTATGTGTCAGGCAGCCCTATGCTTGTGGGATGGGGGAATATTGCTCAAACTTTCGATATTGCGAAGAATTAGGAATGTCTTTATCATTTAAATCTGTGTTTTACATTTTGGGTATTCATTTTGGTAGTTAGATTTAGAAATCCATGTCTTGTGTTTTGAAAGCATCGAAATTTTAAATTACACTACAATTTTGTAAATAATTTTGGGCATGGTCACTCAATTGTGGTTCATAAGGGTAGATTAGGTTTTTGGTGGAGTAGCGGTGGTAAATAGGTTGTTAGAATGTGTAGAGGTTGAATAAAATTGGAGTGAAAATGAAAATGGGAGCGCAGGGAATTTTTGAAAAAAAAAAAAAAGCTAAAACCTACCAGTAGATGTTGGTCAAAACCTACCGTTTTTTTCAGTGCACAAAACCAACCGGTAGGTTTTGATAATTCTACCAGTAGGTTTTGCCTAGAAAACCTGGAAACGAGGGTTTTAAGTCTATGTTTTCAGAAAACCCATCACCTTCTCCATTTCTCTCAATCTTAAAAGCCTTCACCTCTCTCTCAAAACGTCTCTTTCCTTCAAAGATATCTCACCCCTCCATCAAATCTTCTAATTAACCGTCTTAGGGTTGAATTCTTGCTGGATTTTCACTGCAATTTGTTGGATTTCTCACAAAAACCTAGTTTTCCCCATATTTCCCCCACATCCACTTCACTTAGATGTTCCTCAAAAGCTTGGAATCCATTGCAATGGCTCGTATAGGTAAGCTCTCTCATGTCCCTCTTGATCTCTTTGAGAAACTTTGGACGTGGTTTTTGCCGATCGTGGCCCTTGGGGCATTACTCATATTCATGGCCTGTATGAAAACGAACAGGGCCAAGTTCTCCACAACCCGCGGGCACGAGTTCCTGCAAGAGGATGCAGGCGGGCCCCAGTGGAGAGAGTGGGGAGAAGAGGAAAAAGCAAAAGAATGATGCTCGCGCGAAGAGTATTGATGAGAAGAATGTGACGTGCGAGCGTCATGTGGACATGCCCACCAGGAGGTTGTGAGAGTGATAGAGGGGCATGGGATTGGTATTTGGTTTGAGCTGGTTGATGGGTATAACCTCCTGATGTGTAGGGAGTTTTACAAGAGGTTGAAGGTAGAGGACGAGGACCTTGGTATTCTCAAGACGAATGTGAGAGGGAAGGTCTTTGAGGTTACCCCGGACTTGATAGCGGTTTTGATGAAGCAAAAGAGGCCTCCCCCCAGTACTCCATTTTATCCACACAATGTCCAAGAGAGAAAATCACTCCCGGAGTATATGAAGTTGACATATGAGGACCTGACCCAATTCAAAGGGAAAATTCAAGTCGGGGCCCTCAAGCACTCATACGAGGTCATGAACAAGGTTTTGCACTACAATTTGATCCCCTGGGGTGCGGAGAAGACCCCAAATGAAGAGAAGCTCGCCCTCCTAGATTAGCACAAAAAATTGCATATATTTTATGTTGTGAATTTGGGGAGAAATGCGTTTAATCTTATCTTTAATGGAGTTTTATGTAAATGCAGGTAAAAGGATGTAGATGGTTTGAGTTAGGCCCCCATTGAAGTGGTTGAAGTCAATGAAGATGAGGGGATAGCTTAAAGGAAGGATTGGAGGGTGAAGAAACCAAGAAAAATGCTGTTTGGATGAAAACCTTCCAGAAGGTTTACACTTGGTCTACCTATTCACTACCAAAACCTTTCAGAAGGTTTTGTCTACTGGAATGAACCTTCCGGAAGGTTTTGCCTACTGGTTTGCTTATCCAACTGTCCCTACACAAACCTTCCGGAAGGTTTTGCCCAGAATGCCCAGATAGCCTGCAACTCAAGCTCTGGCATTTGGGGGCCCCACCTACACTTCTCCCACTTGTCCCTTGACATCTCTTACACATATACAAGCCTCCCATCACCTTATGTTGTACTTTGGAGGCTCAAGCATTGAAGGAAATAAGAGAGAAGAGAGAAGAGAGAAGAGAGAAGAGACAAGCCTAGGAGATGAAGGCTAGGCCTGTCCTAGCCTGCCCAATGCAATCCAATCAGCCTCCTATGGATGGGAGGTCTGTCTCACACCTAGGAGGAGCTGCATGGACATTTTTGATGAAGGAATTACAGAATTATTGAGAATATATTGCATAGTAGAGAGAGAAGCTCCTAGGAAGAAGACATAGTTCAGAGGGAGAAAGCTTGGATTTTTACATTTCTTCCATCCATTTCACTTGTAATCTTTCTTAAGACTCTTGTAAGCTTCATTTATTTTCTTGAATGTCATTTACTTCCAGTACATTGCAAGTTTAGTTGAGTATCTTAGATTCTACCATTGTTGCATTTAAGTTTTCATCTCAAGTTCTTCAAATGGGTATTAAATGCACTTTTATGTAGTTTATGTTTTATTGCATTAAATTAAGTTCCAATCTTCATCTCTTAGGAATTTCTTTTCATTTCATTTATGTTCTTGCATTAAATATGAATGGCTAAGCATTAAGCTGGCTAATCCAAGGGAGAACTCCTCATGGGTATGTTAAATCAACTCTTTCCCCCCCCCCTCGTAGTGTACGTTGATTTGGTTTGACTAGGTTGAGTGTGGACATGGTCATGAGTTCTTGATACACCGTAAACTTGTCATGGTGTATGCTTGAATCCTCACCTCCATTTTAGTCGCACGCTTCCTATGAATCAATCAAACATCTAGACACCATTGGAGGAAGGTCTTGAGTTGATTTGGCATTCCCATTGGAATGACCTCTTCAGATTAGCCAACACTTGTTCCATTTCATTTTCACCAAGAACACAATTAGAAAAACTCAAACTCAAAGATTTTTACACTTTTCATTTTTCACCAAAATCACCTTCAACACGATTCACCTCCTTCCCTGAGGAGACGACCTAGAAATACGATTTCCAAGTAAAACACAACATTCGAAAGTCTCCCTGTGCGTGGGGAGCACTTTTGTTCACACACACACATTTCATTCCCACTATTCTGTTTACTTCATTTCTTGCATCATTCTGAGGGAGAGTGACACTCTCCTATCCCTATAAGCCATACACATACTACGAGATGATGTACGGGAATTAGGGACAGCAACGAAAAACATTAAGCACTCCTCCATGCATTCATGATGGGGAAGCGGATGGATGTGGCCTTGATGATATGGGACTTTATGAAGGAGTTCGCCCAGGCTAGCAAGTCGAAGGCGAATCTCCCATTCGCCAATTTTGTCACGAGGTTGTGCTATCATTCTAAGGTCAAGGCCTACGTCTCCGATGTGTTGCTACCCCCGGAGTTTGGAGCTATAGGGAAGTCCAGTAGCAGCAAGAGGACAGCGATGAGTGGGGGTGAGTGCTTGACTTTTTATTTCGTCGCTCCTAATCTCCGAAAATCATCCCATAATATGTGTATAGCTTATACGGATAGGTGAGTGTCACTCTCCCTCATAATGATGCAAGAAATGGGAAGACGTGTGTAGAAATGAAATGTGTGTGTGTGTGAACAAAAGTGCTCCTCAAGCACAGAGAGACTTTCGAGTGTCGCGTGTTTTACTTGGAATTCGTATTCCAAGGTCGTCTCCTTAAGGAAAGAAGGTGAATTGTTTTGAAGGTGATTTTATGAAAAAAGGAAAAATGTAAAATCTTTTGAGTTTGAATTTTGGTGAATTGTGTTCTTGATGAAAATGAAATGGAAACAAGTGTTGGCTAATCCAAAGGGGTTATTCCAATAGGAATGCCAAATAAATTCAAGACATTCTTCCAATGGTGCCTAGACGTTCGATTGATTCGTAGGAAGCGCGGGACAAAAATGAAGGTGAAGATTCAAGCATACCCCGTGACAAGTCTACGGTGCATCAAGAACTCAAAACCACGTCCACACTCAACCTAGTCAAACCAAACGTTACACTACGAGGAGGAATGAAGAAGAGTTGATTTAGCATACCCAAGAGGAATTATCCCTTGGATTAGCCATGGTATTTAAATAGAAGTTAAACTTGCATTTAAGTGAAGATAAGTGAAACTACAATAGTAAGTGCATTTAATACCCAACTAAAAAGCTTGAAATGTAAAACTTGAATGTAACAATGGTAAGTTGAAAGATACTTGACTAAACTTGCAATGCACTTGAAGTAAATGGCATTAAGTACACTAAATGAAGCTTACACGACTATTACAGAAGATTTCAAGTGAAATGGGTAGAAGAAATGCCAAAATCTAACTTCTCTCTCTAAAACTATGTCTTCCTCCTTGAACTTCTCTCTACCATGCTCTACAATGCTGAATAATATGAAGTAATGCCCGCATTTTCGTCCATGGAGGTCTTCTCTGGTGTGTGATAGGCTTCCCATCAAGGGGGGCTGAGTTGATGGCTTGGGCAGGATAGGACAAGCCTAGCCTGTAGCTTCCCTAACTTGGCTCTCCTCTCTCTTCCTCATTAATGCATTGGCCTCCAAAGTCCAAATTGAAGTGAAGGGAGGCTTGTATGTGTGTAAACGATGTCAAGGGACAAGTGGGAGAAGCATAGGTGGGACCCCCAAGTGGCAGAGCCTGAGTTACAGGCTGTCTGGGATTTCTGGGCAAAACCTTCCGGAAGGTCGATATAAACCTTCCGGAAGGTTTGTGTAGGAACAGTTAAAACAGAAGTCCAGTTGGTAAAACCTTCTGGAAGGTCGATGCAAACCTTCTGGAAGGTTTGTGCAGGGACAGTTAAAGCAGCAGTCGAGTGAGCTAAACCTTCCGGAAGGTTCATTCTAGTAGACAAAACATTCCGGAAGGTTTTGGCAGTGAATAGGCAGACCAAGTGCAAACATTTCGATAGGTTTATGGCCAAACCTTCCAGAAGGTTTTCATCCAATTTGCCTTTTTCTTGGTTTCATCACCTTCCAATCCTTCCTTTAAGCTATCCCCTCATCTTCATTGACTTCAAACACTTCAATGAGGGCTTAACTCAAACCATTTGCAATTCTTCACCTACATTCACACAATATTTCATTAAAATGTAGACTAACTGCACTTATCCCCAATTTCACAACAAGCAGCACAAACTATGCAATATTTTGTGCTAATCACACCCCCGAACTTGAGGTTTGCTAGTCCCTAACAAACTTCATTTCAAATCACAAGATATAGACTAACACAACCCATTCATACAAGAAAATAAACAAACATTCAAAATATAAAAATCACAATACAATTAAAGAAATCGACTTGGGCAATGATAAAATGAAACAACTATGGTATTTTTCATTAATCATTCACAAAAGTTTAGTACAATTGGTTAGAGTTCAAAACAAAACGGCCCAAAATTCTAGAGACACTTCTACTGGGCCGACAAAACTAACCCTAGTTGTGTACAATCTGAACTCAAAAGAAACAAAACACAAGGTACATCCTACTCATCACCCTCATCAAAATCATCCTCCTCCTCAGTCTCATCCTCGGACTCACTCTCCTCATCATCATCATCCTCATCGGTCTCTCCCACCTCAACAGTCATAGAAGGTATAGGAGCTGAGGTCGATGGTCCAACTAGAGGTGGCAGAGGTCCACCAGGGATGGGTTTACTTGGGAAAGTGTGCTAGAACAACCTCATCACCATCATCGACAACTCGTACATAGTGGTCTCCAGGGCATCCATACGCTATGACATGGTGCAGGCTAGGGCAGAAGTAGGAGGTGCTAAGGAGGATGGCCTTGTTGCAAGAGGCTCTGGTCCCAATGCTCTAGGTCTCTCTCCCTTGTCCTGGTTGCCCTCGTGAGGCTGCTCGACTTCCCAATGGCACCAATCTCAAGGGGGAGCAGCGTGTCATGCCCGTACGACTTCACCTTGCTGTGGTCGCACATACAAGTGACGAGACTGCTGAAGGGAAGATTCACCTTCGACTTTGCAGCCTTGGCGAACTCCCTCATTTCTTCCCAAATCAACAATGCCACATCAATTGCCTTCCCCATCATAAAAGCGTGGAGGAGGGCAAGCTTCTCGATATTCGGGCTCTTCTCGGAGCCCCGAGGCATCAAATTATAGTGCAACACTTTGTTCATTACACCGTACGAGTGCTTAAGGCCCCCGAAAAGAGTGGTACCCTTAAAAGTGGTCGGGTCCTCATTAGTGAGCCGCACATAATCGACGAGAGTCCTACCCCCTTCAACGTGTGTGGGTAGACCAGGGTAGTTGGGGGAGGCCTCTCATACCCCATCACCATGGCAATCAAATCAAGGGTCACCTCGATGGTATTGCCCCGCACATTCGTCCTTAGCCTACTACCCTCCTTACCAAACACCGACTATTTCTTGTAAAACTCTCTACACAACCCTAAATTATAGCCCTTCACCTCCTCAAACCAAATACCTAATCCATGTCCTTCAATCACCCTCACGACCTCATCATTAGGCCCAAGTAAAATTTTGTCCACATACCTCTCGCAAGTGACATTTTTTTCATCTATCCTTTGTCTACGTGCGTCATGTCTCGCTTTAGTTCTTCTCTCCTCTAGCTCTTGGCTACTTGGGCCTTCCCTGCTCCTTTTGTGAGAGCTAGTGCCCGTGGGTGGTGGGGAGTCCAGACCCGTTCTCTTGGTGCGGGCCATGAGGACCAACAGTGCCCCTAACCCAAGAAGTGTCAAAATCCACATAAAGAGCCACTCAACGGGCTCGAAAGCATCGAGAAAAGCATTTCCTAAATGAGCCATATCACAAGATTTCCTAAGAGTGATTTGAAATTGGGGGAAAAGTTTGAGACCTAGTGTTTTTTAGAGATTGTCCACAAATTTTGGCAAAATCAACTCAATAACCAACCCTAATCATGAGAGAAGTGAGAATCTAGGGCTTTGGTGAAGTGTTTTGGAGCTTGGAAGAAGTTTGAGGGAGAGAAGAAAGTTTGGGAGCTTAATATTGAGGGGAGATGTGAAGGGTTTTTCAAAAATTTTGAGCTTAAAACCCTCGTTTTTAGCATTCTGGGCAAGACCTTCTGGAAGGTCGATGAGAACCTTCTGAAAGGTTTTGCTTACTGCTGAGGCACCACTATCCAGTAATGAAAACCTTCCAGAAGGTCGATGAGAACCTTCAAGAAGGTTTTGCATACTGGATAGAACCTTCCGGAAGGTTTATGACTAATCCTTTCGGAAGGTTTTGCCTTTTTTGCAAAACCATTCCTTTGCTCCAAAACTCACATTCAAACCAACTTTCTTCAACTCCAAAAAATTTTACCATCCTATCTATGACATCTAACCTACCAAAAACTTGAACCACACATATGAACCACAATTGATTGATGCATCCAAAGTCATTTCCGAAATTACAACATGATTTAAAATTTTAATGTTTTCAAAGTACAAGACAAAGATTTCTAATTTTAACTACCAAAATGAATACCCAAAATGTGAAACATAGATTCAAATAACAAGGGCATTACTAAATCTTATCAAATATCGAAAGTTGAGCAATCTTCCCCTATCCCGCAAGCATATGGCTACCTAACACATCGTTCAAATGACCGAACCAAGCACACATGAGCATCACTATGGCTTTAAATGCTAGTCTAGAGTATGCACCTACACATTCATTTTCAAACTCGTGTGTGTGTGCAATGGACATGTAATTTAAGCATTTACACAACGGAATTCACATTCACTTTGTCTATCCAAATTAAGCTTCGATAAAACCTCACCAAGGGTGTCACTCAACAATGAATCACACTCTAGTTTGTCCAGGCATGCTCTCCATGTGTATATGTGAGATGAAATTTTGTGTACAAAACAAAGTATGCTCACATATAATCCAAAAATGAAGTTCATGCATGAAAATGAAACAACTTTGGCATAAACTCTCATGAAAGGAATGCTAGGGCATTAGATAGCAAAACCAACTTCTCTTTTTCCTTAAAAGTATGCATCCTCCATGCTTCTCTAGATCATTTAGGACTTTCACGGGTTGTAATGAGGCCTTGGGGTGATATCTAAGTAAATGAACGAAGGATAGAGGGCAACCAAGAGGGTTCTTCCGGGTGAATGACTTTTTGATGTGAATCCCCGCCAAAATAACTAGATTCAACACGAAAAAGGAACCCAAGATTGTTCTATGATCAAATTTGAATGATAAACCTCGACCCGTTGTTTACGACAAACTTGGTATATATGATCTCAACCCGTTGTTTGATGCGAAGCAAGAACCTTGGTATAAGGAAGACGCCACAAACGGTGGTGGAATTCCGTTTGATAAGTCGCTGGTGAACGCCACGGGAAATCCCGATAAGTTCGTATAGTTCATCAAAGAACCGTATAGAAAACACACTCCAAATTTACTGAATAATAATCTAATCTTTTCATTGATTTAGACGCCTATTTATAGGCTAGCCATTACAAAGAAAATTCCTAATCTGCTAAGGAAAAACAAATCCTAATCTACTAAAGAAACAAATCCTAATCTAGTAAGGAAACAAATCCTAATCTGAGTTTATATTTTGACAATCCAAACCCAAATAGGAATAACTAAAGACTAAAACTCTTACTTGCCTAAAAGAAGAAAAGGAAGACAATCAGCCCTTTACTAGGTTGATCACACTCCTAAATAGACAAGGAAAGCCTTACTTTCCTAAAAATAATTGGCATGCAAGCCTTACAATCAGACCCAAAAAGAGTAATTTAAAACATGCCCATTTATGCTTAGCCTTAGCTAGATTCTTCTAGAACTTGAATCATGTTTATGACTCTTTGTTGCCCAAGTGGATCATGCTCAATGGGCCTCCACGAATTTGCTTGAGTCCATGCCTCTTGAATCAGCCCTTTAAGTACCTCTTTAAACTTCCTTGCTCGTGCTCTCGTAACCGGCCCAATTGGAACTTGAACTAGATCCCTTGAAGTTGTGCTATGATTTGCATCACTTTTATTTTAAAAACATCTCCCTTTTATGGGATTTTCAGTCTAACACCATCACCACAGGCTTTGTTTCCTTTCTTTCTTTTCCTTAACATTTTTCTTTTCTTTTGTCATTCTTTTCTTCTTTTCACTCCCTTTTTTCTCCTTTTCTTGGATTTTTTATTCTTTTCCTTTCAACTCTTTGAATTCAGCTTCATTTATCCCTTTTGTTGAGTTTTTGCCATACTTCCTTCTCTTTTATGATCACTCATACTCAGCTCTAGGAACAACCAAGGTGAGGCAGATTTTATCATTTTGCACTAGCTTGGTATAATGTGTGGCATGGAAACGAATTTACAATTAAGGTCAATCACGACACTAGGGATAAAATGTTCACAAGAAAAAGGGCAAAGGCTTAAAGAAAAACAAGGATGGCCTAAGATCATTTCTTGATAGGCATGAGAGAGCATTGTACATATCAAGACAAAGTCAATCAACTACCCAAATGCACCTAACCAAAACAAGCATAATGAGATTATTGAATAAATTTGAAATTTGAAGAATTGTTCCTTGAGTAAATGTAAGTTCCCTCCAACAAGGATTGGCACTAAAGCTTTCATGGGTCCTTAATCACCTCCACTATTCATGTTAAGTCCTAAAATGTGAACTCAATCCGTAAATTGTCAAAATTACACATTCAAGGTGCACTTAAGGTTGAGTTTAAAAGCAAACACATATGTGATACTCAAGCATAGGATTAACTTCTATAATGTGCTCATGTATTCAAGGTTCAACGCAAAGATCAACATGTCAACAAACCCATAACACTCTAAATAGGGGAATACATATCAACATTCAGATATTTTTCACATAATTTGCAATTATTGTAAACAAAAATCTGTAGGATGTGTGAAAGGTGAATTTCACCACAAAATTGATATTGTCAACAAAAAATTTCCACAACCATTGGTGTATCATACAAATGGTGCACCATACCCCCCAACTTAATTCATGCATTGTCCTCAATGCAACAAAAAATATATGGTATGCAATGAAGGATTGTAAAAAGATGAGTACGGTTAGAGAACACCTCGCACTTGAGCTTGGCAAAAACATCAATATTTGCAACTAAGAAAAACAATACTAAACACAAAGATAAAGTGAGTAAACATAAACAGTTAAAGTAAGTAAAAATGAATGTACACTAAAAACCATAAGAACAGTTAATCCTCCAACAAGTCCGGGTATACCGGATCCACCAATTCTTCCTCCACCCCTTGACCTTCAAACCCCTCAAGGAATGGATTAAGTCTTTGGCCATTGACCTTGAATGTCTTTCCATCTTCGGGGTTTGTGACTTCCACAGCTCCATTAGGGTAGGTCACCTTGACAAGATAGGGGCCATCTCAACAGGATCGGAGTTTCCCTTGAAAGATCAAGAGACGAGAATTATATAAGAGCACTTTTTGTCTGGGCTCAAATGATTTTCTTACAATGGATTTTTCATGAAAGATCTTAGCCCTCTCTTTTGAAATTTTAGAGCTCTCATATGCATCTCTTTGAATCTCTTCCAATTCATTTATTTCAAGTTTCTATTCTCTCCGGCCATTCTCATGTTGAAGTTCAAGGTTTTTGATGTGAATCCCCGCCAAAATAACTAGATTCAACAGGAAAAAGGAACCCAAGATCGTTCTATGATCAGATTTGAATGATAGACCTCGACCCGTTGTTTACGACAAACAATAACCTTGGTATATATGACCTCAACCCGTTGTTTGATGCGAAACAAATCCTAATAGGAGTTTATATTTTGCCAATCCAAAAATATGAACTGTTCCAGAAATTCTGGAAATTACAAAAATACCCCTAACTCTAAAAAATATTAAAAGGACATATAAAATACTAATACTAGCAAATTGAATTAAAATAAGAATCAAAATACAATAATGCAAGGTTCCATATGGATCTTTGTCTTGATGGACAGTCAATTCCATTATCTTTCACATCTTCGAATTTGTGTTTCCTTGAGCATCTTATGGATTGCATCATTCTCCCTTGGTTAGAGAAAACTCGTCCTCGAGTTTTAAAGTGTTGCAGTATGAAAGTCCAAAAACTTTGAACTTGTATATGTAGCTGTCTCTGAGAAGCTTTAAGATGATGTCTCATTTTCTTCTCTAATTGAGGGAACAAAGAAAAAATTTGGAAATCGATCCCCTTGATTGTGTCATTGAAATTTTCTGGAATGATAAAATCAATTGGTGGAGCAAAGTGGATAGAAAGAAGCATTGGTGAGTCTTCATGTAGATCCTTGAAAGATGCAAACAAATCAAGCTCTTGGAACATCATTGTTGCTAGTTGAAAGTCATTAATGGGAACAATTTCACCGGGCAACACCTCTAGCACTATTTCAGAGCTCTTAGGTAGTAATGTACTCATCTCTAAAGGCTCATTTGATTCAATACTAGTTGCTGGATTTTCCATCTTGTCAGGCTCCACAACAAAAAAATTGTTTCGATATTCACTTTTTTTTTTTTTTTTTCGGCCTTCTTTTTTTTGACTCCTTTCTGTTTTTTTTTTTTTTTTTTGATGATCAGCAACTATCTTTTGATAGTAACAGCATAAAATTTTGTAATAAACAAGAACAAAAAATGAGAGGAATGGGGGATGAAAAAAATTCGGCTAAACTAGATTTTGTGAACCGAATTTGGGTGTAGAGAAGAAAGGTTTTTTTTTTTTTTTTGTTAAAGATAGGCAAACCTAAACTAGATCCTTTGCTCTGATACCAAATGATGTGAATCCCCGCCCAAATAACTAGATTCAACTCGAAAAAGGAACCCAAGATCGTTCTATGATCAGATTTGAATGATAGACCTCGACCCGTTGTTTACGACAAACAAGAACCTTGGTATATATGACCTCAACCCGTTGTTTGATGCGAAACAAATCCTAATAGGAGTTTATATTTTGACAATCCAAAAATATGAACTGTTCCAGAAATTCTAGAAATTACAAAAATACCCCTAACTCTAAAAAATATTAAATGGACATAAAAAATACTAATACTAGCAAATTGACTTAAAATAAGAATCAAAATACAATAATGCAAGGTTCCATATGGATCTTTGTCTTGATGGACAGCCAATTCCATTATCTTTCACATCTTCGAATTTGTGTTTCCTTGGGCATCTTATGGATTTCATCATTCTCCCCTGGTTAGAGAAAACTCGTCCTAGCAATAAGTGTCCCGCTTGCATCGGTACAACATCACACAACACTTCCTCTTCATACTTACCAATTCGAAATGCAACTAACACCTGCTTGTTCACCCTCATCTCACCACTACCATTTAACCATTGCAACTTGTACGGTTTAGGGTGCTTCAACACGGGTAGTCCCAACTTCTCCACCATAATTGTGCTTGCAACATTAGTACAACTACCACCATCAACAATCACACTACACACCTTGTCTTTGATGTAGCACCTAGTGTGAAAGATGTTCTCCCGCTGCACTTCATCAACCTCTTTTGCATGCACGCTCAATGCTCTCCTCGCCACCAATGTCAATGCATCAGGGGCTAAATATTCCTCCTCGGAAACGTCCTCCAATGGTGGCATGTCATCGGGGTCGGAATCATCATTGTCGGTCACAATTTCACCATTGTCTTGCAACACCATGACTTGCTTGTTTGGACATTGAATTGCTATGTGTCCCCTGCCTTGACATTTAAAACATTTAATGTCACGATTCCTAGAGGTAGAAGTGTCGGTTTTACCTTGAGGAACGTGGCTGGTGTTCGCGGACTTGGGCTCGGATTTGGGCATTTGTGACTTGTCTAGTTGCTTGGCATAACTTGGTTTCCAAGAGGTATAATTAGAGTTATGGCCATGTGCACCATATCTTCCAACTCCACATAATGCTGCATCTCTACCTTATCTTGGATTTCCCGGTTTAATCCAAGTAAAAACCTAGCCATTGTGGCCTCTCGATCTTCCTCTACATTAGCTCAGATCATAGCAATCTCCATCTCCTTGTAATAATCCTCCACGCTCCGACCTCCCTGTCTAAGACCTTGTAGCTTTTTGTACAACTCTCGGTAGTAGTAGCTTGGAACGAACCGCTTTCTCATCACCGTTTTCATCTCCTCCCATGTCTCTATTGGTCGTTCTTGATTCCGCCTCCTGTTTATAACAAGCTGATCCCACCAAGTAATAGCATAGTCAGAAAACTCAATCACCGCTAATTTTACCTGCGTTGCTTCAGAATAGTTGTGGCAGTCAAATACGAATTCCATCTTCTTCTCCCACTCAAGGTATGCTTCAGGATCAGATCTACCTTGAAACGATGGAATCTTCATCTTAACACCACTCAAGTTGTTATCTTCTCGATTCCTAGCTTCTCTAAACCGGCCTCCATGTCTCCGATTAGTAACAACAGAATTTCAATCATCTTCTTCATCAAAACCAGCCCCATAAGGCTCCTCATCTTCAACCCTTACTTCCCTTGGTTGAACTCTTTCCCTTCTACGCACATTAGGGATGTTTTGTGGCTGCCTCTCACGTGTATCTCCATCTGATCTAACCGTTCGTGAACTTGCTCTAGTTCCAACTTCATCGAACGCCTCAACTCACTCATCATAGCCTCCATAAACAATTTCGGATCAGCCAATTCTGTAGCATCTTCGGTCATGTTCTTAGCACTGTTGTGAGACATGATTGCTGCAAAAAACAAGGTTAGAAAAAAAAAAGGAATAAAAGGACCTCACAATTCTCTCCCTTACATGTTTACACTCAAGAATGTGAATCACTCTACACTCGTGTTTCACTCAAAAAATACGTGTCTTTTAACCCTCTAATGTTCTCACCATTCTTGCCTTTTTTCCACTCGATAATTCTCTTCCAGTTCTTTTGAAACTAAACAAACAATTTTCAAAATTTCTAGCAACAATTCACCAAGAACTCATCAAGGAATTTCGGGTTTTAAGAGCAAGAATTCAAGGAACACGGCTGATTAGATTGTTCGAAAGCACAAAATAGCAAGATATCCGATTTTGGGGTGAGGTGATTTTCGGGATTATTGGACCCAAAATAGATGAAAACTACAATTTCGTTATAACTAGAACCAAACAATTTCCAATTTCATAATAACTAGAACCAAACAATTTCGGGCTGGTCTCTGTTTTTTTTTTTGTCTCGTTTCCCCCTTCTTTTTTTTTGACTACTTTTTTTTTTTTTTTAAGACAATCACCCTTTACTAGGCTGATCACACTCCTAAATAGACAAGGAAAGCCTTACTTTCCTAAAAGGAAATTAATTGGCATGCAAGCCTTACAATCATACCCAAAAAAGAGTAATTTAAAACATGCACATTTATGCTTAGCCTTAGCTAGATTCTTCTAGAACTTGAATCATGTTGATGACTCTTTGTTGCCCAAGTGGATCATGCTTAATGGGCCTCCACGAATTTGCTTGAGTCCATGCCTCTTCAATCAGTCCGTTGAGTACATCTTTAAACTTCCTTGATCGTGCTCTTGTAACGGGCCCAATTGGAACTTAAACTAGATCCCTTGAAGTTGTGCTAAGATTTGCATCATTCCCCTCCTCTTGAAAAGGATTTTCCCTTAAATCATCACCTACATCAAAAGAACTCAAGTCAGTAACATTAAAAGTAGCACTTACATTGTACTCACCAGGTAAATCTAGCTTGTAGGCGTTGTCATTGATGCGCTCTAGGACTTGGAAAGGACCATCTCCACTTGGAAGCAATTTGGAATGCCTTTGTGCCGGAAATCTCTCTTTTCTCATATGCAGCCAAACCCAATCTCCAGGTTCAAAAATCAGCTTGTGACGCCCCTTGTTGGCTTGCTTTGCATATTGCTCCGTTCTTCGCTCAATGTTGAGCCTTGCTTTCTCATGAATCTGCTTGACAAAGTCAGCTTTCTTTTGGCCATCTAAATTAACATGCTCAGTCAAAGGTAAAGGAGATAAATCCAATGGAGTTAAAGGATTAAATCCATACACAATTTCAAATGGTGAAAATTTAGTAGCAGAATGAACAGATCGATTATAAGCAAACTCAACATGTGGTAAACATTCTTCCCTTGTTTTGATGTGCTTTTTAATGATTGTCCTCAATAAAGTAGACAAAGTCCTATTTACTACTTCAGTTTGACCATTAGTTTGTGAATGACAAGTAGTAGAAAACAATAGCTTAGTACCTAGCTTACACCACAAAGTCTTCCAAAAATAGCTGAAGAACTTAGCATCTCTATCCGAAACAATTGTTCTAGGCATGCCATGTAATCTCACAATCTCTCTAAAGAACAAGTCAGCAACATGAGAAGCATCATCTGTTTTGTGACATGGAATAAAGTGTGCCATCTTAGAAAATCTATCCACAACCACAAAAATTGAATCTCTCCCACGCTTAGTCCTAGGCAATCCTAACACGAAGTCCATCGAAATATCAATCCATGGCACACTAGGAATTGGTAAAGGAGTATACAAACCATTGGACTGCACTCTAGATTTAGCTTGCTTACATGTGACACATCTACCACAAATTCTTTCAACATCTCTTTTCATGTGAGGCCAATAGAAGTGTTCCTGCAAAATAGCTAAAGTCTTTGCAACTCCAAAATGTCCCATTAATCCCCCACCATGAGATTCATGCACTAACAACTCACTCACTTTTGAGAGTATTTTCGCTACGGTTCATTGAAGAACTAAACGAACTTATCGGGATTTTTCGTGGCGTTCACCAGTGACTTATCAAACTGGTTTCCACACCGTTTGTGACGTCTTCCTTTATACCAAGGTTCTTGTTTCACACAAACAGCGAGTCGAGGTCATATATACCAAGGTTCTTGTTTGTCATAAACAACGAGTCGAGGTCTATCATTCAAATATGATCGTAGAACGATATTGGGTTCCTTTTTTCGTGTTGAATCTAGTTATTTTGGCGGGGATTCACATCAGTTTTGATGGCCCAATAGGCTTTGTGCTCCATTTCAACTGGCAAATGGCAAGCCTTGCCACAGACGAGCCTATAAGGAGACATACCTAGAATGGTTTTGTAGGCAGTGTGATAAGCCCATAGGGAATCGGTCAGCCTAAATGACCAATCCTTCCTATTCGGGTTCACCGTTTTCCCTAGGATGTTCTTAATTTCTCTATTGGCCAACTCGGCTTGACCATTGGTTTATGGGTGATAAGCGGTGGATACCTTGTGTGTGACGCCATATTTATGCATCAAAGATGCAAATAGTCTATTATAGAAATGCGACCCACCATCGTTTATCATTGCATGAGGCATCCCAAACCTCGAAAAAAATTTCTCCTTGAGAAACTTGACCACGACACGGTGGTCGTTGGTCTTGGTTAGGATAGCCTCTACCCACTTCGACACGTAGTCCATTGCCAGCAGAATGTACAGGTGATTAGCACACAACTTTGTATATTTTTAAGATGCTAATCAACTCATTTCACTTGCTTTTGAGCTTTAAATGATCTAAGTTATGATGATTGAAGTCTTAACATCAATTTGTTGTTTTTGTAGTTGAATGAAGCTAAATATGGCTTTTAAAGACCCTCCCATACCACTTGGGATGAAAGGAGTTGAAATGATAGTTTGAGGATAGATCGGGAGCAAAGAACTCAAGAAATTCAGAAAAGGATGCATAACAGTACCGGTACTCGGTACCGGTACCCAGTACCGGTACTGAAAACCTACTGGAATCGTAGTACCGGTACCAAATGGTACCGGTACTGATTTCCTGAAGTGCCCAAATTCTGCAAATCTGCTCAGCTGTCTTGTGGACCCCTCCATGCTTTTCTCCTGCACGCCCACAACACTATTCATGGTGTTCACACTCTCTCTTGTACTTTGATTGCATTGAGCATTAATGAGAGGAAAGAGAAGTGGAGTTGCTGGGTGTTGATGACTGCTCTGCCATGCCCCTGTCTAGCCCATCACCTGCAACCTATTGATGGAGATCACATCTCCAGGGCTACCCCTGTCCCTTGGCACGTTTTGATGAAGAGGGTTCTCCATTGTTGAGAGGCATTATGTATTACACTAGAAAAGATAGGGAGATAGAGAGAGAAGCTCTGGGCGAGGAAGACGATGAATAGTAGTTTTAGAGAGAGAAAGTTGTGATTTTTGCATTTCTCTTGCTGCATTGTCTTGTAATCAATGGTAGGAACCTTTATATCTTCAATGAATGTCATTAATGCCATTTTCCTTGATGTCATTGCTAGTTAATGCTCCATTTGAGTTTTACCATTAATGCTTTCAAGTTATTCATGCTCATAGATATAAAATAGATTTTCATTTCATTCACTTCTAGTCTAGGATTTCTTGCACTTAGTTAATTCAAAACTCCATAACCTTAGAAATGCATCATCTTTACATTATCATTTTTATTTCAAGTATGAGTAGCTAGACACTTTTTGTTGGCAAGACCAAGGGGAATCCTCATTTGGGTATACCATTTCAACTCTTTCTACACCCTCCCTTTAGAGTCCCATGGTTCGGTTTGACCGGATTGAAGGTGGATGATTTGGTGAGTCTTTGATAATCCGTAGGCCTAGTCACAGTTTATGCTTAGGCACTCACCAACATCATCCTCGGCTTTCCGTGAATCAACCGTTCATTCTTGCTCAATCGGAGGAGTGATTTGAGTTGAGATAGTATACCCATTGGAGGGATCTCTTGGAATTGCCAACACTTGTTTTCTCAGTCTAATTTCACCAAAACACACTTCACCAAACAATTTCCAACAACAAGAATTTTACACTTTCTTTTCCAAAATCACTTTCAAATTGGTTTACTTCCTTCCCCGTGGAAACGACCTTGGAATACCACCAAGTAAAAGACGACCCACGAAAGTCTCCTTGCGATTGGGGAGCATTTGTGTGCATTCATTTATCACATTCCCACTGACTTATTCCCTTTCCTATTGCCCTTTCTTTTCACACTATCCCAAGGGAGCATGACCTCCCTTCCCGGCTGAATATGCATCATACATACACTTTGGGGGATAGTATTTAAAGGGTTAGGAATAGGATTGTTTTTGCTCAATCAACAGGTAGCCAAATGACGTGAGGAAGGGATCCATGAAGTTGATGCCCCAACAGTCGAATATCTCAATTTCCAACACAGGGGATAAGGGCATCATGTTCCTACGGGTCACACTACCCAATCTCTGGCACCTATCACGTTCTTTACAGAAAGAGATACAATCTTTTATCAAAGAGGGCCAATAAAAATCTGACTGTAAAATCTTTGTCGAAGTCTTCTTAGAAGAGAAGTGACCACCGCACGCTTCCGAATGGCAAAATGCAAGAACTTCCCGTTGTTCATTTTCTGGTACGCATCCCCTCATAACTTGGTCAGGGCAGTACTTGAACAAGTACGGGTTGTCGAAGTAAAAGTACTTCACATCCGCCATAAACCTCCTTCTATCCTCAGGGCTCCAGTGCGACGATATTTGTCCTGTAGCAAGATAATTACATATGTCAGCATACCAAGGACAAACAGAATGAATAGACAATAAATGCTCATCAGGGAAATGATCAGAGATAGGAATGTGCTCATTGGCATCTTGCACCACAAGTTGGGATAAATGGTCCGCCACCACGTTCTCAACTCCCTTCTTGTCTTTGATCATCAAGTCAAATTCTTGCAGGAGGAGTATCCACCTAATGAGTCTCGTCTTTGCATCCTGCTTAGAAAACAAATACTTCAAAGTAGAGTGATCGGTATAGGCTACTATAGGTGAACCAATGATGTATGACCGAAATTTATCCAATGCAAATACTATAGCTAGCGACTCTTTTTCAGTGGTAGTGTAATTCATTTGTGCTTCATTAAGAGTTTTGCTAGCATATTATATTACATAAGGTCTCTTGTCTTCCCTTTGATCGAGCAAAGCGCCGACCGCGTAATCACTCACGTCTCAGATAAGCTCAAAAGGTAAGTCCCACTTGGGTGGTCGCATAATTGGAGGTGTAGTGAGCATACTTTTAAGTTTTGTAAATGATGCCTCACAATTATCCGACCACACAAATTGGATATCCTTGGAAGGCAAATTGGTCAAGGGTCAAGCCAATGCAGTAAAGTGTTTTATAAAGCGACGATAAAAACCAACATGGCCAAGAAACGACCTGATATCTTTGATAACCTTTGGCGTGGGGAGGTTGGAAATTGCATCCACCTTTGATTTGTTAACTTCGATCCCCTTCATCGAGATGATGTGCCCGAGCACAATTCCTTGTGTCACCATGAAGTGGCACTTCTCCTAGTTGAGGACCAAGTTCTTCTCCTCGCATCTCTCATGTACTCTCTCTAAATTCTCCAAACATCCTCCAAATGAATCCCCGAACACTGAGAAGTCATCCATAAAAACTTCCATGATCTTCTCCATCATATCATTGAAAATCCCCATAACGCATCTTTGAAAAGTCCGTAGGGTATTACACAACCCAAATGGCATCCGTCAATAGGCAAAGGTACCACAAGGGCAAGTGAAGGTAGTTTTTTCTTGATCCTCCAATGCGATCTCAATTTGATTGTAGCCAGAGTATCCATCCAAGATATAATAGAACAAGTGTCCGGCTACTCTCTCCAATACTTGGTCGGGGAATGGCAAAGGGAAGTGGTCCTTTCTTGTGCAAGAGTTGAGATTCCTATAGTCAATACGCACTCTCCATCCGGTGACTACTCTTGTCGAAATCAACTCATTGTCCTCATTTGCGACCACTGTGACTCCTGATTTCTTTGGCACTACTTGAGTGGGACTCACCCATTTACTGTTGGCAATTGGAAAGATGATGCCCACATCAAGTAGCTTGAGTACCTCGTCTGTCACCACATCCTTCATAATTGGATTCAACCTTCTTTGTCGTTGTCGAAAAGACTTGGAGTCTTCTTCCAGGTAGATGCAGTGTGTACCAATGTAAGAGCTTATCCCCTTGCTCCCTTATGCCTCCTCAACACTTTCAATAGATCCTCTTCTTGCTTCACCTCCAAAGTTGAGCTAATCACCACCGGAAAGGTCTCATGTTCCCCCAAGAATACATATTTTAGGTTGGATGGTAATGGCTTCAACTCCAAGATGGGTTTTTGCACATTCGATGGAAAGATCTTCTTGTCTTGGTGTGGAAGCTTCTCAAATGCAGGGGTCCATTTTTCCAGCCCTTTCAAGCTCTCTGGTTCCCTTTGATCAGCAACCTCTTCCTCCCCCAATTTCAGCATGCCCAGCAGATCCAAGTGCTCCTCCACCAAGGTATCAATCCTATTGAATTCATGCACTTCCTCATCATCCTCCATTTGTTTACACAAATTGAACACATTGAAGTCCATAGTCATGTTCCTGAAAGTAAGCTTCATTAGTCCATTCATGTAAGTAATCACAACATTAGAAGTAGCAAGGAACGGTCTACCTAAAATGACGGGAATTTGTGAGCCAAGGTTAGCAACTGGGTGAGTTTCAAGCACAATAAAATCGACAGGGAAATAAAAATTATCCACTTGAACAAAGACATCCTCAATTACTCCCCTCGGTGTTCGAATACTTCGGTTCGTCAATTGAAGAGTGATTGGAGTTGTCTTCAACTCTTCAAATTGGTGTTGTTGATACACCGAGTAGGGTAGGAGGTTGACACTTGCCCCCAAATCAAGAAGTGCTTGCTCCACCCGGCGATTCCCTATTGTGATGGCAATAGTAGGGCAGCTGGGGTCGTTGAACTTTGGTGGTGTGTTTGTTCTCAAGATTGAACTCACTTGCTCGATGAGGAATGCCTTCTTATGAACATTCAATTTCCTCTTCACTGTGCACAAGTCATTCAAGATCTTGGCACATGACGGGATTTGCTTTATGGCATCGAGGAGTGGAATGTTAATTTTTAACTGCTTGAACATCTCAATTATATCAGAATAGTTAGCCACCTTCATGGGTGGCTTCAAACGATTGGGAAAAGGGGCTGGAATGGGGGATGCATGCACACTTTCATCAACCAATTTTTCTTTCTCACTCACCTCACCCCCCTCGGAGTCACCCATAGTCTCTTTCTCTAATGGCAATGTGGTATTGGGTGAGACTTTTGGCACGATAGTCTTATCAAATTGTTTGCCACTTCAAAGGGTGGTGATCGCCTTGAGTTTCTCACAACTCTCCTTTATGGGTTCGGATGACTCAATCACATGTTGGCCTTTAGGGTTCTCTTGGGGTTGAGCGGGGAATTTCTCCTTCTCTAGTTGTGATGTTCCTATGGCATTGGTCAGTTTTATGATTTGAGCCAAAATGTTATTGTTGAAGGTGGTTTGGCTTTGGATGAAATTATAAACCACATCCTCCAAATTCCTCTTATGGGGAGGTTGGTAGGTGGGAGGATTGGATGGCCCTTGTTGACCATAACTTTGTGGAGGTGAACTTTGGGAAAGGTTTTATGGAGGTGGGTTCGGTGAATACCCTTGCGGATTGGACCGGGGTTATTGAGAGCTAGACGACCTACCTTGTCCTTGGTATTGACTTTGCTTAGGAGGGATGGAGGGTGAATAAGTACTACACCAATGAGGAGTGAGATTTTCATTTCTCCAACTAAAGTTCGGGTGATTACTCCAACCCGGATTGTAAGTGTTAGAGTGCGGAGATAATGATTGCCTAGTTTGATTAAAGACATTAACATGCTCATAATAGACTTCCTTAAGTGCCGAAATGTTAGGGCATTCCGATATGGAATGATCCACACTCTCACAAATTGAGCAACCCTCCTCGGTCTTTGAAATATTGGACACCTCGTGTCGCCTATTGGCTTCTAAACTTTCCACCTTCCGAGATAACTTGGTGATTTTAGAGAGCAAATCTTTCCGATCCCTCAAGTCATACATCCCTCCCTCATGTGATTGATTACTACCCGGAGAAGACTTCGATACATCAATGGAATCTGTGATATCCCAAGTGATGTGAATCCCCGCCAAAATAACGAGATCCAACACAAAAAAAAGAACCCAAGATTGTTCTATGATCAGATTTGAATGATAAACCTCGACCCGTTGTTTACGACAAGCAAGAACCTTGGTATATATGACCTTAACCCGTTGTTTGATGCGAAACAAGAACCTTGGTATAAGGAAGACACCACAAACGGTGTGGAAACCCGTTTGATAAGTCGCTGGTGAACGCCACGGAAAATCCCGATAAGTTCGAATAGTTCTTCAAAGAACCGTAGAGAAAATACTCTCAAATTTACTGAATAATAATCTCTCCCTTTTCATTGATTTAGACGCCTATTTATAGGCTGGCCATTACAAAGAAAATTCCTAATCTGCTGAGGAAAACAAATCCTAATCTACTAAAGAAACAAATCCTAATAGGAGTTTATATTTTGACAATCCAAAAATATGAACTGTTCCAGAAATTCTGAAAATTATAAAAATACCCCTAACTCTAAAAAATATTAAAAAGACATATAAAATACTAATACTAGCAAATTGACTTAAAATAAGAATCAAAATACAATAATGCAAGGCTCCATATGGATCTTTGTCTTGATGGAAAGTCAATTCCATTATCTTTCACATATTCGAATTTGTGTTTCCATGAGCATCTTATGGATTGCATCACCAAGATTGTGCATTTTGCGCCAATGTACTAAAGTAGTCTAGGGCCTCATCGGGATCCTTGTTTAAGAACTCCCCATTGCACATTATGTCAATGAATTGTCGATGGCCCAGTGTAATCCCTTCGTAGAAGAAACTCACCAATTGCCATGATTCAAAACCATGATGTGGAATGGATTGTAGCAATTCCTTGTAGGGATCCCAATAGTGATAAAATTGCTCATTGGGCTTTTCTGAAAAGTTTTGGATTTGCTTTCTACGAGCGGTGGTTCTAGGCACCGAAAAAAATTTGTTCAAAAACTCAAAAATCATTTGTGCCCAAGAGGTTATGGATCGAGGCCTCAAGGAATTCAACCACGTTTTGGATTTGTCCTTAAGAGAAAAGGTAAACAATTTATGGCGAGCTATGTCTTCCATAGCATGATTAGTGAGGAAAGTTGCAACTATATCCTCGAATTCCTTAATGTGTAAATAAGAATTTTCTCTTTCAATTCCTTGGAATTGAGGAAGTAGTTGCAACATTGTTGGCTTGATTAGGAAGGCATGAGCTTGGACCGATAAGAGAATTTATGAGGGAGTGGTGCTACGAGTGGGTTGGAGAAAATCCCGCATTGACCTCGCCGGAGGATCAATGGGGATATGGTTCCCTTCATTCCTAGGAGGGAAATGCATTCTAGGGTTTGGAATTCTAGGGTCTTGCACTCCTCCTCCCCTTGGGACATTAGCCTCCTCATTCTAAAAATTATCACTGGCAATCTCGGGTGGGTCTTGGTCAATATTCATGTTGGGGCCTAAAGGTCGTCTAACCAATCTATTTTGGTCATCCCGTCCCCACATACAAAATAATATCAACAAATGAAAAGCAAGTATACAAAAGTATGGAACAACGTACCTCAGCCCGTGATGAGAATTCACGGGACTTACCTCTGTTGTCCGAAAATCACCTGCTTAATTCAGCGCTTTGCCTTCTCCGGCAACGGTGCCAAAAATGCTTGACTTTTTATTCCGTTGTTCCAAATCTCCTAACATCATCCCGGTATATTTGTATAGCTTATACGGATAGGTGAGTGTTACTCTCCCTCAGAATGATGCAAGAAATAGGAAGACGTGTGTGGAAATGAAATGTATGTGTGTGTGTGTGAACTAAAGTGCTCCCCAAGTGCAGAGAGACTTTCGAGTGTCGTGTTTTAGTGTTGGCTAATCCAAAAGGGTCATTCCAGTAGGAATGCCAAATCAACTCAAGACATTCCAATGGTGCCTAGACATTCAATTGATTCATAGGAAATGCGGGACTAAAATGGAGGTAAGGATTCAAGCATACCCCATGACAAGTTTACGGTGTATCAACAACTCACAACCAGGTCCACACTGAACCTAGTCAAACCAAACCATCTTACACTATGAGGAGGAATGAAGAATAGTTGATTTAGCATACCCAAGAGGAATTCTCCCTTAGATTAGCCAACTTAAAGCTTAGCTACTCATATTTAATGCAAGAACATACAATGTGTAAAGAGACATGGTATTGAAATGGAAGTTAAACTTGCATTAAAGTGAAGAGAAGTGAAACTACAACAATAAGTGCATTTAATAACCAACTAAAAAGCTTGAAATGTAACACTTAAATGTAACAATGGTAAGATGAAAGATACTTGACTAAAGTTGCAATGCACTTGAAATAAATCACATTAAGTACAATAAATGAAGCTTACAAGACTCTTACAGAAGATTTCAAGTGAAATGGGTAGAAGAAATGCAAAAATCTAACTTCTCTCTCTAAAACTATGTCTTCCTGCTTGAGCTTCACTCTCTACCATGCTCTACAATGCTGAATAATGTGAAGTAATGCTTGCATTTTCATCCATGGAGGTCTTCTCTAGTGTTTGACAGGCCTCCCATCAAGGGGGGCCGAGTTGATGGCTTGGTCAAGCTAGGACAAGCCTAGCGTGCAACTTCCCTGGCTTGGCTCTTCTCTCTCTTCCTCATTAATGCATTGGCCTCCAAAGTCCAACTTGAAAAGTAGGGAGGCTTGTATGTGTGTAAGAGATGTTAGGGGACAAGTGCGAGAAGCATAGGTGGGACCCTCATGTGGCAGAGCTTGAGTTACAGGCTATCTGGGATTTTTGGCCAAAACCTTCCGGAAGGTCGATATAAACCTTTTGGAAGGTTTGTGCAGGAACAGTTAAAACAACAGTCTAGACAACAAAATCTTCCGGAAGCTCGATGCAAACCTTCTTGAAGGTTTGTGCAGGGATAGGTAAAATAGCAGTCCAGTGAGCTAAACCTTCCGGAAGGTTCATTCCAGTATACAAAACCTTCCGGAAGGTTTTGGCAGTGAATAGGCAAACCAAGTGCAAACCTTCCGGAAGGTTTTCATCCAATTTGCCTTTTTCTTGGTTTCATCACCTTTCAATCATTCCTTTAAGCAATCCCATCATCTTCATTGACTTCAAACACTTCAATGGGGGATTAACTCAAACCATTTGTAATTCTTCACCTACATTCACACAAGATTTCATTAAAACGTAGATTAACCGCATTTATCCCCAATTTCACAACAAAAGCAAGTATAAAAGGGCATAACAAGCAGCACAAACTATGCAATATTTTGTGTTAATCAGTGAGAGAGCCAGAGCACCAAGACATAAGCCATCCACTGTTGGGCCGTCTACTGTCGGGCCTTCCTTCACTGCCCCGGCCCGCACAGTTGCTCAGCGCTTAGACATCTTGGAGGGGACTATGCATCGACTCTCCTTGATTGTTACAAGGATTTTTTAGCACACCTTCCCGGGAGTGCCGATCCCCGGTGGACCTCTGCCTCCTTCTGTTGGACCCTCTACCATTGCCCCCATGGCTTCTACTGTTGTTGAGGTAGAGGGTTCAGACGATGATGACTCTGGTGATGTGGAGGGAAGTGAGTATGAGAGTGATGAGGAGGGGACTGGAGATGAGGATGATGAGTAGGTTGGTTTATTTTGTTCTTTTTTATTTTAGTTGTTGCACATATATGATGCAAATCATAGCACAACTTCAAGGGATCTAGTTCAAGTTCCAATTGGGCCGGTTACAAGAGCACGAGCAAGGAAGTTTAAAGATGTACTCAACGGACTGATTGAAGAGGCATGGACTCAAGCAAATTCGTGGAGGCCCATTGAGCATGATCCAGTTGGGCAACAAAGAGTCATCAACATGATTCAAGTTCTAGAAGAATCTAGCTAAGGCTAAGCATAAATGGGCATGTTTTAAATTACTCTTTTTTGGGTCTGATTGTAAGGCTTGCATGCCAATTAATTTTTTTTAGGAAATTAAAGCTTTCCTTGTCTATTTAGGAGTGTGATCAGCCTAGTAAAGGGCTGATTGTCTTTCTTTTTCTTATTGTAGGCAAGTAAGAGTTTTAGTCTTTAGTTATTCCTATTTGGGTTTGGATTGTCAAAATATAAACTCAGATTAGGATTTGTTTCCTTAGTAGATTAGGATTTGTTTCTTTAGTAGATTAGGATTTGTTTTCCTTAGCAGATTAGGAATTTTCTTTGTAATGGTCAGCCTATAAATAGGTGTCTAAATCAATGAAAAGGTAGATTATTATTCAGTAAATTTTGAGAGTATTTTCTCTACGATTCTTTAAAGAACTAAACGAACTTATCGGGATTTTCTGTGGCGTTCACCAGCGACTTATCAAACGGGTTTCCACACCGTTTGTGGCGTCTTCCTTATACCAAGGTTCTTGTTTCACATCAAACAACGGGTTGATGTCATATATACCAAGGTTCTTATTTGTCGTAAACAACGGGTCGAGGTTTATCATTCAAATCTGATCATAGAACGATCTTGGGTTCCTTTTTCGTGTTGAATCTAGTTATTTTGGCGGGGATTCACATCAATATAGGATTAGAATTGTCGGCCTAGTAGAAGAGTCTCTAGGATTTTAGGCCGTTTTGCTTTTAAATTCTACTCATGTACCTAGAAATGAATGGAAGTATCACAGTTGTTTTGTTTCATCTTGCCCAAGTTCATTTATTTAATTGCATTGTGATTTTTTCATTTTGATTGTTTGGTGAATTACCTTGCATGAGTGGATTGTTTTAGTTTTATGCTTTATGATTTGGAAATAAAGTTTGCTAGGGACTAGCAAAACCCAAGTTGGGGGGTGTGATGAGCATAGAATATTGCACATCATTTATCTCTTTGCACCCATTTTATTCTTGCTTTTGTGGAGAAAATGGGGGAAATTGCATTTAATCTAAAAATTAATGAATTTTTTGTGTGATTGTAGGTAAATAGTAGGAAATGGCGTGTGTTAAGCTTCCATCAAGTGCTTAAACGCATTGGAGAAGAAGGGGAGGCTTAACGGGTGGCTCAGGATATCAAGAAATCAAGAAAAAGCCAAGATAGTTGAAAACCTACCGGTAGATGTTCAACAAAACCTACCGGTAGGTTTAGTGTACTAGAATTCTTCTACCGCTGCCCCTGCCAAAAACTACCAGTAGATTTTTCCTATTGGAAAAAACCTACCGATAGGTTTTGTCATCGTTCTACCAGTAGGTTTTGCCCAGAAACGCCAGAAAGCTGCAATCTCAACTCCAACTGCTTCGTGGGCCTACCTCTGCTTCTCCAACACATGCCCTGACACATTCTACATACAAGCATGCTTTCTTACACCTAAAATCTAACTTTGGAAGAAAAAACATGGAAGAGGAAGAGAAAGAAATAGAGTGGTTAGGGGGAAGCATGGAAGGGGAACGTGGGCCTATGGTTGCTTGTGGTAGTCCCCAATGACCTTCCAAAGATAGGAAGTCAGTCACACAGACCTTGGGGAGGGTTATGGACAAAATTTGAGAGCCCTATACACAAATATTCAGCTACACACATAGTTTTAGAGAGAGAAGCTCAAGGAAGAAGATGAAGTTAGAGAGAGAAAGCTAGGTTTTTCATATTTCTTCACCATTTTCAGTGTTGTAAGCTTTAAATTACTTGTAATCTTTCCCATTTTCACTTAAAACTCTTTCATTCAAGTTATATGCAAGCTTAGCTAGGGTTTTCTAGCATTTCAAGTTCTACATTTGGGTATTTATTTTCAATCTTTGTATTTTGACTATGAATGCCATTTCTCTTGTAGTTTAGCTCTTTTCTTGGATTAATACAAGTCCATGCTCCATTTCTATACCATGTCTCTTCGCTTTGTGTTGGGTTTTGTTTTCATTATGAGTAGCTAAGCTTTTAGTTGGTTAATACAAGGGATATTTCCTCTTGGGTATGCTAAATCAACTCTCCTCCATTATTCTTCGTAGTGTAAAGTGTTTGGTTTGACTAGGTTGAGTGCGGACTTAGTTGTGAGCTTTTGATACACCGTAGACTTGTCACGGAGTATGCTTGAGCCAACATCTCCACATTAGCCTCTCACTTCCTACGAATCAATCAATCGCCAAAACTCCATTGGTAGAATGAATTGAGTTAATTTGGCATTCCCATTGGAATGACCTCTTCGGATTAGCCAACCTTATTTTCTAGCATTTTATCAAAAACTCCACTCCCCAAAGTTTGGGTGATTACAATCCGGGTTGGAGTAACCACCCGAACTTTAGTTGGAGAAATGAGAATCCCACTCCTCATGGGTCTAATGCATATTCACCTCCCATGCCTCCTAAGAAAAATCAATACCAAGGTCAAGGGCAAGCGTCCAGCTCTCAATACCCCGGTCTAATCCGCAAGGGTATTCACAAAACCCGCCTCCACAAAATTTTTCCCAAGGTCCACTATTGTCCAAATTTGGTATTGACAATTTACATGCAAGTATACACGATCAACAAGTAATAAAGTGATAAGTAGAGTATCGTTCCCACGGAGAATTATTACTAATAAATTCCAAATACTAACTTTATACCAATTCAATTTTATTTAAACAATTGGAATTAACTATGGAATGACTAAATTAAAACTAAATCTAATCTTAACAATCAAGGATTGAATTTACCAGATAAAAGAAGTTAAGATTACAACTTCCCCTAATGCTTCGTATAAATCTCTCCACTCTCTTTCCAGCTAATTGATCAAAATCAATTGTTAACTGAGAACTCAAAACTATTTATCAAACCTCTTCAGATAGTTAGATAAAAATATCTCTCCCAATTAAATTACTATATTCCTATGCAAAATAAGTTGGAAAAGATTCATTAAGTTCAAACTCTCCTAAAAGTTACACACGGCATATAGGTATATTCCTATCCTATACACAAACCCAGCTATTCAATCCTAAGAAGAATTAACCAGACGCATGTCATCATATTCATATCTAAGCCTAGAATTCATCTTCCAATTTCATCTAGGTTATAAAATTAATTGTTGGCCACACAATCATATATTAAGCACAAAATAGGACAAACAACTCATGTATGATCAATAGAACTAGAATCGAGAGTAGATCAATTTAACTAGACATTAGGTTCCGTCGCAATCTTAATAAAAGTTTAGCTCATAATGTAATTGAAAAACATCCTTCTCAAATTAAACAACATCTCAGAAAATCAAGAAGTAAAAGTAAGAGAAAAGAATGAAAAATTAATTGCAATCTTTAACTCCTCTTTAGCCTTCAAGTCCGATTTTCTTCGCGTCGCCTCCTTCGATTCTTGCCTTCAATTTTCTATCAATCCTGGGTCTTTCTTCTAATGTTTTCAGCCCTCCAAATCAGTCTCTCTCTTTCCAACTCAAACCCTAGCATATATGTAGCATTAGGGTTCAATTTCGGGTCAAAACAAATCAGAATTCGCGTCCAAAGCCAACTCAAGCGCCTAGGCGCTGAAAAGGCACTGAACGAACAGTATGTGGGCGCCCCTGCGCTGAAAAGGCGCTGGCCTTTTTTTAAGCCTAAAGCTCCCTTATTGCTTAGTCTTTAAAAATCCAACACATACGCTCCAAATTGGCCTTGTTTCCTTCCAAATGGTGATTCCTACAAAATAACATCAAAACACACAAAAAAAATAAAAAGGAACATAAAATATTTGAAAACTTGCAATTTCATCAAGCCGAAAGTACTCAATTAGTAGGTATAAAACTCACTCATCAAATACCCCCAAACTTGAATCTTTGCTTGTCCTCAAGCAAAATACTAAGAACAAAAACTATAAAAATTAACCCTAACAACCAACTACTCAAACAATGGATCAATATGAATCTGAATAATGGCCCCAAAAGTTACTACAAAAAATTAATTCACGGGAAACTTCAAAAGAGTGCAAAGTCTATCAATTCAACATACTCCTTAATTTTACCTCCGCTCATACCCTTTAAATACATGAACATATCCGAACTATCCAGCTAGTCATCACCCAGATACATTTACGTAATCAAATGCTTCATAGGAGATACTCAATATCAACTCTATGAACTTACATTTCACATCAACCTCCGCTTATTAAGGCAACCTTATAACTAGAAGGTCCAAAGATTTTTTCATTTATTTTTTTTTCTTTTCCATTCGTTTGGGTGAGTGCATTTTATGCTCCATCTCACCTCCTATTGAGCGAGCGCGTTTTACGCTCCATCTCGCATTTTCTTGAACGAGTGTGTTTTACGCTCCATCTCGTTCTCAACATATGTTTATGAGTGAGTGCGCTTTACGCTCCATCTCCACTCATCACATGCCCCTTTCTTTTGTTTTTTTTTTCTAATAAATTATTTTCTAACTCATGAAGGATCAAATCAAAATAATTTTCAAAATTCTCATCATAATATATATATATATTTTTTTTAACTAACCCATCATAACTAATATTTCCCCCAAACTTATATAAGTACCTCAATTCACTTTGAATGATGCTTAAATAAGTTTTCTAAAGTTTCAATGATATCTCCCACAAGCATTTAACCAAATAAATTCTCTAAATAATAACCAACCAAGCAAATGGGTATGTGCTCATGCATGAAAAGATCACAAACAGTGTAAAACCAACTAGTATGTCAAACTACAAACTCAACATGTTCATCAATTTCCCTTAACTTGACAATTAATACCATTCATCATTGGCCCATAATCAAATTCAATCAACTCATTGCTCAAGTCGTAATAAAACATGCAATCTAAATGCATACCTAATAATGCAAATGCAAACAATCATAATAAAACATGTAATCTAAATGCATACCTAATAATGCAAATGCAAACAAGAAAACACCCCCAAACTTAAACTAAACATTGTCCTCAATGTATAAAGTAGGAAAAAATTAAGACAGAGGACTTTCTTGAGACTTTGCTAGGTGGCATCATCTTCAGTGTCCTCATCGTCCGTTGAGTCGGGAGTGTATTCGGGAAACATAGGTGGACTAGGAAACTGTACTGGGGGTGTGCCCGAGTTGAATCCATAATTGTTAAACATTTGGACTAGTGTGGAATTGAATTCCAGTGAGTACTCCATGAATGAGTCCATGCGATGAGCAAGTATATCATTGCGTTTAGACTCACTTCGAGATTCCCTATGTAGCTCTTGTGTCTCTCTGCATAACTCCTGTGTGTCTCGACGCAATTCACGCATCTCAACAACTAGACTCTCCATAGGTGACTGAGATAATGTGGTAGTATGCTGAGGAGGCTCCGATGGTTCTCCAAAATTCGAAGGCATATTCACCATAACAAATCCGGCACCCCTATGATCAGAGAAACCACCCTTCCATACCTTAAAGCGGCTAATGATTTGATGGTCAATTGGCACTTGCGTTTGTTGAACCAATTCATCGGCACTCCATGGGACTTTTGCCTTCTTACATAGTCCGCAAATTAATGATGGGTGAGGCAACCCGCTAGTTGAACCTCCCTTAATAGCCTTTGTTATTGAGTCTTGAATAACTTGGCCCACATTAATGTTTTTTCCTATAACTATGCAATAAACCAAAACCGCCCTATCACGGAGTAATTCAGTAAAGTGTGTGGTAGGCATTAGCTTAGCACATAGAAAGTAGTACCACACCTTCCCAAACAGGCTCAGCTCGCTCTGTGAAAAGTGAACCTTCTCTGTCTCCTTTAATGTCCACTTAGCACCCGGCTTACATAGACACTTGATCACCTCGTCCAAGTCGAGTTCTTTGGTTTTGTATGTTGTATACTCATCGTCATCTGACATATCTACTATATTGTAATAAGCATTGATGGGTGCCTTGTCAAATGACATTGTTTTACCTTGGACTTGAACCACAGTGTTGTCGACCTCCTTGGCATTAGCATAAAATTCTTTTACAATGGGGATTACGGCTGCCTCCGGCTGTGCTGTGAAACCTAGCCAACCACGCTCCACAATCAAGTCATGTACACACCCATCATATGTCTTATCTGGGCGAAGGCTGCGTTCGGGAATCAATACCTTTTTGGCCAACCATGTATAAAATCTCTCCGACGCCGTTTCGCTAACAAATCTCTTTTTGTCGTATGGCTTGGAAGATTTAGAGTTTTCCCCTCTTTGGCGTTTGGAAGAAATGATGAATACTTAATTAAGAAGCTCCCCAACACCAAAAACCAAGTAAAAAAACTAGCTAACTAAGCTTTGTTTTCACTTTGGCAATTTAACAAACACCTTGTGTGCAATGCCCAACTCTATATTACTACACCATCCCAAGTGTGTAACCTCCCCCAAATAAATCACAAAACCATCTCCCACAAGCATTTAAACAAGTTTAAGCTTTACCCATAAAGAATGAGTGAACATGGTACCTTACGTTGCAAAGATTAATGTTGTCCATGGAGAATGAAGAAATCCTTGGTGCTAGTTGAGAGTTGGGGTGTATGTATTTTTAGAAGTTTGAAATTTTTTTTTTTTTTTTTAGTGGTAGGAGTTGATTTGGATGGCTGGTTGTTCATGTGTGTAGAGCAGTTTTGGGTGTTTAGAAGGCTGAAATTCTGAGTTTGGAGTAGTTGGGGCGTTTATTAGGCTGAAATTATGTGTTTGGAAGCAGTTCGGACAGGTGGTGTCACACCCCAACTCCAAGGGCATGACCGGCCGTGAACCATAGATCCATAACCTATGGAACACGTAAGCCTAACAATAAACTAATAATATAGGAGTGGAAAACAACATTAACACTAAATTGATCTTATGTCAATATGTCAAACTCAACATACCTAAACTTGTTTGCCCCAATTATCCAAATAAGTAAAGATGGCTATACGATATATGCTACGGAGGTCACAACACTATTAGTCCCCAATCAATTCCCTGAGTCCGCTATTGACACTCTAATCTTTCACCTGGAAAAAAA
Source organism: Ilex aquifolium (assembly GCA_951799425.1). NCBI lineage: Eukaryota > Viridiplantae > Streptophyta > Magnoliopsida > Aquifoliales > Aquifoliaceae > Ilex > Ilex aquifolium. The sequence continues at coordinate 24,304,389 of OX637406.1, read as the reverse complement.
TTTATAATCCAACGGAATTGATGAGCACATAATATTGCATATTTGAAGGGCTCATTACATGCATTTTAACTCAACTTTTGCATTTAAGTACTTAGAGTTAGCCGAAATTATGAATAATGTTGATATTTTGATGTTGCAAGTTTTTATTGCTTAAATCATGTATTTTAGGACATTGCAACTATGTTGGATGTGTGGTGAAGGCATGGACACAATACATGAAGAATTGGAGGCTTAAAAGTGAAGAAATCAAGAAGGCATTGGTGCTTGGGAACAAGGGCACCAGCTGTAGCAACAATTGGAAGCACTGCCTCGGAATTCCTCCATTTTGACCATGATCTACTCAGAATTTGGAAGAGTTCAAAACATGAAAGTTGTAGATATGGGTGTCTTCTGTTTGGTGTCAAAATTTCAGCCCAATCCAATGGTTAGATCAAGAGTTATGCCGATTCTACCGAAGGTGGTCCAGTGCAGAAAAACAGTACCGGTACTCGGTACCGGTACCAAATGGTACCGGTACCCAGTACCGGTACTCCGGACCTTCTGGTCGCGAAAACAGCCTGTAACTCAACTTTGAGGCTTGGGGGTCCCACCTACACTTCTCCCACGCCTATCCCAACATTTCCTTACACATTTGCAGGTCTCTTACACATTTTGGAAGACTTTTGAGACTTGGCATTCAAGGAGGAAGAGAGAGAAATGGGCTGCCATGTGGGTTGCAGGCTAGCCTGTCCAAGGCTTCAACTCAGCCCCTCTTTGGTGTAAGACCTGCACACACCTAGGGGGACCCTCCATGGACGAAATTCAAGGCTCTCACTCTCCATTATACATTCAACATTCAACACACAAGAAAACGAGTTGGCTACCTAAGCTTAGGAGTAGATGTAGAAAGCTCCAAGGGGGAAGATGATGAATAGTGCTCAAAGTGACGTTTTTGCATTTTTCTTCCACTCTTTCACTTGTAGTTTAATGTAAGAACCTTGTAAGCTTCATTTATTGTCTTTAATGTCATTTATTTCAAGTACTTTGCAAGTTTCAATACACCATTTACATTTCACCATTGTTGCTCAAGTTCTTCATTTTCAAGCTTAAAATGGGTATTGACTATTTTTCTCCTTAGTTTAAGATTTCTTGCTTTAAGTTAAGTTTCATACTTCATGCTTCATGTCTTCATTATATCCATTTACATTATTATGCTTGTCTTTCATTTTACCATGAGTAGTTAGATTTAACTCTTGGGGATTCCATTTTAACTCATTCTCCTCCCTCCCTTAAGAGTCCAATGGTTCGGTTTGACGGGGTTGAGAGTGGATGAATTGGTGCCTTTGATATTCCGTAGACTTGTCACGGTTTATTCTTAGATCATCACCAACCTCATCCCTAGCTTCCCCCGAATCAATTGTTCATTCATGCTCTATCGGAGTTAAGGAGGGATTGGAGTTGAAATGATAGTCCCATTGGAGTGACTTCCTTTGGATTAGCCAACATTGTTTTCTTGCATTTTCCATACATAAACACAACCACAAAACACAAATACAAGATTTTACACTTTCTTTTCACTTTTGCAAAATCACTTTCACAAAACTCCCTTTCCTTCCCTGAGGAGACGACATTGGAATATTTTCCAAGTAAAACACACGACCACAAAAGACTCCTTTCGATTGGGGAGCATTTTTGTGCACACCGCATTCCATTCCACATTTCATTCCACATATTTTGTTCATCACATTTCCTGACTAGTTCCTTGCCAAAATGGAACGGGGTATTACAGGTGGGGCACGCCTGAGCGCTGGATCAGAGCTGTAGGTGCAGTATGTGGGCGCCTGGGGAGCTGGATCTGCGCTGGATCAACGCTGTAGCTGCAGTATGTGGGCGCCTGGGCGCTGGATTTTTTCGCCTGGCTCCTATGTCAAGCGACCTTATTTTCTTTGGCGTCTCTTACCTTGTTCAATCCGCGGTACCTACAAGCAATGGACACACTAATTAAAATGCACTAATAATCTAAAAAAAATTAAATTGACATAAACAAAAAAATAAAAATTAAAAACTAAATTTTTGAGTTGCCTCCCAAATAGCGCTTATTTTATAGTCATCAGCCTGACTACTCCCTGTTTTTATTCCGGATTGGTGAGGGTAATTGAAGTCTTTTGGTGATCAATGTCGCCACCCCAATAGTGCTTTAGTCTTTGCCCGTTCACTTTAAAATTTCTCTTGGAGTGGGAATCTTCGACTTCAACTGCTCCATGCGGGAACACTTTAGTAATAATAAATGCCCCTGACCACCTTGATTTGAGTTTACCCGGGAAGAGTTTTAACCACGAATTGAAGAGGAGAACAGCTTGTCCCGGCTCAAAGTTTCGCTCAATGATCTTCTTATCATGCCACCTTTTTATCTTCTCTTTATAAAGCTTGGCGTTTTCGTATGCTTGGAGACGGAACTCATCCATCTCATTCAACTGCAAGAGACGCTTCTCACCCACTGCATGCAAGTCAAAGTTAAGTTTCCGAATAGCCCAATTTGCACTATGCTCCAATTCCATCGGTAGATGACAAGCTTTTCCATACACGAGCCTATATGGAGACATTCCAATTGGCGTTTTGTATGCTGTTCGATTGGCCCACAAGGCATCATCTAGCTTCTTCGACCAGTCTTTTCGGTTTGGATTAACAATTTTCTCCAGAATCCGTTTCACTTCTCTATTCGAAACTTCAGCTTGGTCACTGGTCTTGGGTTGATAAGTTGTGGCAATCTTATGGGTGACTCCATATTTAGCGAGAAGGGCTGCAAAATATTTATTACAAAAATGCATACCTTCATCGCTAATGATTGCTCTCGGTGTACCAAACCTCGTGAAGATGTTTTCCCGGTGGAAATTTAACACCACCTTTGCATCATTGGTAGGCAAAGCAGCTGCTTCAACCCACTTCGAGGCGTAATCCATCGCAACTAATATGTAAAGGTTATTGTAAGATGATGGAAACGGGCCCATGAAGTCTATACCCCAGACGTAAAAAATCTCTACCTCCAAAATACTCTTTAAGGGCATTTCATGTCGCTTTGAAATATTTCCAGTCCGTTGACATCTATCGCACTTTAATGCAAAAAAATGGGCATCCTTGAAGAGAGTTGGCCAATAGAAACCTGATTGAAGGACTTTTGCTGCTGTTCTCTCTCCCCCATATTGTCCTCCATAATCTGATGAGTGACAATGCTGCAAGATTCCTTCGATCTCTTCCCTAGGTACACATCTTCTTAACATTTGATCCGCACATTGTTTGAATAGGAATGGCTCATCCCAGATGTAATGCTTCACCTCATGCAAGCATAGTTAGCTCACTTTTTTGTACATCAATAAGTGTTCTTCCCGTTGCTAAGAATGGTCGCCCAAGAATAATAGGTATTTTCCCTATCTTCCTCACAATCTAAAACTATGAAATCAGCTGGAAAAATAAACTTATCCACTTTAACTAGAACATCCTCAACTATGCCCCTTGGATAAGTGAGTGATCTATCTGCTAGTTGCAATGTAACATTGGTAGGCTTTACTTCATTCAAACCCAATTGCTGATAAATTGAGAGGGGCATTAAGTTAATACTAGCTCCCAAGTCACACAATACTTTCCCAAAAAATTGGCTGCCTATTGTGCATGGAATTGTAAAACTACTCGGATCTTTGAGCTTTGGGGGTAGCTTCTTTTGAAGGATAGCACTGCTCTCCTCTGTAAGTGCCACTGTCTCAAAATCACCTAGTTTTCTCTTCCTTGACAAAATTTCCTTCATAAATTTCACATAGCTAGGCATTTGCTCCAATGCATCTGCGAAAGGGATATTAATTTGGAGCTTCTTGAATACTTCCAAAAATTTTGAGAACTGCTTATCCAACTTCTTTTTCTGCAAACATTATAGAAACGGCACGGGAGGCACAATAAGACTCTGCTTGCCTTCATCAGAATCTACCACTGGATCTTCTTCCTTCTTTTCATGTTCCACATTCTTGCTATCTCTATCTTCATCCTTACTATCATCTCCAAGTGATTGTTTTGGAGTTCCACCAACAACTTCAGATAGCTCTTTTCCGCTTCGTAATGTAGTAGTCTTGCAGTGCTCCTTTCCTTCTCTCTTATGATTGATCTCCGTATCACTAGGTAAAAGTGCCTTGAGGTCGGTTGTTAATGGCATTAGCAAGCTGACCCATTTGATTTTCTAGGTTTCGAATTGATACTTCCTGACTGTTCATCCTGGTCTCATTCTGTGCTATATACCTGGAAAGCAACTCCTCCAAATTCGACTTCTTTTCCTGCTGTGGTGGAGCTTGATTCTGAAAATCTGGAGGATATGATTGTCTTGGAACAGAGGTTTGGGCTTGATTATTATTCCATGAAAAGCCCGAATGATTCCTCCAACCAGGGTTATAATTGTTGGAATTATTGTTATATTGCTGCCTGTTGTGGTTACCAATGTATTGTACCTACTATGGATTAATTGCACATTGATCACTCGGATGGTTCGCTGCACACAATTCACAGACAACTGGCACACTCTAAATAGACAATCTTTTTTGTCAATGTAGCCACCTGTGCAGCCAATGCAGTAACTGCATCAACTTCATAAATCCCTGCTACCTTTGGTTGATTGATCCTTGTAGAGGGCCACTGATAATTGTTGGCAGCCATCGTCTCCAATAACTCGTAGGCTTCATAAAAATTCTTCCCCGTCAATGCCCCTCCTGCAGCTGCATCGATACTAGTTCGGGTAGCATTAAACAACCCGTTGTAGAACGTTTGAACTTGCAACCAATTAGGAATACCATGGTGAGGGCATTTTCGAAATAAGTCTTTGAATCGCTCCCAAGCTTTATAGAGAGTCTCAGAATCATGTTGTGCGAATGAAGTGATGTCATTCCTCATCATTGTAGTTTTAGCTAGTGGAAAAAATTTAGCTAAGAATTTTTGAGCTAAATCTGACCACGTAGTAATAGAATCTGGCGGCAATGAGTGCAACCAACTCTTCGCCTTATCACGAAGTGAGAAAGGGAAAAGTCGGAGTCTAATCGCATCTTGAGAAACTCCATTGTATCTGAATGTGTCGCATATATCCAGAAAACTCACCAAATGATCGTTTGGGTCATCGTTAGGCAAACCCCCAAACTGCACTGAATTCTGAATCATTTGAATGTTACCCGGCTTGATCTCGAAATTATTTGCTTGAATTACGGGCCTTCGAATGCACGATTGTATTTCTGTCACAAGCGGCATAGCATAATCCCTTAACAACTTCTGTTCATCTTCAGCCATAGGTTCTTGGTTGTTTACTTCTTAACACTGTTTTCGCAAGTTTCGGAGCCTTCTTTCGATTTAGTCTTCGTACGACAGCAGCTCCTAACCTGTAGATCGTGTTTGCAAACAAAATTCATGAGTGCTTGCGAAAACAATTAAAACATAAAATTAAGTAAGTTTAAACTAAGATCAAATTGATTGAAATTAATATTGAAATAATTACTAAAATAAGTCCCCGGCAACAGCATCAAAAACTTGTTTTCCAAATTTGGTATTGACAATTTACGTGTAAGTATACATGATCAACAAGTAATAAAGTGATAAGTACAGTATCGTTCCCACGGAGAATTATTACTAATAAATTCTAAATACTCACTTTATACCAATTCAATTTTATTTAAACAATTGGAATTAACTATGGAATGACTGAATTAAAACTAAATCTAATCTTAACAATCAAGGGTTGAATTTATCGGATAAAAGAAGTTAAGATTACAACTTCCCCTAATGCTTCGTATAAATCTCTCCACTCTCTTTCCAGCTAATTGATCAAAATCAATTGTTAACTGAGAACTCAAAACTATTTATCAAACCTCTTCCGATAGTTAGATAAAAATATCTCTCCCAATTAAATTACTATATTCCTATGCAAAATAAGTTGGAAAAGATTCATTAAGTTCAAACTCTCATAAAAGTTACACACGGCATATAGGTATATTCCTATCCTATACACAAACCCAGCTATTCAATCCTAAGAAGAATTGACCAGACGCATGTCATCACATTCATATCTAAGCCTAGAATTCATCTTCCAATTTCATCTAGGTTATAAAATTAATTGTTGGCCACACAATCATATATTAAGCACAAAATATGACAAACAACTCATGTATGATCAATAGAACTAGAATCGAGAGTAGATCAATTTAACTAGACATTAGGTTCCGTTGCAATCTTAATAAAAGTTTAGCTCATAATGTAATTGAAAAACATCCTTCTCAAATTAAATAACATCTCAGAAAATCAAGAAGTAAAAGTAAGAGAAAAGAATGAAAACTTAGTTGCAATCTTCAACTCTTCTCTAGCCTTCAAGTCCGATTTTCTTCGCGTCGCCTCCTTCGATTCTTGCCTTCAATTTTCTATCAATCCTGGGTCTTTCTTCTAATGTTTTCAGCCCTCAAAATTAGTCTCTCTCTTTCCAACTCAAACCCTAGCATATATGTAGCATTAGGGTTCAATTTCGGGTCAAAACAAGTCAGAATTCGCGTCCAAAGCCAACTCAAGTGCCTAGGCGCTGAACGGACAGTATGTGGGCGCCCCTGCGCTGAAAAGGCGCTGGCCTTTTTTTAAGCCTAAAGCTCCCTTGTTGCTTAGTCTTTAAAAATCAAACACTTAGGCTCCAAATTGGCCTTGTTTCCTTCCAAATGATCTTGTTTCCTTCCAAATGGTGATCCTTACAAAATAACATCAAAACACACAAAACAAATAAAAAGGAACATAAAATATTTGAAAACTTGCAATTTCTTCAAGCCGAAAGTACTCAATTAGTAGGTATAAAACCCACTCATCAAATACCCCCAAACTTGAATCTTTGCTTGTCCTCAAGCAAAATACTAAGAACAAAAACTATAAAAATTAACCCTAACAACCAACTCCTCAAACAATGGATCAATATGAATCTGAATAATGGCCCCAAAAGTTACTACAAAAAATTCGTAGGTATAAAACCCACTCATCATCCACCTCCACAAAATTTTGGTCAACAAGGACCATCCAACCCATCCACATACCAACCTCCCCATAAGAGGAATTTGGAGGAAGTGGTTTATAATTTCATCCAAAGCCAAACCACCAACATCAATCAAAATGCCGCAGCTTTTAATGACATTCGGACTCAACTCATGAAGTTGACCAATTCCATAGGGACATCACAACAAGAGAAGGGGAAATTCCCCGCACAACCTCCAAAAAACCCTAGAGGCCAACATGTCATCGAGTCGTCCGAACCCACTAATGAGAGTTGTGACCAACTTAAGGCGGTCACCACCCTTTGAAGTGGCCAAGCAAATAGACAAAACCATTGTGCCAAAAGTCTCACCCAAAGCCACATTGCCAAAAGAGAAAGAGACTAAGGGTGACTCTGAGGGGGGTGAGGTGAGTGAAAAAGAAAAAAATGTTGATGATTTGAATGTGCATGCATGTCCCAATCCGGCCCCTTTTACAAATCGTTTGAAGCCACCCATGAAAGTGACTAACTATTCTGATATAATTGAGATATTCAAGCAGGTCAAAATAAACATTCCACTCCGCGATGCCATAAAGAAAATCACGTCATGTGCCAAGATCTTGAAGGATTTGTGCACAGTGAAGAGGAAACTAAATGTGCACAAGAAGGCATTCCTCTCTAAGCAAGTGAGCTCAATCTTGAGGACCAACACCCCACCAAAGTTCAAGGACCCTAGATGCCCCACCATTGCAATCACAATAGGGAATTGTCGGGTGGAGCAAACACTTCTTAATTTGGGGGCAAGTGTCAACCTCCTACCTTACTCGGTGTATCAACAACTCTAACTTGAAGAGTTGAAGCCAACTCCAATCACTCTTCAATTGGCGGACCGAATCATTCGAACACCGAGGGCAGTAGTTGAGGATGTCTTAGTTCAAGTGGACAACTTTTATTTCCCTGTCGATTTTATTGTACTTGAAACTCACCCGGTTGCTAACCCTGGTTCACAAATTCCCGTTATATAAGGTAGACCATTCCTTGCTACTTCTAATGCTGTGATTAATTGAAGGAATAGACTTATGAAGCTTACTTTCGGGAATATGACTATGAACTTCAATGTTTTCAACTTGTGCAAGCAACCGGGCGATGATGAAGAGGTACATGAGATCAACCGGATCGACACATTGGTGGAGGATCACTTGGAACTAATGAACACTTTACAGTTGAGGGAGGAGGAGAATGTTGATATAGGAGGTTGATGAGCAAGAGGAGTTGGAGAGCTTGAAAGGGGTACAAAAATAGACCCCTACATTTGAGAAGCTTCCACATCAAGACAAGAAGATCTTTCCATTGAATGAGCAAAAACCCATCTTGGAGTTGAAGCCATTACCATCCAACCTCAAGTATGCATACCTCGGGGTTGAAAAAACCTTTCCGGTGGTGATTAGCTCAACTTTGGAGGCGAAGCAAGAAGAGGATCTTTTGGAAGTGTTGAGGAGGCACAAGGGAGTGATTGGTTTGACAATTGCCGACATCAAGGGGATAAGGCCCCTCATTTGCACACACCACATCTACCTTGAGGAAGACTCCAAGTCGTCCTGATAACTTCAAAGAAGGTTGAATCCGATTATGAAGGATGTGGTAAGGGACGAGGTACTCAAACTACTTGATGTGGGCATCATCTTCCCGATTGCCGATAGTAAATGGGTGAGTCCCACTCAAGTGGTGCCAAAGAAATCAGGGATCACCATGATTGCAAATGAGGAAAATGAGTTGATTCCGACTAGAGTAGTCACCGGATGGAGAGTGTGTATCGGCTATCGGAAGCTCAACTCTTGCACAAGAAAGGATCACTTCCCTTTACCATTCCTCGACCAAGTACTGGAAAGAGTAGTCGAACACTTGTTCTATTACTTCTTGGATGGATACTCCGGCTACAATCAAATTGAGATCGCAATGGAGGATAAGGAGAAGACCACTTTCACTTGACCCTACTGTACCTTTGCCTACCGATGCATGCAATTTGGGTTGTGTAATGCCCCAGGGACCTTTTCAAAGATGCATGATAGGAATTTTCAGTAATATGGTGGAGAAGATCGTGAAAGTTTTTATGGATGACTTCTCAGTGTTCGGGGATTCATTTGATGGATGTTTGGAGAACTTGGAGAGAGTTCTTGAAAGAAGTGAGGAGAAGAACTTGGTCCCCAACTGGGAGAAGTGTCACTTCATGGTGACACAAGGAATTGTGCTCGGGCACATCATCTAAAGGGGATCGAAGTGGACAAATCAAAGGTGGATGCAATGTCCAACCTCCCACGCCAAAGGTCATCAAAGATATCAGGTCGTTTCTTGGCCATGTTGGTTTTTATCGTCGTTTTATTAAAGACTTTAGTGCATTGCCCCGACCTTTGACCAATTTGCTTTCAAAATATGTCCCATTTGTTTGGTCGGATGATTGTGAGGCATCCTTTAAAAAATTAAAGAACATGCTCATTTCACCTTCAATCATACGACCACCCAAGTGGGACTCACCATTTGAGCTTATGTGCGACGCGAGTGATTACGCGGTCGACGCAATGCTCGGTCAAAGGGAGAAGATGATGCAATCCATAAGATGCTCAAGGAAACACAAATTCGAAGATGTGAAAGATAATGGAATTGACTGTCCATCAAGACAAACATCCATATGGAACCTTGCATTATTGTATTTTGATTCTTATTTTAAGTCAATTTGCTAGTATTAGTATTTTATATGTCCTTTTAATATTTTTTAGAGTTAGGGGTATTTTTGTAATTTCTAAAATTTCTAGAACAGTTCATATTTTTGGATTGTCAAAATATAAACTCCTATTAGGATTTGTTTCTTTATTAGATTAGGATTTGTTTCCTTACTAGATTAGGATTTGTTTCTTTGGTAGATTAGGATTTGTTTCTTTAGTAGATTATGATTTGTTTCCTTAGTAGATTAGAATTTTTGGAATTTTTTCTTGTAATGGCTAGCCTATAAATAGGCGTCTAAATCAATGAAAAGGTAGATTATTATTCAGCAAAATTGAAGAGTATTTTCTCTGTGGTTCTTTGAAGAACTATTCAAACTTATCGGGATTTCCCGTGGCGTTCACCAGCGACTTATCAAACGGAATTTCCACCACCGTTTGTGGCGTCTTCCTTTATACCAAGGTTCTTGTTTCACACAAACAGCGGGTTGAGGTCATATATACCAAGGTTTTTGTTTGTCGTAAACAACGGGTCGAGGTCTATCATTCAAATCTGATCGTAGAACGATCTTGGGTTCCTTTTCGTTGTTGGATCTCGTTATTTCGGCGGGTTTCACATCAGAAGAAGAGACCTTATGTAATATACTACGCTAGCAAAACACTCAAAGGAGCTCAAATGAACTATACCACCACAGAAAAGGAGTTGCTAGCTGTAGTATTTGCATTGGATTAATTCTGGTCCTACATCATTGGTTCACCTATAGTTGTCTATACCGATCACTCTGCTTTGAAGTATCTATTGTCTAAGCAGGATGCAAAACCGATACTCATTAGGTGGATACTCCTCCTTCAAGAATTTGACTTGAAGATCAAAGACAAAAAAGGAGTTGAGAACGTGGTGGCGGACCATTTATCCCGACTTGGGGTGCAAGATGCCAACGAGCATATTCCTATCCCTGACTTTTTTCCTGATGATGATTTACTTTCGATTCATTCTATTTTTTTTGTGGTATGCTGACATGCAATTATTTTGCTATAGGACAAATACCACTGCATTGGAACACGGAGGATAGAAGGAGGTTTATGGCAGATGTGAAGTACTTTTACTTCGACAATCCGTACCTGTTCAAGTACTGCCCTGATCAAGTCGTGAGGAGATGCGTACCAAAAAATGAACAATGGAAAGTCCTTGCATTTTACCATTCGGAAGCATGCGGTGGCCATTTCTCTTCAAAGAAGACTTCGGCGAAGATTCTACTGTCAAGTTTTTATTGGCCCTCTTTGATAAAAGATTGTATCTCTTTATGTAAAGAATGTGATAGGTGCCAACGTTTGGATAGTGTGACCCGAAGGAACATGATGCCCCTCTCCCCTGTACTTGTTATTGAGATATTTGATTGTTGGGGGGCATCAACTTCATGGGTTCCTTTCCCGTTTCGTTTGACTACCTATACATTCTTCTGGCAGTGGACTACGTGTCCAAAATGGGTTGAGGCTATCCCAACCAAGACCAATGACCACCGGGTCGTGGTCAAGTTTCTCAAGGAGAACATTTTTTCGAGGTTTGGGGTGCCTCGTGAAATGATAAACGATGGTGGGTCGCATTTTTGTAATAGATCATTTGTATCTTTGATGCATAAATATGGCGTCACACACAAGGTGTCCACCGCATATCACCCACAGACCAATGGTCAAGCCGAGTTGGCCAATAGAGAAATCAAGAACATCCTAGAGAAAACGGTGAACCCTAATAGGAAAGATTGGTCATTTCGATTGACCGATGCCCTATGGGCTTACCACACTGCTTACAAGACTGTTCTAGGCATGCCACCCTATAGGGTAGTCTATAGCAAGGCTTACCATTTGTCAGTTGAGATGGAGCACAAAGCCTATTTGGCCATAAAGACCTTGAACTTCAACATGAGAATGGTCGGAGAGAATAGGAAGCTTGAAATGAATGAATTGGAAGAGATTCAAAGAGATGCGTATGAGAGCTCTAAAATTTCAAAAGAGAGGGCTAAGATCTTTCATGATAAATCTATTGTAAGGAAATGATTTAAGCCCGGACAAAAAGTGCTCTTATACAATTCTAGTCTCTCGATCTTTCAAGGTAAACTAGGATCCCATTGGGATGGCCCCTATCTTGTCAAGGTGGCCTACCCCAATGAAGCTGTGGAAGTCACAAACCCCGAAGATGGCAAGACATTCAAGGTCAATGGCCAAAGACTTAAGCCATTTTCGAGGGTTTTGAAGGACAAGGTGTGGAGGAAGATTTGATGGATCCGGTCGACCCGGACTTGTTGGAGTAATAACAGTTCATAGGATCTTTAGTGTACAGTCGTTTTTACTTACTTTATCTGTTTATGTTTACTTACTTTATCTTTGCGTATAGTGTTGTTTTTCTTAGTTGTAGATATTAGTGTTTTTGTCAAAAGCTCAAGTGCGAGGTGTTCTCTAACCATACTCATCTTTTTACAGTCCTTCATTGCATATCATATCTTTTTAATTGCATTGAGGACAATGCATGATTCAAGTTGGGGGGGGGAGGGGTGAGGTGCACCATTTGTATGATACACCAATGTTTGTGGAAATTTTTGTTGATAATACCAATTTTTGTGGTGAAAATTCACCTTTCACATATCATATAGATTTTTGTTTACAATAGTTATAAATTATGTGAAAAATTTGAAAATTTTTGTGATAATATCTGAATGATGATCTGTATTCCCTTATTAAGAGTGTTATGGGTCTATTGATACGTTGATCTTTGCTTTGAATTTTGAATTCATGAGCACATTATAGAAGTTCATCCTATGCTTGAGTATCACTTATGCGTTTGCTTTTGAACTCACTAATATTTACATCTTGAATGTGTAATTTCATCAATTTACGAATTGAGTTCACATTTTAGTGCTTGACATAAATAGTGGAGATGAGTAAGAACCCATGAGAGCTTTAGTGTAGATCCTTGTTGGAGGGAACTTACATTTACTCAAGGAACAAATTTTTTGAATTCCAAATGTGTTCAATAATCTCATTATGTTGTTTCTGTTAGGTGCATTTGGATTGTTGATTGACTTTGTCTTGATATGTACAATGCTCTCCCATACCTATCTAGAAATGATCTGAGGTCATTCTTGATTTGCTTTGAGCCTTTGCCTTTTTCTTGGAAAACTTTATCCCTAGTGCCGTGATTGAGCCTTAAGTGTAAATTCGTTTCCATGCCACACATTTGACCAAGCCAGTGCAAAAAGATAAAAATCGACCACACCTTGGTTGTTCCTAGAGCTGAAAATGAGTGATCATAAAAGAGAAGGAATTGTGTTGCGGAAAATTAACCAAAGGGATAAATGAAGTTGAATTCAAATGTTGAATGGAAAAGAATGAAAAAAACCAAGAAAAGGAGAAAAGTGAGGTGAAGGAAGAAAGAATGATCAAAAAGAAAAAGAAAATGTTAAGGAAAAGAAACAAAAGAGTGCGGTGATGGTGTTAGACTGAAAATCCCATGAAAAGGGAGTTGTTTTTGAAATAAAAGTCATTTACTCGGAACAACCCTCTTTGTTATCCTATATCCTTCATTTCATTTTCCTCAATATCACCCCAAGGCCACATTATAACTCGTGAAAGTCCTAAATGATCTATGGAAGCATGGGAGATGCATACTTTTTAGAAAAAGAGAAGTTGGTTTTCTATCTAATGCCCTAGCGTTCTTTTCATGAGATTATGCCAAGTTTGTTTCATTTTCATGCATGAACTTTATTTTTGGATTATATGTGAGCATATTTCGTTTTGCGCACAAGATTCTATCTCATATGTACACATGGAGAGCATGCCAGGATAACTAGAGTGTGATTCATTGTTGAGAGACACCCTTGGTGAGGTTGCATCGAAGCTTAATTTTGATGGCCAAAGTGAATGTGAATTACATTGTGTAAATGCTTAAATCACATGTTCATTTCACACACACACAAACTTGAAAATGAATGTGTAGGTGCATACTCTAGACTAGCATTTAAAGCCATAGTGTTGCCTAGGTGTGCTTGGTTGGGTCATTTGAACTATGTATTAGGTAGCCCTATGCTTGCGGGATAGGGGAATATTGCTCAACTTTCGATATTTTATAAGTTTTAGTAATGCCCTTGTTATCTGAATCCATGTTTCACATTTTGGGTATTCATTTTGGTAGTTTAAATTAGAAATTCATGTCATATACTTTGAAAACATCAAAATTTTAAATCATGTTGCAATTTCGGAAATGACTTTAGGCATAATCAATCAATTGTGGTTCATATGTGTGGTTCAAGTTTTTGGTAGGTTAGATGTCCTAGAAAGGGTGTTAAAATGTTTTGGAGTTGAGAAAAGTTGTAGTGGATGTGAATTTTTGAACAAAGGAATGGTTTTGCAGAAAAGGCAAAACCTTCCGAAGGTTTATAACCAAACCTTCCGGAAGGTTCTGTCCAGGTGGCAAAACCTTCTGGAAGGTTTTGATCGACCTTCCGGAAGGTTTTGCCTACTAGATATTTTGCCTTAAGCAGTGAGCAAAACCTTTCAGAAGGTTTTGATCGACCTTCCTGAAGGTTTTTCCCAGAAGCCTAAAAACGAGGGTTTTAAGTTAGATTTTTTTGAGAAACCCTTCACATTTCCCGCAAATCTCAAGATCCCAAGCTCTCTCCTCTCCTCCTAATCTCTCCCAAGCTCCAAAAGATTTCACCAAAGCCCTAAATTTACACTTTTCTCTTGATTAAGGTTGGTTATTGAGTTGTTTTAGCCGAAAATTTTGGGTGTTCTCCACAAACCCTAGGTCTTCACATTTCCCCCAATTTCTTAAGTCTATCTTGCTCTTCTTCAAAATCCCTAGATTCCCTTGCTATGGCACATATGAGTGGAATGTCCAGCAATGTTTTTGACCCTATGGAGAGGCTACTTTGGGTGATTTTGACACTCCTTGGTGTTGGGGCACTGTTGTCCCTCATGGCCCGCACCAAGAGGATAGGCCCTGAGACCCCACCACCTACGGGCACTAGCTCCCCCAAGAGGGCCCTAGTAGCCAAGATAGGGAAGAGAGAAGAACTAAGGCGAGACATGACGCACGTAGACAACGAATTTAGCAAAAAAATATCACGTGCGAGAGGTATGTGGATAGAATATCTCTGGGGACGAATGATGAAGTTGTGAAGGTGATCGAGGCACGTGGGTTGAGTCTTTGGTTTGAGGAGGTGAAGGGCTACAATTTTGGTTTGTGCCGAGAATTTTACAAGAAATTGACGGTGTTTGGAGAAGACGGTGGTAGGTTGAGGACCAATGTGAGGGGAAAGACCTTCAAGGTGACCCCCGATGTAATAGCCACAGTGATGGGATACGAGAGGCTTCCCCCGACTACCCCGGTCTACCCACACAACGTTGAAGGGGGTAGGACTCTCATTGACTATGTTAGGCTCACTTACGAGGACCTGACCATGTTTAAGGGGACGACTTTAGTCGGGGGCCTCAACCATGCCTATGGGGTAATGAATAAGGTATTGCATTACAATTTGATGCCCCGGGGCTCGAAGAAGAGCCCGAACATCTAGAAACTTGCCCTCCTCCATGCATTCATGACGGGGGTGGCGATCGATGTAGCGTTATTGATTTTTGAGGCGATGAGGGAATTCGCCAAGGCCGCAAAGCCAAAAGCGAATCTCCCCTTCGGCTGATACTCTGCACATGATACTCTGCTGCCCCCGGAGACTGGAGCCATCAGAAAGTCAAGTAGCAGCAAGAGGGCTGCCAAGACTAGGGGAGAGAGACCTAGAGCCTCGAGGCCAGAGCCATTTGCTACAGGGCCATCCACCTCAGCACCTCCTCCACCTGCCCCAGCCCGCACCATATCGCAGCGTATGGATGCCTTGGAGTCGACCATGTACGGGTTGTCGATCATGGTGACGCGGCTATTCCAGCATACATTCCCGGGCGAGCCCATCCACGATGGACCTCCACAGCCCCCAGCTGGACCGTTGACTTGAGCTCCTATACCTTCCACGACTGTTGAGGTGAGAGAGACCGACGAGGATGATGATGATGAGGAGACGAAGTCTGAGGATGAGACTGACGAGGAGGATGCCTTTGATGATGACAGTGATGGACGGGGTGATTAGGATGACTTGTGTGTTTTGTTTCTTTTGAGTTCAGATTGTAAAGAGTTAGGGTTAGTTTGTCGGCCTTGTACAAGTTTCTTTAGGTTTCGGGCCGTTTTGTTCTGAAACTCTAACCCAGTGTAATGAACTTTTTTGAATGATTAATGAAAAATACCACAGTTGTTTCATTTTGTCATTGCCCAAGTCTTTTCTTTAATTGTAATGTGATTTTTGCATTTTGAGTGTTTAGATATTTACTTGTTTGGAAGGATGTTGTTGTAGTTTATATCTTGTGGTTTAAAGTGAATGTTTGCTAGGGACTAGTAAAACTCAAGTTGGGGGGTGTGATTACCACAAAACACTGCATATATTGTATGTTGTTATGCCCTTTTGTACTTGCTTTTGTTGTGAATTTGGGAAGAATTGCGTTTAATCTTCTCTTTAATGAAGTTTTGTGTGAATGTAGGTGAAAATGTTGTAAAAGGCTTGAGTAAGCTCCCATTGTAATGTTGAAAGTCAATGAAGATGAGGGGATAGCTTAAAGGAAGGATTGGAGGGTGAAGAAACCAAGAAGAATGCAATTTGGATAAAATCTTCCGGAAAGTTTGGCGATAAACCTTTTGGAAGGTTTGCACTTGATCTACCTTTTCACTACCAAAATGCAATTTAGCCAATATTTGTTCCATTTCGTTTTCATCAAAAACACAATTCACCAAAACTCAAACATCAAAGATTTTTACACTTTTCATTTTTCACCAAAATCACCTTCAAAACAATTCACCTCCTTCCCTGAGGAGACAACCTTGGAATACTAATTCCAAGTAAAACACGACACTCAAAAGTCTCTCTGCGATTGGGGAGTACTTTTGTTCACTCACCCCACACATTGAGGTTTCATGTTCGGAAATCAGGAACGACGGAAATAAGTCAAGCACATATATAATATGAAGGGGGTGATTACTAGCAGAATGATGATTCCTTTTTAAACCTTTTTTTATACCTCTTTAAATGTGTGAATCATAGGTGCACATTTAACTGTATTGATAGACAATTCAAAATATAATCTCTGTTATTGAGCAATTAAATGTCTGTGATGCAAGTAATTGGGGCCTAATGCTATTTAAAGTCTTTAAGAAAATAAAGAAATGCAAGGATTTATATTCAGTGATGCAAGTGTAGAATTTATATTCCAACAAAGAGCAGAATCAACTCCAAGCCTTATAATTGCTGCCGATGGAACAGGTAAGGCATGGCAAATTTTGCATGAAGTTTTGGGCTCAATACCTCTGTCAAATTGAACTCTCGGTTTGGAAAGAATAAAATTTTCACATCACCTCTACAATCACACAAAATTCTTGTGTAAAATACTCAAAATTAAGCCATATACAAATAATAGTGTACTAAAACTAGGAAAGATTAAAAAAAAAAAAAAAATACAAGAGTCAGTGGCTATGATATATGTACACATACATTCATATGCGCATGAAAAATGGTGACAGAGAGGTACCTAACTACTGGGGAGCTTGCCTCAGATTTCAAGTTCTTGAATGTATCACCGAACTGTTTAAACATAGTTGCTCTTCACCTTCACTTTATAAGTATCAATCATTTCTCGTCTAATGAACCGAAAAGGAACTTTATCTTCTTTTCCCAATAAATCTTTCCACACAATCATTTTCCGTCAATCTGAAGATAATAAGACAAATAATTTTTTTTAAACATCATGTGGTGGACCAAGTTCACTACATCAAATTCCGGTATATAAACATTGAAACGGAATAAATTAAAAAGAACAAAATAAAAATGAAATCCCATTCAACTAGTATTCAAAATGAAAATTTACAATTGTAAAAAAAAAAAAAAAAAACAAAATAAACTGTAGAACAACACTAAATAGTTGTCTGTGATGTGGTTAAGATCATGAGATACAATGGGATCAACCAAATAGATATATAGATTTTATCTCTCATATTTTTTGTTATCTCAATGCAAATTGATTGTATTTTCATCCTATTTAATAGGATGTAAACCACTTGTTCTAAGTTCCAAGAATAAATGATAAGATAAAGACTATTAGATGGGAAACTTAGTTGGTCACCCTCCATTCTGACCTAGAAATTGTGAAATGGTTGATTTTATGTCTACTCCTCTAAATCTTTGAACTGGTGGGGAACAATCAAAAGAAATACTTGCTCTGCTGAAGCCGATTGGATCGAATGAGATTGGGTTGTTAAAGGCCAGAAAATCATTGCCTCATCTTCTTCATTATCATTATCATGGTTCTCTTATTTTTCTTCCTCACCTGTTGCTTTTGGAGTTTTCTTCTTTCTTTGTGGATTTGTGTAACCTTAATTTCAGGAAATAGTTTTGTTAATGCTTTTCATAGAACTTTCTTCTTTGTAACGAAATGGTTTGAGAATTCAGCTTTGTTTTCTCCATATCTAGAACCGGTATACACTTTGGTGCCATAAACTGTACATGCATCCATAAAACAACCCCCACACCCAAGAAGAGAAAAAAGAAAGTCTTCTTAAAAATAATTTACCGGGTAAAAGGGTCTTCTTGAAAGGAATCATATAATAAACGCAGCGAAATTTAAAAAAAAATAATAATTTGATTCATCATACCAAGATCTATTCATGTTTAATACAAACCGAGAAATCTTAGATCTATATAGAAGATTATGTGTTACCTCTTAAAGTGTGTCTTTAGCAATCTTCAAGCATTCTCAAAAAATTTAAATCTTCAAATTTGAATTTGATCTTTACCCCAAGCCTCGCAAACGTTTGGCCTCTATCGGTATCCACACAAATTGACAAACTTGAAGGATCTACTTTAGCCATTGATAAAACTAGTAAAGAGAGAATGAGGGGTGGTTCTTCTTGTTCTAGGAAGAGAGTTGTTATATCTTACATCCACCTCCTACATAAAGGTATTTATAGAGCTTTAAAGACTCTAATCCTAGTTTGGGTTAAGTTACAATTATCTCTTAATTACATAAAACCTCTTTATTAACCATTAATTGTAATAAAGTCCCTAATAAACTCTTAATTAGGTTTTCACTCCAATTAACTCTTAATTGGTTGTCTCTCTTTTATCCTTTAGTTTCCAATCAATTCTATTGTGTGTGACCTTATAGGTTCAAGCATACTCGGTTGTAGGCATTCAATATTAACTACAGTAACATCTCAAATTAGAACTCTTTCTAACTTAGCTTGAATTAGAACTCTTCTAATTCTCCCTTATGAAGAACAATTAATATATTTATATTAATTTCATTCTTCGGGCTTCTACTAATCATGAGTGACACCTGGCAACATATCATGATCAACCTCCGGATAGCACAAAGTAGGTAAAGAACCCATTCAGTCTATAGTTGCCATGCAATTCAATCCTATTATCATACAATGCCCCAATTGACTTACTAGGGTATGGAATTACTGTCAAACCCCTTATTCAATCTTATGAGTTTGATCTTAGGACTATGACTCTTAATGATCAACTAGAAACTCTTTTCTAATTTTCATTCTGCCTTGGCCAAGGACTCTTTGAGTCATATCCCAGAAGATCACATAGGACATTCTCCTTTTAATTACTAAGGATAATAGATTCTATTTTGTACACTCATAAGTCTTCATGCATGCCTAAATATATCCAACAATACATATCCAAGTTACATGGTTAGTATATGAATATGTTGTATAGTTAAAGCATAGAAGTCCATGCACAAGACAACCATGGTGTCTCAAGTCTAAGGATCAGTTGCATAACTATAACTTTAGGATTTAACATTGACAGGTATGTAAAACTCCATATGAAAAATCCTACATTAGTTAACGGTCATGTTCAATGTACTTGTTCTCTAACAAGCACCCACACACATGCTTCAATGTCCCTACACTAGTGACTTGGACGAGTCATCTCATATCAAATATGAGTAAACATAGTGTGTGCTAGTCTCTCCAGATTACGTAGTGCCCAAATAATAATCCAATGACTAGAAACATTTAAGAGTTAAGTACTAAGAAGTATATGTCTCCTCTTCTCAACACCTTGAGAAACTATCTTCTTAACTTATTCTATATGGACTATATCATGTATATTAAAATGAAATAAAGTAGAAACATTATAAAGAAACTTGCCCTTTTATTTAATTAAGTAATGAATGTTGCTAGTATAACCCTAAAACAACATTTATATGATTGTTCTTAGAGCATACTACTAACAATCTCCCACTTGTACTAATACCAATCGACCATGTATCTAATACCCATCCTCTTAAGATGTTAGTCTAGTGCTTGATGTTTTTCCTTGTTGTTCCTAAGCTTCGGACATCACTTTCTCAAGGTATGTATGATAGATGTGTGAAAGGGGGAGTGTCACTCTCCCTAGGAATGATGTCAAAAGAAAGGGCAAGGGAATGGTGGAAAATGAAATGTGTGAGTCAACAAAAATGCTTCTCAACCGCAAGAAGACTTTTGTATGTCGTGTATTACTTGGAGAGTACTCCAAGGTCGTCTCCTCGGGGAAGCATGTGAACCGTGTAGAAGGTGATTTTGGTGAAAGAAAAGTGTAAAATCTTTTGTTCATTGGAATTGGTTTGTGATTTGAGTTGTAATGAAATTAAGATGGGAAAATAAGTGTTGGCTAATCCGAAGGGTTCACTCCGATGGGGATGCCACGACAACTCGAGTCCTTCCTCCAATAGAGCATAGATGTACGATTGATTCGTGGGAAGCTAGGGATGAAATGGAAGTGAGGATCCAAGCATAACCCATGACTAGGCCTATGGGATATCAAAGACTCACAACTGCATCCACTCTCAACCCAGTCAAACTGTGCCATCGTACTCTGAGAGGAGGAAGGAAACTGAGTTGTACAGGCATACCCAAGTGGAGGTCTCCCTTGGATTAGCCAACAAAAAAGCTTAGCTACTCATGCTTAAGGTAAAGACAACAATGTAATAAGAAGACATTATAAAGAAATGAAGTTGTGTAGCTAAGTTAATGGAAAAAACATAAACTAAAAGAGGATGCATTTACTACCCATTTTATTCTAAGAAAATGAACAACATGAATGCATTAATGGTAAAAGCTTGAATACATGATTAACTTAAAAGCAACTTGAAATAACTAGCATTAAAGACTTCAAACAAAGCTTTGAAAGATCTTACATGAAATTACAAGACAATGTGTGGAAGAAAATGCAAAAATCTCAACTTCTCTCTCTCACACTATTCATCTTCTTCCTACACTCTCTCTCTCTCTCTATATCTCACAATGTATATTAGCTCATCCTCAATAATGGTGGAGAAGCTTCCCCAAAAAACGTCCATGGAGTGTCCCCCAAGCCTGTGTGATGTGCTTCCCATCTTAGGGGGCTGAAAGGATAGGATGGTGCAGGCTAGGACAAGCCTAGCCTTTCTCTCTTCCATTCCTCTTCTCTCTCCTCCTCATTATTGCAATGACCTTCCAAGTCCAAGTAGAGGGGAGGGGAGGCTCCTAGACGTGCAGGGGATGTCAGGGGATCTATTGGAGAAATGTAAGTGGGACCCCCAAATGGCAGAGCTTGAGTTACAGGTTGTCTGGGTAAAACCTTCCGGAAGGTCTACAGAAACCTTCCGGAAGATTTGTCCAGGAACAGTTAAATGAAGAAGTCAACAGGCAAAACCTTCCGGAAGGTTCATTCCAGTAGACAAAACCTTTTGGAAGGTTTCACCCCAGTAGGGAAAACCTTTCTGAAGGTTTAATCCAGTAGACAAAACCTTCCGGAAGGTTCATTCTAGTAGACAAAACCTTTTGGAAGGTTTCACTCCAGTAGACAAAACCTTCCGGAAGGTTCATTCCAGTAGACAAAACCTTCCGGAAGGTTTTGACAGTGAAAAAGAAATCTAAGGCAAAATCTTCCGGAAGGTTTTCAACCAATTTGAATTTTCTTGGTTTCTTCTCTGATGCAATCCATAAGATGCTCAAAGAAACACAAATTCGAATATGTGAAAGATAATGAAATTGACTTTCCAATAAGACAAAGATCCATATGGAACCTTGCATTATTGTATTTTGATTCTTATTTTAAGTCAATTTGCTAGTATTAGTATTTTATATGTCCTTTTAATATTTTTTAGAGTTAGGTGTATTTTTGTAATTTCTAGAATTTCTGGAACAGTTCATATTTTTGGATTGTCAAAATATAAACTCCTACTAGGATTTGTTTCCTTAGTAGATTAGGATTTGTCTTGCTTAGTAGACTAGGATTTGTTTCTTTATTAGATTAGGATTTGTTTCCTTACTAGATTAGGATTTGTTTCTTTAGTAGATTAGGATTTGTTTTCCTTAGCAGATTAGGAATTTTCTTTGTAATGGCTAGCCTATAAATAGGCGTCTAAATCAATGAAAAGGTAGATTATTATTCAGTAAATTTTGAGAGTATTTTCTCTACGGTTCTTTGAAGAACTAAACAAACTTATCGGGATTTTCCGTGGCGTTCACCAGCGACTTATCAAACGGGTTTCCACACCGTTTGTGGCGTCTTCCTTATACCAAGGTTCTTGTTTCGCATCAAACAACGGGTTGAGGTCATATATACCAAGGTTCTTGTTTTTCGTAAACAACGGGTCGAGGTCTATCATTCAAATCTGATCATAGAACGATCTTGGGTTCCTTTTTTCGTGTTGGATCTCGTTATTTTGGCGAGGATTCACATCATTCTCCCTTCAAACCTTCCTCTAAGCTACCCCTTCCTCTTCATTGACATCAAACACTTCCATGGGGGTTTAACTCATACCATTTACATCATTTTACCTGCATTCACACAAAACTCCATAAGAACGAAGATTAAACGCATCTCTCCCCAATTTCATGACAAAAGCAAGTATAAGAGGCATATTAGCATACAAAATATGTCATGTTTTTGTGCTAATCATCTAGCTGTTGTTATCTTAGTGCTTTCGTAAGTGGGTCCACTATATTATCTATTGATGCAATCCTTTAGATACACACATCACCTCATCCGATGATCTCTCAGATCATGTTGAATGCCACTATAAGTGTTTGAATTTTTTGTGAGACTTTGATTCCTTGGCTTGAGCTATTGCCACATTATTGTCACTATACAGTAGTATATGTGACTCAATGGTAGGAACTAATATAAGTTCATTATTGAACTTCTTAATCCAAATATATTCTTTGGCATCTTTTAAGGCGGCAACATACTCAACCTTAGTAGTTGAATTCACTGTAATATCTTATTTGCAGCTTCTCCAACTCACTACTCCATCATTTAAGATAGACACAAATCCAGAAGTAGATTTTTCTTTTATCTACATTGGACTAAAATTTTAAGTCTATATATCTATCCACATGTAGCTCTCATTCTCCATAGACAAGAAATGGATCCTTAGTTCTTCTCAAGTACTTAAGAATGTCTTGACTATATTCCAATGTTCCAATCATGAAACTTGACTGATATCTACTAGTAACACTTATAGCATATCTGATATCAAGTTTCTGTATATATAGCACAACATATATGAGGCTACCTATTGCTAAGCATAAGGAATATTGCTCATGTTATTTCTCTCTTTTGATGTTGTAGAACTCATGTCCTAAGAGAGATGAATTCCTCCGTTGAAAGGTAAAAATCCTTTCTTGGAATTCTGCATGTTAAATCTCATTAACATCATGTCTATGTACAAGGATTAGAGTACCCAAAACAACCTTCTAGATCTATCTCCATAGACCTTTATACCTAATATATCAGATGCTTCTCCCAAATCCTTCAATGTAGAAATTATGTGACAGCTATAGTTTGACCGATAAGAGCATCCCAACATTATTCACAATAAATAGTATGTCGTCTATATAAAATACTAAAAATGTGATGGAACTCCCACTAACCCTTTTGTACAAACATGGTTCATCTATATTTAAGAGGAAACCAAATGATTTGATTACCTCATCAAACTGGATGTTCTAACTTCGGGATGCTTGCTTTTAATCCACAAATGGATCTCTGTAACTTGCACACATTATGGCCTTCACCACTGGATACAAAACCTTATGGCTGCTCCATAGAAATATCTTCCTCAATGTTTCTATTAAGAAAGATGGTTTTGACATTCATTTGTCATATCTCATAGTCACAGTGTGCAATTATGACAATCATAATCATGATGGATTTTAGCATGACTACTAGCTAGAAAGTTTTTTCATAGTCAATAGCTTGTCTTTGTTTGAAACCTTTAGCCTATAGCCTAACTTTATAGGTCTCTACCTTTCCATTTAAGCTTGTCTTCCCTTTGAAACCCATTTTCAACCTATAGGTACAATACCTGAAGGTGGGTATACAAAAGTCTAGGCTTGGTTGGAGTATCTAGAATCCATCTATGATTTCATGACACTTTGTCATTGTTCGGAGTTGATGTCTGACATCGTCTTTGTGTAATTTGTAAGATCACTTTAATGATCATTATAACCAATAAAGAGTTCCTTATCACCTTGATAGAGATACAAATATCTTTAAGATGGTGCGGTATCTTATAAGATTTACATAGAGCTTGTATAGTACTAGGTTTTATGTCAATAGGGTATTTAGGCTGATCGGTAACTGTTTGTGGTTTTGAGGACATTTCCTCAAGTTCTATCCTTCTTGTTATGCCTTCATTTTGAATATACTCTTTTTCAAGAAAGTAGCAAACTAGCTAACAAACAATTTTGTTCGCTATGAAGATAGAAATAATATCCTAAAGATTTTTTTTTAAGATTTTCCACAAACCTACATCTATAAGTCATAGCTTCCAAATTGTTCATATCATGTTTCTTAGCATGTGATGGACAGCCCCAAATCTTAACATGTTTAAGACTTGGATTTTTTTCATATCATATATCATATGGTACCCTATTTAAGAGGTATGCATCGGTCTCTAGGGCAAATCCCCAAAAGAAAATAATTAAGTTAGTGTAACTCATCATTGATCGAACCATATCTAATAATGTTTGATTTCTCCTTTTAGAAACACCGTTAAATTGTGGTGTTGGAGAAGGAGTCCACTATGATAAAATGTCATTTTGTGAGATAATCCAAAAATTCATCATTTAAGTATTCTCCTCCTCGATTTGATCAAAGAGTTTTAATACTTTTGATTGTTTGTTTTTATACTTCATATCTGAATTCATTGAACTTTTCAAATATTTCAGATTTGCACTTCATCAAGTGCACTTACTCTAACCATGAATGGTCATAGGTGAAGGCTATGAAGTATGAATAGCAACATATGTCTACTAAACTCAATAGTCCAGATACATCACTATGTACTAATCTTAATACATGCAGCTCTTTCACTTTGTCCTACAAATGGTGTTTTAGTCATCTTACACATGAGACAAGATTCAAATGTTGGATGGGCTTCATAAGCCCATGGACCTAATTGTCCATTATTAACCAACATACAAATCTCATCCTCACTAATATGACCAATCTGATATGCCGCATATAATTATGATTCTTATCATCTCTAGGTCTTTTATAAGCGATGACATTCGTATTATTATGTTCAATATTATTTATATTGCCATTCTTGTTTAGGTAATAGAGACCGTTGAAGAATATGTCAAAACCAATCAAATTAGAATTTAAAGTAAAGGAACAAATATTTTTCTTTAAAAAACGTATCTAAGAACACCCTTATACAGTGATGAAATAGATATATATCCCTTATCATATTAGGCATAAATAAATGGTTTCTAAAATCTAAAACAATTCCAAATGGCAATGGTAAGTAGCATATCCCCACAGTTAACGCAACAACACTTGCTTCATTTCCCACTCGAAGGGACACTTCTTCTCTACTAACCTTTCTGATTTCCTTGGAAGATCGAGAGGCTACAATGGCTAGATTTTTACTTGGACTAAACCGGCAAAATCCATGATAAGGTAGAGATGCAGCATTATGTGGAGTTGGAAGATATGGTGCACATGGCCATCAAAGTGGAGCAACAACTCAAGAGGGGGGGTGGGTCACGTGCAGCCCATAACTCTAGTTCTACCTCTTGGAAACCGAGTTATGCCAAGCAACAAGACAAGTCACAAATGCCCAAATCCGAGCCCAAGTCCGCGAACACCAGCCACGTTCCTCAAGGTAAAACCGACACTTCTACCTCTAGGAATCGTGACATTAAATGTTTTAAATGTCAAGGCAGGGGACACATAGCAAGTCAATGTCCAAACAAGCAAGTCATGGTGTTGCAAGACAATGGTGCAATTGTGACCGACAATGATGATTCCGACCCCGATGACATGCCACCATTGGAGGACGTTTCCGAGGAGGAATATTTACCCCCTGATGCATTGACATTGGTGGCGAGGAGAGCATTGAGCATGCATGCAAAAGAGGTTGATGAAGTGCAGCGGGAGAACATCTTTCACACTAGGTGCTACATCAAAGACAAGGTGTGTAGTGTGATTATTGATGGTGGTAGTTGTACTAATGTTGCAAGCACAATTATGGTGGAGAAGTTGGGACTACCCGTGTTGAAGCCCCCTATCTTCTTCCTTAGAGCATTCTAAGCTTAGGTAGCCACCCCCAAAAATCTTGTGGAATGCTGAATATATGGTGAAAGAGCTCTGCATTTTCGTCCATAGGGGTCCTCTAGCATGTGTGTGCAGGCCTCCCATCAATGGGAGGTGAGTTAATGGCTTTTGACAAGCTAGGACAAGCCTAGCCTGCACCCATCATGGCTGCCCCCTTCTCTCCCATCCTCATTAACGTCATTGCCTCCAAAGTCTTCAACTAGGGTTTAGAAGGCATGTAAGGATGTAAGGGACGTCAGGGGACAAGTGGGAGAATCAATGGTGGGACCCCAAGCAAGTGGAGCATGTGTTGCAGGCGTTCAGGGCATTCTGGTCAAAACGTTCCAGAAGGTCGATGCAAACCTTCCGGAAGGTCATACCAGTAGGCTAAACCTTCCGGAAGGTGATAGCTCAGGGCCAGTTTTGATTGATTTGTCATAACTTTTGATCCAACCGTTCGATTGAGCTGCAATATGGACACAAAAATAGAGGACATCCAGATCTACAACTTTCATGTTTTGAACTTTTTTTGATTCGGAGTGGATCATGGTCAAAAATGGGGAAAACAGAAGGTCATGTTGTGCATTGTTTCCAATTCTAGTGGGCTAAACCTTCCGGAAGGTCGATGAAAACCTTCCGGAAGGTTATCTTCCAAATGCATTTTTCTTGATTTCTTCACCTTCCAAGCCTCCCAATCCTCATGTAATGTGTCCATCCCTTCACCACCATTCACACTTAGTTGCAAAGCTCTAAAAGCCATCATTTACGCTATAGTTACCTGCAACATAAAAATTTCCACATTATTCATAACTTTGGCTAACTCTAAATAATTAAATGCAAAGTTAAGTTAAAAAGCATGTAATGAGGTCATTAAATATGCAATGTTTTGTGCTCATCAGTACATTGGCCCAAAATGCACAATCATGGAACATTACGGATCCCACTGATGTACCGAGGTCATCTCCAGGTGGTAGTCAACTGCAAGGGGGAGGAATATATGATTTGAGAGACAGGGAGGACTTGCTTTAAAAAATTGCCAAGTTGTCTAGGAAAGTGGAGTGTCTTGAGTTCAATAGGAGACACAAGGTGTCCAATGTTTCTAAGGCCGAGGAGTTTTGCTCAATTTGTGAGAGTGTGGAACATTCCATATCGGAATGGCCTAACATTCTGGCACTTAAGGAAGTGTATCACAAGCAAGTCAATGCCTTTAACCAAACAAGGCAGTCATTCTCTCCGCACTCAAACACTTACAATTCGGGTTGGAGCAATCAGCCAAATTTAGTTTGAGAAATGAGAATCCCACTCCTCATAGTTCAAATGCATATTCACCTCCCGTTCCTCCTAAGCAAAATCAATATCAAGGCCAAGGTCAAGCGTCTAGCTCACAATACCCTCGGTCCAATCTGCAAGGGTATTCACCAAATCCACCCCCACAGAATTTTTCTCAACAAGCATCATCCAATCCTCCCACCTACCAACCTCCCCATAAGAGAAACTTGGAGGATGTGCTTTATAATTTCATCCAAAGCCAGATCACCTTTAACAACAACATTTCGGCTCAACTCGCAAAAATTATCAATCACATAGGGCTATCACAACAAGATATGGGGAAATTCTCCGCTCCACCCCAAGAGAACCCTAAGGGCCAACATGTGATTGAGTCATCCAAGCCCACCAAAGAGAGTTGTGAGCAACTCAAGGCAGTCACCACCATTCGAAGTGGCAAACAAATTGATAAAACCATTGTGCCAAAAGTCTCTCCCAATGCAACATTGCCATTTGAGAAAGAGACTAAGGATGACACCGAGAGGGGTGAGGTGAGTGAGAAGAAAGAAAGTGAGGTGAGTGAGAAGAAAAATTCAAAGACCCCCGCTGCCCTACCATTGCCATCACAATAGGGAATTGTCGGGTGGAGCAAGCATTGCTTGATTTGGGGGCTAGTGTCAACCTCCTGCCTTACTCGGTGTACAAGCAACTCCAGCTTGAAGAGTTGAAGCCAACTTCAATTACTCTTCAGTTGGCGGATCGGAGCATTCAAACACCGAAGGGAGTGGTTGAGGATGTTTTGGTTCAAGTGGATAACTTTTATTTCCCTGTTGATTTCATTGTGCTTGAGACTCACCCTGTTGCTAACCCTTGCTCCCAAATCCCTGTTATATTAGGTAGACCGTTCCTTGCGACCTCTAATGCTGTTATTAATTGCAGGAATGGTCTCATGAAGCTTACTTTTGGGAGCATGACTATGGACTTCAATGTATTCAATTTGAACAAACAACCGGGGGATGACGATAAAGTACAAGAAGTTAATAGAATTGACACCTTGGTAGAGGAGCATTTGGAGTTGCTAAGCATGTTAAATTGGAGGAAGAGGGTGATGAGCAAGAGGAGCCTGAGAGCTCAAAGGGGTAGAAAAATGGACTCCTACATTTGAGAAGCTTCCATTTCATGACAAGATTTTCCCGTCAAATGAGCAAAAACCCATCTTGGAGTTGAAGTCATTGCCATCCCATCACAAGTATGCCTATCTTAGGGATGACAAGACATTTCCAGTGGTGATTAGCTCAACGTTGGAGGCGAAGCAAGAAGAAGTGCTCTTGGAAGTGTTGAGGAGGCATAAGGGAGCGATTGGTTGGACAATTGCTGACATCAAGGGGATAAGCCCCATCATTTGCACACACCGTATCTACCTTAAGGACGACTCCAAACCGTCCCGAAAACCACAAAGAAAGTTGAATCCAATAATGATGGATGTGGTAAGGGACGAGGTACTAAAACTACTTGACGTGGGCATCATTTTTTCTGTTGCTGATAGTAAGTGGGTTAGCCCCACTCAAGCAGTACCCAAGAACTCGAGAGTCACCGTGGTGGAAAATGAGGATAATGAGCTTATTCCAACGAGGGTGATCACCGGGTGGAGAGTGTGCATTGATTATAGAAAGCTTAACTTATGCACAAGAAAAGACCACTTCCCATTGCCATTCCTCGACCAAGTGTTGGAAAGAGTGGCGGGGCATCTATTATATTACTTCTTAGATGGATACTTCGACTACAATCAAATCGAGATTGCATTGGAAGATCAGAAGAAGACCACCTTCATTTTTCCTTACGGTACCTTTGCCTACCGTCGCATGCCTTTCGGGTTATGTAATGCCCCAGGAACCATTCAATGTTGCATGATGGGCATTTTCAGTGATATGGTGGAGAAGATTGTTGAGGTGTTTATGGATGACTTCTCGGTCTGTGTGATGTATGGGATTTTCCTGGATAGAATATAGGATTCCTTCCAAGAAGGTTTTCTAGACAAAATATAAGCTCAAATGTAAAAAGGTCACTCTTTAGTTCGAGGATCTGGACATGGAGTTAATCATCCAGTTTATTATACTTGTACTTGATAACTCAATTAACCCCTGTGTCAACAACAAGTTAATCAGAAGATAAATGTGGATTATGAGAATTAAGAGCATGATTCCGATGTCTTTCTAGAAATTTACAAGAATTGTCTGTGCCGAGACTTAACCCGTCTACAAATAAGCTAGTGTTTCTACAAGGCATCCAACCATGGCATTAATATTCCATTCCCATTCTTTAATTGAAGCACAATAATGGTGAAGATTGAAGGGTAGTCATGAAGATCTAGCTGGGGTACTTGCCTTGAACCGATGAGTCTTTCTATGCAAGAGTTATCTATGTTATAGAAAGTACTCATGGTTATACAAAGTACCTTAGCTTTGCTAGATGCAATCAATTATTCAATAAGCAAGGGGAATATAAAGCATTAAGCATAATCTAAAATGCACAGATATAACTTATGGATAATTTATACATGTCTATCACCTCTTACTAAAGAGTGAATAAGAAACTACTCACTCTTCATGGCTTTGGTAAAGCTAGAAAAGTGAGTGATGTTCATTCCTCCAAGTAGAGGAGTTACAAGGTAAAGCACAATAAACAAGGAGCTGATCTTTAACAAAGAATAAGTGAATCACGTTCCACCCTTCATGGCTTTGGCGAAGCTCTAGAAAAGTGGAAGAGTTTCACTTTTCTAAGGGAAGAAGCTCAAGCAATGGAAATGAATGAAGCAAGTATGGAAAGTAGAAGAAAGCTAGTCACTTTTGGAGGGTTTCCTCCTTAACCAAAAGTAATCTATCTCCCTCTATGCATGTAATTGAAAACCTAAGTCTAAGACTAATAAAGTAAGAAAATGTTGGTCTAGTGCAAACCCCCTACCTTTGAAGCTCCCACAATGGGATTATTTACAGGCAAAGAGGGGGGGGGGGGGGGGGAGGTAATGTGGTGGAATAGTACAAGGCCTTGAAAGTCCCAATGTCTGGAGAGAAGATCAACCACTCTGTAGCCTATCTGGGGACAACGTTCGAACGTTGTTTCTATCTTTCCTTGATGGGCGTTCGAACGCAATGTGGGGTCTGATCTTCCCACTCAAGTGGCCTGTGGTCTTTTGGAGATCTACTTCCATACGCTTTGAACCACTGTCTTTGCACTCATTAGCCTGGTCCTTAATAGTGGAGGAGAATGTTCGAACGTGAGTGGGCGTTCGAACGAGGTACTTTAGTACTTCAATGTTTTTCTTCTCATCTACAACACGCCATGTCTCAGCAGTGTGGTCATCAAATAATTCAAGGGAACGTTCGAACGTGAGTTGGCGTTCGAACGTTCTTGCTTTGTTCCAAGCTTTTCCAATTTTGTCCCCCAATATGCTGATGTTACATTCAAGTTTGATATTTGTTGCCCTTGAGCCCTTGTTCACTTTAGGACCTGAAATGTCATCATTTAAACTCCATCACAGTATAATTAGTCTTAAAAAGGCATAGTGATATGCTAATTTTAACTACTAATCACACCCCCAACCAAATTATTGCTAGTGTCTAGTAATACAACAACAATTAAATAAAAATCTATTTATAATGCCTTTTTTCGTTGGTCATCCGGTTGCATTTAGCGTATGCAACAAGCCGTTAAACCACTAGGTTTACCCTAGTGGACGAGTGTTGTCTCATGAGATTTTTCAGTGAAGTTACCCACAAAGTTCAGTCGAACAGATGTGTATGTGGGATTGCTGGTTAAAGTAAGTTAGCATCATGGTCGTTGGGACACCCAACCCTCAATTTTGACTTATATCCTACATATTTCTTTTCCATTGGTAGTTATTTTATGCAAAAATTAGCATCTGTCACATTGG
The DNA here is from genome assembly GCA_951799425.1 of Ilex aquifolium. NCBI lineage: Eukaryota > Viridiplantae > Streptophyta > Magnoliopsida > Aquifoliales > Aquifoliaceae > Ilex > Ilex aquifolium. The sequence goes on along the minus strand of OX637406.1, from coordinate 24,272,796 downwards.
TATTTGAAATTCCCTGTGTAGCAGGAATGATCATTCTAGCAACAAGAATTGTTATATAACAAACATTCCACGTTACCACCTTTCATAGATAGCTTTGATTTCACAAACCTCTCTTAGAATGCTCTCAGCAAAAATTCACTCTGATTATAGTGACTTTTCTCTCAAGGGACATGTGATCAGAAGATGGCCAATCGAAAAATCACATGCACAATTAGTAAGGGAGCGAATTTTAAGGAAACAAACTAATCATGTTTTGGCATAATCTCATGGAGGAATATTGATGCAAATAAAGAAATACTATTTACCATACCCCACTTTTGGTTGACGACACATGCATGCATCAGACTTGAGATCAATTAGGACTTTTTATAGGTTGTAATGTGGCCCGAGGTCAGTGGCTAACGAAATGACGTCAATGGTATTCAAAATCTATCCTTTCATTTTGTAATGTAGCACATCTCTTTCTAGCTTTTCGACATTTTGCCTAGAAATGGTATTTCTTTCTTTCATTTTTCTCATTTTTCACTTTCTTGGCAATTTCCTGCCTTTCTGTTTCTTTTCCTTTTCAATTGTTTCCACCGACTTCTCTTGTCATTGACAAGAAACCACCATAGTCTTTTTCCCTTCTCTTGCATTTCTGTATCATATTGATTTATAAGAGGGTGTAAGAAAATTAGATAGCAAATGTATGTCAGGTACATTTTCTTATGGCTTGGTTATCATATGGGCTATTTGGAAAAAGATCGTACATTAAAGGCTCAATCATGGTTAACTAGGGATATAATTTTGTAAAAGAAATGGCTTAAGGCTCAAAATTAAGTCAAAGATGGCCTAAGATCCTTTCTCAAGTATGTGCACATGTATGTGTCGTATGAATAGATTCCTTGTGGGATATGTCAACAGATTGCCTTAGTTGCATCAATCAAAGCAAATTTAATGAGATTATTAAAAAATTGAGAGTGAAAGACCTTACTTGAGTAAATGTTGATTATCTCTCAGAAGTATCGCAAGGCTCGAAACTTACCATGGTTATTTTCGTCATCTCCACTAGTTATGTCAGGTTTCTCAAGGTATGTCGGCTATATATCAATTCCTTTTTCAAGTTTGTTCATCTTGTACCTTAAGAATAACAAATACCAATGTACATTTGATATTTTAAGCATAGAGAAAATACCATTTTTCAAGGATCTGTGGTTTTAAGTCTAGATTGCTAAGTTATGTGTCAAACCGATCATGTGATTAGTCACTTTAACAAATAGTCTCAAAATCCACATTTGTTCCATCATTTATTAACAAATAACAATATCATGCTAATTCTACACATGCATTTACAAAGATAAAAGTGATAAACTGAACCATTAATTTCACAAAATATGATCGTTTAACACAAACACCAAGGATTCAATTCATCCAACCAAAGAAGTAACACACAAAAACCTTAAACATCCACAACAAACAACAAAAGAAGAAGCTCATCCATAAAAGAAGAAACAAACACTCAACTCAAGAACAAAAATCTCTCTCTCACTCTCCTCCAGCTCCACCCCTCAGAAGGCGGAGAATCTCATCCTGCTTAGCTTCGATGCTAAGCATGATCTCTCAAAGTGAGCGCCGGGTGCTGGTGCTGGTACTGGTCCCTGCCTCCTCCTGAGTCTGCATATGCTCTCTCTCTAACTCTCTTTCCTCCTCCTCATCGAGCTCATCCTGCACCTCGTCAACTCCTCGGGTAGGGGGGATCTCCTGTCTAATCGCAGGGCCGACACTATGACCTTGGCTCCTCCTAAAGGAAGCCTTGTTCAGTGGTCCCATTCGATTTTGGATAGTCATCTCCGGCCTCACCCTAATCCCATGGTCCTTGCTTATCTCTATGATTAAGGTGCTGAAGGGTAGCGAATTCCTCTTCACATCGCATCCCTTCTTCATCTCTGTCAAAATCAAGGATGGGAGGTATATGCTGTGGCCTTTCCCAAGTGTGTATAGTATACGGGTCATCTCAGGGAGGATCTCGTTCTTTCGTACGATTGGGGCAAAGTTTGAAATCGCAATCAAATTTAACATTTTGTACTTATCGGTTAGCTCCCCTTGTCGAAGAAATCTCCACCCCATCCAAGAAAAACCAGCCATCCCCGTTAGCTCCGCCCCCACAATGTTCATTGCCACGTTCTTCCTTGGGGGGTAGGTAGGCCTTGGTACCCTTCGTACCTCTTGTCTCATCTCTCGAATATAGTCTTCATCCACATTGATGTGAGTCCCCCTCACATAGCTTTTTAGGGCCCCATTGACTATTTCGGCGTTGGAGTAAAACTCCCGCACCAAGTCAACCACGGCCTCTCCGCTGTTTCGCAAGTACCAAATCCAACCTCTCCTCTCCATATCCGCAAAGATTCCCAACTCCTAAAAATCACTCAAAATCACATCCCACTCACATACCACAACATGGTTTTGGTAAAAGTTTTCGTACCTATCTGCTTTGAGTGCAGTGGGGAAGCGGGTTCGATCATATCTTCGCATAATGGGCCTCCCCTCTCTCTCCTCAACGACTTCTTCCACCATATTAGGCTCTTGACTTATTGGGTTGCGCCTAGTAGGGAGGTTGACTCTTGGAGGCATGGTTTTTTGGGTTTGGGGGTGTTAGGGCTTGAAAGTCTTGATTTTCTTGTGAGAATGAGGATGAATGAGGTGGGAATGGCTTTGGTATGGTCGATTTGGGGTAGAAATTGGGAATGGCTTTGGTATTTTGAGGGTTGGGTAGTGAAGGGTCAACCTAGGGTTTAGAGGTTTTTGAAGAGTTTTGGGGTTTTTGAAATGGGGAAGACGAACCAGGCTTTTATAGCTTGAGAGTTGACTTTCAAACGTTGATGACATTCGAACGTCTATAGTAGAATTTTAAAAAGAACGTTCGAACGTGAGGTTGTCGTTCAAACGTGGTGAGCTCCCAGTACTTTTGAGTTCTGTTAGAGACCAAAGTACTGTAAGTTCTTCTCGTTCGAACGTGTTATTGGCGTGCGAACGTGGTACTCTCGTTTGAACTTTCTATTGGCGTTCGAACGTGCTGAGCTCCCAGTACTTTTTGTTTCCATCAGAAGCTTCATCAGAGACTGCGTACTGCAAGCAAGTAACGTTCGAACGTTAGATCAAAAATCAAAAGTTTTTCTGCACATTAATATACACAATAAGAGAGGGCGATATACACAAGTTTGAACCAAAATTCATGGCGTCTCAGGATAATCCTTACTTGGCCCATGTTTTCATTTCAGTCAAAAGAGTTTGTACAAAAAGATTTTTTTACAAAAATTCGGACCCTTGGCTTTCATCCCCAAAACACAATTTTTTCACAGTTTTGTTAGAAAGCAGTCTAATCCGAGTCATCCTCTGTCTCTGTGTCATTTGAACTATCAGTGACTCTTCTAATTTCCTGTCGCACAAACCAGTTAAGCAAAGTACCGGAATAGGATGGCATGTCAGGATAATCCTTACTTTGTCCATTCATTATCCAGTCTAATCGATCAAGTGCGCGATCGAAAATTGGTTCAGAACACTAATTATATCTTTTCTCGTGAAAGACTCTGCCACACTGTTTACAGGCACCAAGCCTTTTGGCACGACGGCGTTTAGTGAAGGTGCTTCTGCCACATAGTGGTTTCGCTTGCTGTTCTCGAATTTCGGCTTTCCTTACCTTTCTTGCTATTATCATGATCACAGTATGCACATCAGATGGAAAAGTGCGTAGAACTCCCAAACTAAACCAAAAAATTTTAACATCCATGTTTTCTAAGCTTTAAGACTCAGTATCTGGTTCTTTAACGTCTGCCAGTCACAAAGACAATTGAAGTTGACTCGCGGACATAATCATCAATTTATACAAAATACAAGGCAATGTACACAATATGATCAGAAACAGCAACAACAACAACAAAAACACAAAATTTTACGGGCACAAAATATGAACTGTAGTTCTCACCCCCCAACCTAAACTTAACATTGTCCCCAATGTTTCGATTTTACTAGTGTATGGATCTTTGGAGATGAGATTGAAAGGTAGAGATCTGTTCATCTGTCGAAACCTACATAAAAAACACAACAATTAATCATCTTTGCGCAGATCTGGGTTTCGGGTAGGATGGAAATCCTTGTGTGTGAGTGCGAACAAGAGTAGAACACTCATGAGCAAATACAAGATTAAAATGTAAAGCATGAAGCAAAGGATTGTGTCTATGGAGTCTGTGGTCATTCGTTTGCAGGGGATGGGTTGTTTATCACAGAACAGCGAAGAAGAAGAAGAAAAGAAAGGAAGAAGAAGAAGAAGGGGCCAACAACGGTTGATGGGGAAAAGGAGGAAAAAGGGGGTGATTGCCTTATAAGGTGGGCCTCTAGGGTCGGGTTGGGTCGGATTTTTCCTGACCCGACCCCTTTGTGTCGGCAGACGCGAATCTCGGAGGAATATTCTGGATCCATTAAAAGAATGGTTTCCACATTTTTAACAAAATTTTCCAAGAATGGTTTCAAACGATGGCCATTGACAGTAAAAATATTATCGTTTGATGGGTTTTTCACTTCCACTACTTCATGAACAAATACCTGTTTCACAATGTAAGGTCCAGTCCATCTTGATCTCAACATACCAGGAAAAAGATGGAGCCATGAGTTATATAACAGGACCTTTTGAGAAGGTTCAAAAGACTTCCTCAAAATGTTTTTGTCTTGAAAAATTTTCATCCTAGACTTAGTAATCTTAGCATTCTCGTATGCGTCATTCCTTAGCTCTTCCAATTCATTAATCTGGAGTTTTCTTGAGAGTCCAGCCTTATCTAAGTCTAAGTTCATTGCTTTAGTGGCCCAGTATGCTCTGTGTTCCAATTCCACAGATAGGTGACAAGGCTTACCATAGACTAATCGATAGCGAGACATACCCAAAATTGTTTTGAAAGCAGTGCGATATGCCCAGAGTGCATCAGTTAGTCTTAACGACCAATCTTTGCGGTCTAGGTTTACCATTTTTTCTAAAATTAGTTTGATCTCTCGATTAGCCAATTCTGCCTATCCACTAGTCTGTGGATGATAAGGGGTTGCAATTTTGTGAAAAGTCAAGTATTTTTTCATTAAATTCCAGAAAGGACGATTACAAATATGAGCACCCCCATCACTTATGATGGACTTCAAAATTCTAAACCGGGACAAAATATTTTCTTTTAAAAACTTGATCACTGTTCGGTGATCATTATTTCGGCATAGAATTGCTTCAACCCATTTGGACACATAGTCTACAACTACTAAAATGTATAGATAGCCAAAGGAAGGGGAAATGGTCCCATAAAATCGATGCCCCACCAGTCAAAGATTTCAATTATCAGAATTGGATTCAAGGACATCATGTTTCTTTTAGAAATGCTTCCCAAATTTTGGCATCTATCACATGTTAGACAAAAGGTATGGACATCTTTAAAAAGTGTGGGCCAATAAAATCCACACTGCAAGATTTTTGCAACGATTTTCTTTGAAGAGAAATTGCCACCATATGCTTCAGAATGACAAAACGATATTACCTGCTTGTTTTCATGCTCTGGGATGCAACGCCTTATGATTTGATCCTTACAGTACTTAAACACATATGGATCTTCCCAAAAGAAATTTCGAACCTCCCTCAGAAATTTCTTCTTATCCATCAATGTATAGGAAGGAGGAAACGTACCAGTAGCAAGAAAGTTAGTAACATTAGAGTACCATGGTGTTTCCATGACTGTGAACAGTTGTTCATCAGGGAAATTTTCATTGATTGGAAGTCCATCCTCATGAAATTCATACATTAATCTGGACAGATGGTCTGCCACCACATTCTCAACACTTTCTTATCCTTAATGATCAAATCAAACTCTTGGAGCAAGAGTATCCATCTTAAGAGTCTTGGCTTGGCATCTTTTTTTGTGAGCAAAAATTTTAACGCTACATGGTCAGTAAATACAATAGTAGAAGAACCAACAAGATAAGAACGAAATTTCTGCAAAGCAAAAACTACAGCAAGCAATTCCTTTTCAGTTGTTGAGTAATTTAATTGATCATCATTCAAAGTTTTGCTTGCATAGTAAATCACATAGGGTTTCTTATCTTTTCTTCGTCCCAACACAGCACCTACCGCATAATCACTAGCATCACACATCAATTCAAATGGCAGAGTCCAATCAGAGAGTTGCATTATTGGAGCAGAAATTAACATGCCTTTAAGCCTTTCAAAAGCTTTCTAGCATGTTTCACTCCACACAAAGATTACGTCCTGACTCAGGAGATGACACATGAGTTTAGCTATGGTACTAAATTCTTTAATGAATCTCCTATAGAACCCTGCATGTCCTAGGAATGATCAGACATCCTTTACACTCTTGGGAGCAGGCAAGTTTTCTATCAGTTCTATTTTTGTCTTGTCAATTTTCATGCCTTCAGACGACACAATGTGACCCAAGATGATGCCTTGTGTTACCATGAAATGACATTTCTCTCAATTGAGCACTAGATTGGCTTCCTTGCATCTTATTAACACTTTCTCTAGGTTAGTCAGACACCAATCAAACTAGTCACCATATACAAAGAAGTCATCCATGAACACTTCCAAAAAATTTTCAACCATGTCACTGAAAAAGCTTAGCATGCATCTTTGAAATGTTGTAGGAGCGTTACAAAGTCCAAAAGGCATCCTTTTGAATGCAAAGGTGGCAAAGGGACATGTGAACGTTGTTTTCTCTTGGTCATTTAGTGCTATTGATGAGTGGGTTTTATACCTACGAATTGAGTACTTTCGGCTTGATGAAATTGTAAGTTTTCAAATATTTTATGTTCTTTTTTATTTGTTTTGTGTGTTTTGATGTTATTTTGTAGGAACTATCATTTGGAAGGAAACAAGAACATTCGGAAGGAAACAAGGTCAATTTGGAGCCTAAGTGTTGCATTTTTGAAGGCTAAGCAACAAGGGAAGCTCTAGACTTAAAAAGGGATTAGCGCAGTTGCACTAGGACTAGCGCCCCTGTGCTTGAAAAGCAGTAACTTAGCGCCCCTGCGCTGATTTTAAGCGCTGCTGCGCGTGTGTTGGCTCTGGACGCGAATACGGGCTTGTTTTTTAACCGAAATTGAACTCTAATGCCTCATATATGCTAGGGTTTGAGTGGGCATAAAAAGATACTGATTTTGGGGGCTGCTAACATAAGAAAACACCAAGGATTGATAGAAAATTAAAGACAAGAATCGAAGGAGGCAACGCGAAGAAGATCGGACTTGAAGGCTAGAGAGAGATTGAAGATTGCAACTAAGTTTTCATTCTTTTCTCTTACTTTTACTTATTGATTTTATGAGATGTTGTTTAATTTGAGAAGGATGTTTTTCAATTACATTATGAACTAAATTTTTATTAAGATTGCAACGGAACCTAATGTTTAGTTAAATTGATCTACTTTCGATTCTAGTTATATTGATCATACATGAGTTGTTTGTCATATTTTGTGCTTAATATATGATTGTTTGGCTATCAATTAATTTGATAATCTAGATGAAATTGGGAGATGAATTCTAGGTTTAGATCAGAATATGATGACATGCGTCTGGTTGATTCTTCTTAGGATTGAATAGCAGGGTTTGTGTATAGGATAAGAATATACCTATATGCCGTGTGTAAATTTATTGAGAGTTTGAACTTATTGAATCTATTCCAAGTTATTTTACATAGAATATAGTAATTTAATTGGGATAGATTTGTTTATCTTACTATCGGAAGAGGTTTGATAAATAATTTTGAAGTCTCAGTTAACAACTTATTTTGATCAATTAATTGGAAAGAGGGTGGAAAGATTTATACGAAGCATTAGGGGAAGTTGTAATCTTAAATTCTTCTATCCGTTAAATTCGATCTTTGATTATTAAATTTAGGTTTAGTCTTAAATTAGTAAATTCATAGTTTAATTCCTATTGTTTAAATAAAATCGAATTGATATAAAGTTAGTACTTGAAAGTTATTAGTAATAATTCTTCGTGGGAACGATACTCTACTGATCACTTTATTACTTGTTGATTGTGTATACGTGCACGTAAATTGTCAATATCAAATTCGGACAACAGCTATCTCGATTTGATTGTACCCAGAATACCCATCTAGGAAATAGTAGAATGCATGACCTGCGATTCTTTCTAAGACTTGGTCCAGAAATGGTAGAGGAAACTGGTCTTTCCTTGTTATCAAATTGATCTTTCGATAGTCTATGCACATTCGCCATCCTGTGATGACTCGAGTTGGTACTAGTTCATTGGCATCATTTTTGACCACTGTGACACCAGATTTCTTGGGCATAACTTGAGTTGGGCTCACCCATTTGCTATCAGAGATAGGAAAGATTATCCCTGCATCTAGTAGCTTGAGCACCTCAGTTCTCACAACTTCCTTCATGTGAGGGTTCAGTCGTCGCAGCACTTGACGAGAGGGTTTTGAATCCTCCTCAAGGTATATAGCATGATTGCAGATTAACGAGCTTATACATTTCAATTCAGCGATAGTCCACCCAATGGTGCTTTTATGGAGTTTGAGAACTTCAATCAGCTTAGACTCTTGTAAGTCTGTAAGCTTAGATGAAATTACCACTGGGTATGACTCGTCCTCTCTTAAGAATGCATATTTGAGGTTAGATGAAGCGGTTTTAGCTCAGGCTTGGGTGGCTTGACACTTGATGAGAGTGGCTTTGTACCACTTGATGAAAGTTCCTCGAATTTGGGTGCCCATGTCTCAACAGCATGAGTAGAGCAACTTTGTGGATTTGGGTCATCATCTGTTGACTCAGATGTGCTAGGTTCCAACAGATATGATTCACCAAAGGTTTTGCAAAACTTATCATTCACATGTTCGTGAACCAATGACTCAATGGAATTTATTTCTCTCACTTCCTTGTCTTCTCCTCAGTGCTTAGCAATATTAAAAATGTTCAGCTCGAGAGTCATATTTCCAAAAGTTAATTTCTTGACTTCATTCCTGCAATTGATTAGAGCATTTGAAGTTGCTAGGAAGGGTCGACCAAGAATAACGGGAATTTGATTCTCTGAATGCATTGCTGGCTGAGTGTCTAGAACAATGAAGTCAACAGGGAAGACAAAGTTGTCCACTTGGACAAGTACATCTTCAACAATACCCCTAGGAATTTTGACAAATCTGTCTACCAACTGAAGTGTGACACAAGTGGGTTTGAGTTCACCCAGACCCAATTGTTGGTAAACAAAGAAAGGAAACAGATTGACACTTGCCCCAAGATCGAGCAAAGCTTGTTCGATTTTGAAGTTTCCATTGACACACGCCACAGTTGGACACCCAGGGTCCTTGTATTTTGGAGGGGTTTTGGGTTGAAGTAAGGCACTGGCTTGTTCCATCAAGAAAGCTCATTTTTGGACATTTTGGCTTCTCTTGATTGTGAACAAGTCTTTCAGAAACTTGACATAAGACGAAACCTGTTTGATTGCATCCAGAAGTGGGATGTTGATCTTTACTTGCTTAAAAAGCTCGTAAATTTCTAGCTGGTTATTCAACTTATGTTCAATTTTGAGTCTTTGGGGAAAAGGAGCAGGAATAGGGCATAAAGGTTCTTTTTCCTTTGATGACTCTGGGTCTTTTTTTATCACAGGCTTAGGCTCAACTGGTTTAGGCTGAATTGGTTTAGTGCATGGGATTGACTCAGGTCTTGGCCTTGGGATCAACATGTTTCTGATTGTTTTGTCAATCACCTTGCCACTTCTCAGTGTAGTGATGACTTCGGCTTGGTCTTGTGGGGGGTTTTTGTGGGGCATGAAACTTGCCCTTCTCGTGTGTGCTCATGGATTGGGTCAATATTTGGATGTGGCTTTTGATATCCTCGAAAGACTGGGTGGTCTGTGCTTTGAAATATGTGAAAGCCTATGTGGAATGGGTATTGCAGTTCATTTGAGTTTGCATGAACTGGTTCAGTGTATCTTCAAGGCTCCTCTTGTGCGGTGGTTGGTATAGTTGATATGCGGGAGGTCCTTCAGGTGGTAGTTGTGAATTTTGTTGTTGGTTCATGGGAGTCGGTTGTGTGTTCCTCCAACTGAAGTTTGGGTGATTCTGCCACCCTGGATTGTATGTTTCATAATAGGGGTTGGAGTAAGACTTGTTGAAGTTAGAATTTGCATTTGTCTGTTCCAACAAGACCTCTTTGAATGCGGGAATGGTAGGACACTCCCTAGTAGGGTGTCCTGTCAGTGCACAAATCCCACAAACTTGTTCTGTGAGAGGGCCAACATCAACTTGATGGACCTTTTTCATCTCTAAAGCTTCAAGCTTTCAAAATAGGGTGGACATTTTCGCTCTTAGGTCATCATCATCTTTCAAGACATACTTACCCCCATGGGAAATAGATGGTTTGGCTTCAAAAGTGGTAGGGGAGGCTGAGTCCCATATTTTGACAAACTGACGTAGTCTAGAGGGTAAGGAGTCACAGAAAAATCCTACAAAAGTCCAATTCTCAAAAGCATGTTGTGGGCAGAATTGGAGCAGATCTTTGAATCTCTCCCAACTTTGGTAAAAGGTTTCTCCTTCTTTGACCGAAAAATTCATGATTTGTCTTTTGAGTGCATTAGTGCGATGTAGAGGAAAAAAATTTCTGAAAAATTCATTTTGTAATGCCTACTAGTCAGGTATTGAAAGAGCTTTTAAAGAATTTAGCCATTGTTTAGCTTTGTCCTTTACAGAGAAAGGAAAAATTTTCATCATGGCCAGTTCAGAATTGTCTTGAAATGTTCCACATACTTCCTCAAAATCTTTTATATGCAGATACGGATTTTCAGATTCGAGTCCATGAAATTGAGGAAGTAGTTGAACTGTCCCCGCCTTTACGTTAAAGAGGGGTGCATTTGCAGGAAAGATAAAACAAGAGGGGACACTATTTCTTGTGGGATGTAAGTAATCCCGCAACGTTCGAATGTTAGGCACTTCCCCCTCTCTCACAGGGACATCTCCTAGTCTCTCATTATTTGCCATACTATTTTCACAAGAGTCTGCTACTGATCTAGGTAAAGATGGTTCAGGCTGATTCATAGACCCAAAAGATTTTGCCGACAAATTTTGATAACAAGGAGCGTCCTCAGACATAAAAAAAAGTAAAATAAAATTATCCACAGTTAAAAATATATACAAAAAGGAAGGTCTTTTTACCTTTTACCTTAAAACACCTTTTACGTTGTCCCCGACAATAGTGTCAAAAACTTGACTTGATCCAAAATGTGTGCACCCAAGTGCAGCGGTCAAGCTGTAGTAATAATCCGGTTTGAGTCCGGAGTCAAATCCACAGGGAACTCTTGTTGGTGTTTCAAAGTAAGCAGTGGTGGAGACCAAATGATTGTAACATTTGAGATTTGAAGTTGTGTGGTGTACCGGATTTTCCTAGACAGAATATAGGATTCCTTCCAAGAAGGTTTTCTAGACAAAATATAGGATCTGGACATGAAGCTAATCATCCGGTTTATTATACTTGTACTTGATAACTCAATTAACCCCTGTGTTTACAGCAAGTTAATCGGAAGATAAAGGTGGATTGTGAGAATTAAGAGCATGATTCCAATTTCTTTCTAGAAGTGTACAAGAATTGTCTATGCCGAGACTTAACCCGTCTACAAGCAAGCAAGTTTTTCTACAAGGCATCCAACCATGGAATTAATATTCCATTTTTCATTCTTTAATTGAAGCACAATAATGGTGAAGATTGAAGGGTAGTCATGAAGATCTAGCCGGGGTACTTGCATTGAACTGATGAGTCCTTCTATACAAAAGTTATCTATGTTATAGAAAGTACTCATGGTTATACAAAGTGCCTTAGCTTTGCTAGATGCAATCAATCATTCAATAAGCAAGGGGAATATAAAGCATTAAGCATAATAAAAAATGCACAGATATAACTTCTGGATAATTTATACATGTCCATCACCTCTTACTAAAGAGTGAATGAGAAACTACTCACTCTTCATGGCTTTAGTAAAGCTAGAAAAGTGAGTGATGCTCATTCCTCCAAGTAGAGGAGTTACAAGGTAAAGCACAATAAACAAGGAGCCGATCTTCGACAAAGAATGAGTCAATCACGTTCCACCCATCATGGCTTTGGCGAAGCTCTAGAAAAGTGGAAGATTTTCACTCCTCTAAGGGAAGAAGCTCAAGCAATGGAAGTGAATGAAACAAGTATTGAAAGTAGAAGAAAGCATGTAATTTAAACCGAAGTCTAAGACTAACAAAGTAAGAAAATGTTGATCTAGTGCAAACCCTCCTACCTTCAAAGCTCCCACAATGGGAGTATTTATAGGCAAAGAGGAGGGGGGAGGTAATGTGGAGGAATAGTACAAGGCCTTGAAAGTCCAAGTGAAAGTCCCAATGTCTGGAGAGAAGATCAACCACTCCGCAGCCTGTCTGGGGACAACGTTCGAACGTTGTTTCTATATTTGTTTGATGGGCGTTCGAACGCCACGTTCGAACGCCATGTAGGGTCTGATCTTCTCACTCAAGTGGCCTGTGGTATTCTGGAGATCTACTTCCATACGCTTTGAACCACTGCCTTTGCACTCATTAGTCTGGTCCTTAATAGTGGAGGAGAACGTTCAAACGTGAGTGGGCGTTCGAACAAGGTACTTAAGTACTTCAATGTTTTTCTTCTCATCTGCAACATGCCATGTCTCAGTAGTATGGTCTTCAAATAATTCAAGGGAAAGTTCGAACGTGAGTTGGCGTTCGAACGTTCTTGCTTTGTTCCAAGCTTTTCCAAATTTGTCCCCCAATTTGTTGGTGTTACATTCAAGGTTGATATTTGTTGCCCTTGATGCCTTGTTCACTTTAGGACCTGAAATGTCATCATTTAAACTCCATCAAAGTATAATTAGTCTTAAAAAGGCATAGTGATATGCTAATTTTAACTACTAATCATCATAAAGATTTTTGTTTACATTAGTGCAAATTATGTGAAAAATTTGAAAATTTGTGTGGAAAATATCTGAATGTTGATCCGTATTCCTTTATTTAGAATGTTGTGGGTTCGATGATATGTTGATCTTTGTTTTGAACCTTGAGCACATGAGCATATTATAGAAGTTAATCCTATGTGTGAGTATCACATATGTATCTGCTTTTGAGCTAAACTGTATGTTCTCCGTGATGTGTAATTTTGGCAATTTACGGATTGGATTCATATTTTAGGCTTGACATAAATAATGGAGATGAGTAAGAACCCATGAGAGCTTTAGTGCCAATCATTTTTGGAGGGGACTTACAATTACTCAAGGAACAATTCTTAAGTTTCAAATTTCTTCAATAGTCTCATTATGCTTGTTTCGGTTGGGTGCATTTATGTAGTTGATTGACTTGTCTTGAAATGTACAATGCTCTCCTATGCTTACCTTGAAGTGATCTTAGGGCATTTTTGAATATTTTGAGCCTTAGCCTTGTTCTTGAGAAAATATTATCCCTAGTGTCGTGATTGACCTTACTTGAAATTCATTTCTATACCACATTTGACCGAGCCCGTGAAAATGTTAAATATCTACCTAACATTGGTTGTTCCTAGAGCTGAATATGAGTGATTGTGAAAGAGAAGGAAGTATGGTGTGGAAACTCAAACAAAGGGATAATTGATGTTGAAACTCAAGGAGTTGAATGGAAAAAGAATGAAATTCAAGAAAAAGGAAGAAAAAGGGGTAAGAAGAAGAAAGAAGGATCAAAAGAAAAGGAAAATGTTAAGGAAAATAAAGAAAGAAACAAAGAGTGTGGTGAAGGTGTAAGAATGGAATGAAAATCCCATTAGAAGGGAGGTGTTTTGGAAATAAAAAGTCTTTCACTCAGAAGAACCCTCGTTGTATCCTATGTTCTTCGTTTCTTTTGCCTCAATATCGCCCCAAGGCCCCATTATAACCTTTGAAGTCCTAAATGATCTAGAGAAGCATGGGAGATGCATAATTTTAAAGAAAATGATGAGTTAGTCTTGCTACCCAATGCCCTAGCATTCTTTTCATGAGATTATGCCAAAGTCACTTCATTTTCATACATGAACTTCATTTTTGGATTACATGTGAGCACATTTTGTTTGTACACAAGATTCTATCTCACATGTACACATGGAGTGCATGCCAGGATAACTATAGTGTGATTCATTGTTAAGAGAGACCTTGGGTGAGTTTTGCATTGAAGCTAAATTTGGCTAGCCAATCGAATGTGAATTTTGTTGCGTAAATGCTCAAATTACTTGTCCAGTTCACACACACACGAGTTTGAAAATGAATGTGTAGGTGTATACTTTAGACTAGTATCTGAGGCTATAGTGATGCTCATGTGTGCTTAGTTCGGCCATCTAAACGATGTGTTAATGTGGCCCTATGCTTAAAGGATGGGAGAATATTGCTCAACTTTCGATATTTGATAAGTTTTAGGAATACCTTTGCTATTTGAATTCATGTTTCATATTTTGGGTATTCATTTTGGTAGTTTAAAGTAGAAATCCATGTCCTATACTTTGAAAACATCAAAATCTTAAATCATGTTAAAATTTCGGAAATGACTTTGGGTATGATCAACCAATTGTGGTTCATATATGTGGTTCAAGTTTTTGGTAGGTTAGATGTCTTAGGCAGGTTTTCGGGATGAGTTGGAATTGAGTAAAGATGGATTGGATGTGAATTTTTGAATAAAGGATTGGTTTTGCAGCAAAGGCAAAACCTTCCGGAAGGTTTTCAAAACCTTGACAAAAGTGTCCCAGTAGTAAGCAAAACCTTCTGGAAGGTTTTGATCGACCTTCCAGAAGGTTTTGCCTTCTCTAATTTTTGCCCTGAAACCTAAAAACGAGGGTTTTAAGTTCAATTTTTTCGAGAAACTCTTCACATTTCCCCCAAATCAAAACATCCCAAGCCATCTCCTCTCCTCCTACTCTCTTCTATCCTTCAAATTACTTTCCCCAAAGCTCAATTTTCCTACTTTCTCTTAGTTAAGGCTTGAATTTAGAGGGTTTTAATCGAAATTTCTTAGTGCTCTACACAAGCCCTAGGTTCCCACTTTGCCCAGGTTTTCTCAAGTCGATTCTCGTTCTTTTTCAGATCTCTTGACTTCATTGCAATGGCTGGGATGAGTGGGTTGTCTATGGAGGTCGTTGAGCCAGTGGTGGGTTTCTTGGTGTTATTTTTGACTTTTCTCACTGTGGGGGCACTGTTGATGCTCATGGCCTGCACAAAGAGGACAGGCCCCAACTCCACACCACCCACAGACTCTAGCTCTCGGAAGAGAGTTGGGGAGGGCCCAAGTGGCCAGGAGAGACAGGAGAGAAGGACAAAGGCCAAGCATGACGCCCGGAGACAAAGAATTGAGGAGAAGGGCGTAACGTGCGAGAGGTACGTTGACAAGGCCTCTCTTGGGCCTAGGGATGAGGTTATACCAATAATTGAGGCTCGTGGGTTAAAATTGTGGTTTGAGGAAGTTAAGGGGTACAACTTGGGCTTGTGTCAAGAATTCTATCAAAAGTTGTCAGTGTTTGGAGATGACGGGTAAGAGTTAAGAACCAATGTGATGCGAACCCCAATAGACTTGCTTTGAGACCCAACAACAATATTGGAAATACAACCCAAGAAAGCCAAACTCAGGTCTATAGATGGAGAATTTAGACCCGTTGAGAACTCGTGTCAAGAACCTAGATTATATTAAAAAATCTAGACCCGTTGAAGAGGCCATCTCAAGAACCCAAATTAAAAGGAGGAACGCCACAAAGGTTGTGGTTTGCCTTTGATAAGTTCATAAGTTCAATCAAGAACAAGAGGAGTAAACTCAACTCAACTCACAATCAAAATTCATCATATATTGTCCATAATAATCTGATTTTTTCATTGATTTGAAGGCCTATTTATAAGGCTGGTCATTACAAAGATTAGGAAACTTCCTAAACTAGCTATCCTAATTAAGAAATATCTCTTACTTGTTGGTAAAGGAATATCTCTTATTTTCCTAAGACTCTTGAAGAAAAGAAAGACAATCAGCCCTTTAATTGGCTGACCACATGCCTAAATAGAAAAAGGAAAATACTTGGTTCACAAGCCTTACAATTAGACCCCAATAAAAAGTGAATAGTGATGGTTACTGTAGCGTGAACAGTACGTGCTACAGTAACTATGAAAACCCTAGTTCATAAGAAATAAAAACATGTGGGCTAAGCATCCTCAAGCCCACTTATTCTAATAATACTAATCCTTCAAACAAATTAGAGGCCTTAACAAAAACAGGCCAATTTAAGCTTAGCCTTAGCCCCTATCTAGATTCTTCTAGAACTTGAATCATGTTGATGAATCTTTGTTGTTCAAGTGGATTATGGTTAATGGACCTCCACGAACTTGCTTGAGTCCATGCCTCTTGAATTAGTCCATTTGGTACTTCTTTAAACTTCCTTGCTCGTGCTCTCGTAACCGGCCCAATTGGAACTTGAACTAGATCCCTTGAAGTTGTGACATGATTCGCATCACAAGCTTTAGTACTTGGACCCCCCGGCTCGTGTAAAGGATCTCTAGCTTGGGACTCATCATTCAATTGGCCCATCTTGGTTCTCATCATTCCCTTGAAGAAAAGAAGGATAATCAGCCCTTTAATTGGCTGATCACATGCCTAAATAGAAAAAGGAAAATACTTGGTTCACAAGCCTTACAATTAGACCCCAATAAAAAGTGAATAGTGATGGTTACTGTACCGTGAACAGTACGTGCTACAGTAACTATGAAAACCCTAGTTCATAAGAAATAAAAAACATGTGGGCTAAGCATCCTCAAGCCCACTTATTCTAATAATACTAATCCTTCAAACAAATTAGAGGCCTTAACAAAAACAAGCCAATTTAAGCTTAGCCTTAGCCCCTAGCTAGATTCTTCTAGAACTTGAATCATGTTGATGAATCTTTGTTGTTCAAGTGGATCATGGTTAATGGACCTCCACGAACTTGCTTGAGTCCATGCCTCTTGAATTAGTCCATTGGGTACTTCTTTAAACTTCCTTGCTCGTGCTCTCGTAACCGGCCCAATTGGAACTTGAACTAGATCCCTTGAAGTTGTGACATGATTCGCATCACGAGCTTTAGTACTTGGACCCCCCGGCTCGTGTAAAGGATCTCTAGCTTGGGACTCATCATTCAATTGGCCCATCTTGGTTCTCATCACAATGTGCAGGGTAAGACATTTGAGGTGACCCCCGCCACGATTGCCACGGTGATGGGCTATGAGAGGCCTCCCCCGACCACCTCGGTTTACCCACACAATGTGGATGGGGGTAGGACTATTAGAGACTACTTGGCCCTCACCTATGAGGACCCGACCAAGTTCAAAGGAACGACGTTGGTCGGGGGCCTAAAGCATTCGTATGGGGTAATGAATAAAGTTCTTCATTACAACTTGATGACCCAAGGTTCGGAGAAGAACCCAAACATAGAGAAATTAGCTTTACTTCATGCTTTTATGACGGGGGTTGCCATTGATGTGGCTTATTCGATTTGGTTGGAGATGCGGGTGTTTGCCCAGGCTGCGAAGCCGAAGGCAAATCTCCCCTTTGGTAGCCTTGTCACCAAGCTATGTGCTCATGCCAAAGTGAAGATGTACGCTCATGATATACTGCTTCCCCCAGAGACTGGAGCCGTAGGGAAGTCCAGCAGTCAAAAGAGGGCTGCCAAGATTGGGGGTGAGAGACTTAGGGCTATGAGGCAGAGTAGTCTGACGCCGGGCCTTCTTCTTCAGCACCCCCACCATCACCACCTACACCAGCTCCAGCTCACACTATTCCCCAGCGTCTTGATGCCCTAGAGGCCACCATGCATGGACTCTCAGTCATGGTTACGAGGCTTTTCCAACATACTTTCCCGGGGAAGCCTGTCCCCGGAGGACCACCACCACAGCCTCCAGCTGGACCCTCTACTGCTGCTTCTGTGCCCTCCGTGACTGTGGAGGTGGGAGATGATGATGATGATGACGAGGAGGATGATTGAGGATGAGGATGAGGATGCCTTTGATGAGGAGGATGATTGAGGAGGGCTGGGGATTTTTGGTTTCTTTTTGTTTTGAATTGTGATTGTACACAATTGGGGTTCTTGTGTCAGCTAGTAGAAGTATCTTTAGGTTTTGGCCATTTTGTTTTGGAACTGGAACCATTGTAACTTTTTGAAGATGATCAATGAAAATACCACAGTTATTACATTTATATTAGTGCCTAAAGCCATTCATTTAATTGCAATATGATTTTGTATTTTGAGTGTTTGGATGTCTGTTTGAATGAATGGAGTTCGGTTTAATTTATAGCTTGTGGTTTAAAATAATGTTTGCTAGGGACTAGCAAAGCTCAAGTTGGGGGGTGTGATTAGCAAAAAAACATGACATATATTTTGTGCTAATACGCCATTTTATACTTGCTTTAGTTGTAAAATTAGGGAGAAATGCGTTTAATCTTCATTTTGATGGAATTTTGTGCAATTGCAGGTAAAATGATGTAAATGAGTTGAGTTAAGCCCCCATTGAAGTGTCTGAAGTCAATGAAGATGAGGGGGTAGCTTAAAGGAAGGCTTGGAAGGTGAAGAAACCAAGAAAAATTCAAATTGGTTGAAAACCTTCTGGAAGGTTTGGGCTAAAAACCTTCTGAAAGGTTTTGCCTTGGAATGCCTATTCATTTAAATGTTCATGCACAAACCTTCCGGAAGGTTTGTGTCGACCTTCCGGAAGGTTTGTGTCGACCTTCCGGAAGGTTTTGCCCAGATTACCCAGACAGCCTGCAACTCAAACTCTGCCATTTGGAGGTCCCACATACACCTCTCCATCTTGTCCCCTGACATTCCTACACAGCTACAGGCCTCCCCTCACCTCTACTTGGACTTGGAAGACTTATG
Source organism: Ilex aquifolium (assembly GCA_951799425.1). Classification (NCBI taxonomy): domain Eukaryota; kingdom Viridiplantae; phylum Streptophyta; class Magnoliopsida; order Aquifoliales; family Aquifoliaceae; genus Ilex; species Ilex aquifolium. Next base: position 24,253,900 of record OX637406.1, on the reverse strand, counting down.
CATTTATGGGGAGGAGAGAGAATACAAAGGCAAAAGGAGAAAGGCTAGGCTTGTCCTAGCCTGCAAGGATCCCAACCAATCAGCCCCCTTTTGGTGTAAGGCCTACCACACACCCTTTTGAGCCCTCTATGGACGAAAATCATCATTAATATTGTATTATGCAGTTCATATTACATTGTAGTGAGAGAAGCTCAAGGTAGAGGACATAGTTAGAGAGAGAAAGATTAGATTTACACATTTCTTCCATCCATTTCTCTTGGAATATCTTGTAAGCTTACTTTATTGTCTTGAATGTCATTTATTTCCTGTCCATTTCAAGTTTAGTAGAGAATCTTAACTTCTACCATTAATGTATTTGAGTTTTCTACATTTCAAGCTTCCAAATGGGTATTAAATGCATTCTCTTGTAGTTTGTATTTCCTTGCATTAACTTAACTCAAATCTTCATTACTTGATAATGTCCTTCCATTACATTATTATCTTTCCTTTAAACATGAGTAGCTAAGCCTTTACGTTGGCTAATCCAAGGGAGACCTCCTTTTGGGTATGCCATTTCAACTCATTTTCCTTCCTCCTCTCGGTGTACGATGGTTCGGTTTTACTGGGTTGGGTGTGGACATGGTTGTGAGTCTTTGATATCCCGTAGACTTGTCACGGATTATGCTTGGATCCTCACCTCCATCTCGTCCCTAGCTTCTCACGAATCAATCGAGCATCTAGGCACCATTATAGGAAGGTTTCAAGTTGACTTGGCATTCCTATTGGAGTGAACCTTCCGGATTAGCCAACACTTTTCCCATTTAAATTCCATCAAGATACGATCACTCACCAAACTTCAAACAACAAAAGATTTTCACACTTTACCCCTTTTTATCAAAATCACTTTCAACACGATTCACCTCCTTCCCTGAGGAGACGACCTTGGAATACTTTCCAAGTAAAACACGACACTCAAAAGACTCTCTACGCTTGGGGAGCACTTTTGTTCACCACCCACATTTTACACTTCATTCATCCACCATTCCATTGCCCTTTCTTTTGACATCGTTCCAAGGGAGAGTGACACTCTCCTATCCCGCTAAGCCACACACATATTGAGGGATGATGTCCGAAGATTAAGGATTACAACAGAAACGATCAAGCAAACGCGACCAAGCAGGGTAGTGGGAAGGGGAGGGGGACTTGAACCCTTGACCTTAGGAAGGCAAAGCCTTCACAAGATAAGGAGTACCATTGGACGAAAGGCCCATTGGTCATGGTTTGTCTCCTAGCTCCCAATATCAAAGGTTTAATCCACAAGGGTTTTCTCACAACCCGCCTCAATAAGGTTTTGGTCAACAAGGACAACCCAATCCACCCACGTATCAACCTCATTGACTTGATCCAAAATGTGTACACCCAAGTGCAGGCGGTCAAGCTGTAGTAATAATCCGGTTTGAGTCCGGAGTCGAATCCACAGGGAACTTTTGTTGGTATTTTTGAGATAAGCAGTGGTGGAGACCTATTGCTTGTAACCTTTGAGATTTGTTGAGAGGTGTGAGATTTCCTGGACAAAATATAAGATTCTTTCCAAGAGAATTTTCTTAACAAAACAGGAGATAAATTCTAATGAAAAAGGGTCGCACTTTAGTTCAAGGATCTGGACATGTAGTTAATTATCCGGTTTATTATACTTGTGCTTGATAACTCAATTAACTCCCGTGTCAACAGCAAGTTAATTGGAAGATAAAGATGGACTGTGAGAATTAAGAACATGATTCCGATGTTTTTCTAGAAATTTACAAGAATTGTCTGTGCTGAGACTTAACCCGTCTACAAACAAGCAAGTGTTTCTACAAAACATCCAATCATGACATTAATATTCCATTATTTAAATGAAGCACAATAAGGGGGAGGATTGAAGGGTAGTCCTGAAGATCTAGTCGGGGTACTTGCCTTGAACCGATGAGTCTTTCTATGCAAGAGTCATCCGTGTCATAGAAAGAGCCCACGGTTATACAAAGTACCTTAGCTTTCCTAGATGCAATCAATCATCCAATAAGCAAGAAGAAATAAACGTTAAGAATAAGAATAGTGTACAAATACAATTCCCGGATAACTTATACATGCCCTTCTCCTCTTACTAAAGAGTGAATGAGAAACTACTCACTCTTCATGGCTTTGGTAAAGCTAGAAAATTGGGTGATGCTCATCCCTCCAAGTATAAGAATTAAAAGATAAAATAACAATGAACAAGGAGCCAATCTTTAACAAAGATTGAGTGAATCACGTTCCACCCTTCACGACTTTGGTAAAGCTCTAGAAAAGTGGAAGAGTTTCACTCCTCTAAGAAAGAAAGAATCTCAAGCAATGGAAGTGAAGTGCATAAACAATAAAAGTAGAAGAAAGCTAGTCACATTTGGAGGGTGGCTTCCTCAACCAAGAAATGGAGGGTTGCTTCCTCAACCAAAAGATAAATTAACTCCCTTCTATGCATGTAAATGAAAGCATAAGCATAAAACTACTCTTATAACAAGCAAGGAGATGTTGGACTAAAGCCAAACTAATATCTAAAATAAAGACTTCATAAAATGAAAATATAAGCTTAAATCTACAATGTGAGTGGGAGTCTAAGCCTCCATCAACCCTTCTACTTGGCTCCCTTTAGCTCTCCAACAATGGGAGTATTTATAGGCAAGAGGAGGAGACAAGAGGGGGTGAAGGAATAGTGTATGCCGCCCAAGTCCAAGTGAAAAACCAACTACTCTGCTGCCAATCTGTGGAGAACGTTCGAACGTGAGTTGGCGTTCGAACGTTCTTTCTGTTTTTGCTTTATGGTCGTTCGAACGTTGTCTGCCATTCGAACGTTTCTTCTGTCTTTGCACTAGGGGCATTCGAACGCCAGATATGCTCTGACCCTCTCACTCGAGTGATCTGTTGGTCTTCTGTGAAGTTCAGTTCCACACTCTATGCAGTAGTCTGGTCTTCAATCAACTCAAGTGCACGTTCGAACGTGAGTTGGCGTTCGAACGTGACACTCAAGTGCCTCAGAGCTTCACAGTCTTCTTTCCTAACTGCAACACACCTTCTCTTAGCAGTTGAGTCTGCTACAGTTCAATGTGGCCGTTCGAACATGAGTTGGCGTTCGAACGTTCTGGCTGTTCTCCAAGCTTTTCCAATTTTGTGCTCTAATGTGCTGGTGTTGCATTCAAGTGTGGTACTTGTTGTTCTTGAGTCTTTGTTCAGTTTAGGGCCTAAAATGACATTACTTAAACACCATCAGAGTACAATTAGTCTTAAAACGGCATAGTAATATGCTAATTTTAAGTGCTAATCACACTCCCCAACCTAAATATTGCTAGTCTCTAGTAATACAAAAAACAAATCTACTCCTAATGCCATTTTCGTAGGTTATCCGGTTGCTTTTAGCTTATGCAACAAGCCGTTGAACCACTAGGTTTACCCTAGCGGACGAGTGTTGTCTCGTGAGGGTTTCCAGTGAAGCAACCCACAAACTTCAGTCGAACAGATGTGTATGTGAGATTGCTGATTAAAGTAAATTAGCATCATGGTCGTTGAGGCACTCAACTCTCAATTTCGACTTATATCCCGCATGTCCCTCTTTCATAGGTATCTATTCTATGCAAAAATTAGCATCTGTTACAATGGCATTTGGAATTCCCAGTGTAGTAGGAATGATGATTCACGCCACATGAATTGTTATATAACAAACACTCCCTTTTACCACCTTCCATGGATAGCTTCGATTCCACAAACCTCTCGTAGAATGCTCTCAGCAAAAGTTCGCTCCGATTATAGTGACTTGTTTCTCACAGATCATGTGATTAGAAGGTGGCCAATCGAAAAATCACATGCACAATTAGGAAGGGAGTGAATTTTTAAGGAAGCAACTACTTATGTTTGGCATAATCTCATGAAAGAATATTGGCGCAATTTAAAGAAATGCTATTTACCATATCCCAATTTTGATTGACAACACATGCATGTAACAGACTTGAGATCAATGAGGGCTTTTCATGGGTTATAACGTGGCCAGAGGTCAGTGGCTAACGAAATGACGTCAGAAGTATTCAAAAGCTATCCTCTGTTTACGTAGTGTAGCACACCTCTTTCTAGATTTTCGATATTTTGCCAAGAGATGATATTTCTTTCTTTCATTTTTCTCATTTTTCACTTACTTGGCAATTTCTTGCCCTTTTTGCTTCTTTTCTGTTTCAATTGTTCCCATTGATTCTTCTTGTCATTGAAAAGTAGCCTCCACAGCCTTTCCCTTTTCCTTGCATTTCTGTGTCATATTGATTTATAAGAGGGTGCAAGAAAATTAGATAGCAATGGTGTGTCAAGTATGTTTTCTTGTGGCTTGCTAATCATACGGGTTTATCGAAGAAGAAATCATACATTGAGGGCTCAAACATGGCTGACTAGGGAAATAATTTTGTAAAAGAAATGGCTAAGGCTCAATATCAAATCAAAGATGACCTAAAATCATTTCTCAAGTATGTGCACATGTATGTGTCGTATGTGAAGGTTTCCTATGGGATATGTTAATAGATCACTTTTAATTGCGTCAATCAAAGCAAGATTAATGAGATTATTCAAAAATTGAGGATGAAAGACTTTACTTGAGTAAACATCGATTGTCTCTCGAAAGCATCGAAGGCTCGAAGCTCACCATGGTATTCTTTGTTATCTCCACTAGTTATGTCAGGTTTTCCAGGGGATGTCGGTTATATACCGATTCCATTTTCGAGTCAGATCATCCTGTACCTTGAAAATAACAGATATCGATGCACATTTGACAATTTAAGCATAGAAATAATACCAATTTTCCAAGAGATGTGGTTTTAAGTCTCGGTTGAAAAGTTGAGGTGTCAAACCGATCATGTGCGTAGTTACTCTAACAAACATTCTTAACATCCACATTCGTTCCATCATATATTAATTTTATGCTAAATCTACCTATGCATTAAAACAAATAAAAGTGATAAATGGAACCATTCATTTCTCAAAATATCATCGTTTAACATCAACATCAACGATTCAATTCATCCACAATCACACACAAAAACTTACAACTATTAAAGAAGAAACTCATAAAAAGAAGCACTTAAACACACAAAAAAAAACATAAACAAGAACAGGGATCCCTCTCTCTCACTCTCCATGTCCACCATCTCCACCAGGTCCACCCCTCAGAAGTCTAAGAATCTCATCCTGCTTACCTTCAATGCTAAGCATGATGTCTCATAAAGAGCGTCGGGTGCTGGTGCTAGGCCCTGCCTCCTGTGGCTGCTCTCTCTCTTCCTCCATCTCTCTCTCCTCCATCTCACCAAGCTCCTCTTGCACTTCGTCGACTCCTTGGGCAGGGGGCTCCTCTTGTCTTGCCGCTGGGCCGCCACTATGACCTTGGCTCCTCCTAAAGGATGCCTTGTTAAGTGGCCCCATTGGCTTTTGAATTTCCATCTCTGGTTTCACCCTAACCCCGTGATCCTTGCACATCTCAGTCACTAGGGTGCCAAACGGGAGTGAGTTCCGCTTCACATTGCACCCTTTCTTCATTTCCGTCAATATGAGGGAGGGGAGATCGATACTGTGGCCTTTTCCAATAGCGTAGAGAAGGCGGGCCATGTCAGGCAGAATTTCATTTTTCCTTTCTATTGGAGCAAAGTTTGACACCGCAATCAAGTTTAACATTTTGTATTTGTCAGTGAGTTCCCCTTGTCTAAAAAATCTCTTTCCAGTCCAAGAAAAGTTAGGCATTCCCATTAGCTCCCTCCCCACGACATTCATCGCCACGTTCTTTCTTGGGGGATAGGTGGGACTTGGTACCCGAGGCACCTCTTGCCTTACCCCCCAAATGTAGTCCTCGTCCACATCGATGTGGATTCCCCTCACATAACTTTTTAACGTTCCATTGACTATTTCGGCGTTGGAGTAAAACTCCCGCACCAAGTCAATCACGGCCTCTCCGTCGTTTTGCAAATACAAATTCCAACCCCTTCTCTCCATCTCCGCAAGCAAACCCAACTCAGCAAAATCAGTTAAAACAACATCCCTCTCACAAACCACAACATGTTTTTGATAGAAGTTATCGTACCTGTCAGCTTTCAAAGCTGTGGGGAATCGGGTCTTGTCATATCTTAGCGTAAGTGGTGACCTTCCTTCTCGCACTTCCACCACCTCCTTGACGAAATTGGGCTCTTGGGTGTTTGGGTTGCGCCTAGCAGGAAGCTTGACTCTTGGCATTTTCGGTTTTGAGTTTGAGTGCTTTGAAATCTTGTATTTCTTTATGAGAATGGAGCTTTTTGATATGGGAATAGTCTTGGGAGGATTGATTTTTGGTAAAAATGGAGAATGGTTGGTGTTTTGGGGTCTGGGTAGTGAAGAGTCACCAAGGGTTTTTTGGTTTTTCAAGGGTTTGGGAGGGTTTTGAAATGAAGAAGACGAACCAGGCTTTTATAGCCTGAGTCGTGACGTTCGAATGTTGGTAATCGTTCGAACGTGTCTAGAAGTTAAACAGATCGTTCGAACATGGTTTGGCGTTCGAACGTGGTGAGCTCTCAGTACTTTTGAGTTCTGTTAGAGGCCAAAGTACTGTAGGTTCTCTTCGTTTGAACGTTCTATTGGCGTTCGAACGTTAATCTCGTTCGAACGGTCTATTGGCGTTCGAACGAACTGAGCTCCCAGTACTTTTAAGTTTCATCAGAAGCTTCATCAGAGGCTGAGTACTGTAAGCAGCTGACGTTCGAACGTCACCTGGCGTTCAAACGTTGAGTCAAAAATCAAAAAATTTCACCACTACACTATACACAATCAAAGAGGGCCAAACACACAATTTTAAATCAAAATCCTATAGCATCTTAGGATAAGCCTCTACCCACGCTTCAGGTTGGTATTCTGGGACATCCCTTACTCGGCCCATATTTTCATTTTAGTCAAAAGAGTTTATACAAAAAAATATTTTTACACATTGGACCTTTAGCTTTCACCCCCAACAAAAGTACACATTTCCTACAGAAAATTATCTAATCCGAGTCTCCCTCTGTGTCTGTGTAGAACGGACAACCAGTGACTCTCCCAACTTCCTCTCTCACAAACCGGTTAAGCAAAGTACCGGAATAGCATGGCGTATCAGGGTAATCCTTACTCAGCCCATTCACTGTCCAGTTTAATCGATCGAGTGCGCGACCGGAGATTGGTTCAGAACATTGGTTGTATCTTTTCTCGTGAAAGACTCTGCCACACTGTTTACAAGCACCAAGTCTTTTGGCACGACGGCGTTTGGCAAAGCTGCTTCTGCCACAGAGGGGTTTCGCTTGTTTTTCTTGGATTTCGGCCTTCCTTACCAGTCTTGCTTTTCTCATGATTACAGTATGCACATCAGATGGAAAAGTGCGTAGAACTCCTAGACTAAACCAAAAAATTTTAACATCCATGATTTCTAAGCTTTAAGACTCACTATCTGGTTCTTTAACATCTGACAGTCACAAAGATGATTGAAGCTGACTCACAAACATAATCATCAATTTATACAAGACAAGGTACATAAAATGATCAGAACAACAACAATAAAAAAAATATTTTAAAAATTATAAAAATTTACGGGCAAATATGAACTGTAATCTCACACCCCCCAACCTAAACTGAACATTGTCCCCAATGTTTCGAATTTACCAGTTCACGGATCTTGGAGATGAGGTTGAATGGTAGAGATCTATTCATCTGCTGAAACCTACAAATAAAAATACACAAATTACTCGTCTGTGCACAGATCTGGGTTTCGGGTAGGCTGAAAATCCTTGTGTGTGAGTGCGAACAAGAGAAGGATACCCATGAGCAAATATAAGATTAAAATGCAAAACATGAAGCAAAATATTGTGTTTGTGGAGTGTGTGGTCATGGGTTGTGTAAAAAAACAGAGAAAAAGAAGAAGAAAAAGAACAGAAACAGAAGAAGAAGAAGAAGAAGAAGAAGAAGAAGAAGAAATTGGGGGGGGGGGGGGGCAACAGCGGCGGCTGGGAGAAAAAGTAGGTGCCTTATAAAGGCGCCCCAGTGGGTCGGGTTGGGTTAGATTTTTCCTGGCCCGATCCACTTGAGTGTCGGCAGGCACGACTTTCGGAGGAGTATTCTGGTTCCATTAAAAGAATGGTTTCCACAATTTTAACAAAATCCTCCAAAAATGGTTTTAACCGCTAACCATTGACAGTAAAAATATTACCGTTTGATGGGTTTTTCACTTCAACTGCTCCATGTCCAAACACCTTTTTGACAATGTAAGGTCCAGTCCATCTTGACTTCAATTTACCAGGGAAGAGGCGGAGTCTTGAATTAAATAACAAGACTTTTTGAGAAAGCTCAAAAGATTTCCGCACAATGTTTTGTCATGAAAAATTTTCATCCTGGTTTTAGCAATCTTAGCATTTTCATATGCTTCATTTCTCAATTCCTCCAATTCATTTATCTGAAGTTTCCTTGATAGTCCAGCCTTGTCTAAGTCAAAATTTATTGCTTTAATGGCCCAGTATGCCCTATGTTCCAATTCCACAAGCAAGTGACATGGCTTTCCATAGACTAATCGATAAGGAGACTTGCCTAAAATTGTTTTAAAAGCAGTACGGTACGCCCAGAGTGCATCAGTTAGTCTTAACGACCAATCTTTACAGTCTGGATTCACCGTTTTTTCTAAAATTAATTTGATCTCCCGATTAGCTAACTTAGCTTGTCCACTGGTGTGTGGATGATAAGGGGTTGCAATTTTGTGAAAAATCAAGTATTTTTTCATCAAATTCCAGAAGGGATGATTGCAAAAATGAGCACCCCCATCACTTATGATTGATTTCGGAATTCCAAACCGGGACAAAATATTTTCTTTCAAAAACTTGATAACTGTTTGGTGATCATTGTTTCAGCATGGAATTGCTTCAACCCATTTGGATACATAGTCTATAGCCACTAAAATGTATAGATAGCCAAAGGAAGGGGGAAATGGTCCCATAAAATCGATGCCCCAACAATTAAAAATTTCAATTACCAGAATGGGGTTTAAGGGCATCATATTTCTCGTAGAAATGCTTCCCAACCTTTGGCATCTATCACAAGTTAAACAAAAGGCATGGACATCTTTGAAAAGTGTGAGCCAGTAAAATTCACACTGCAATATTTTTGCAGTGGTTTTTCTTGATGAAAAATGGCCAACGCATGCTTCAGAATGACAAAATGTTATTACCTGGCTAGTTTCATGAGCGGGGATGCAACGTCTTATGATTTGATCCTTATAGTACTTGAATATGTAGGGATCCTCCCAAAAGAAGTTACGAACCTCCCTTAGAAATTTCTTTTTGTCCATCATGGTAAATGATGGAGGGAAGGTAACAGTAGCAAGATAGTTAGCAATATCCGCATACTATGGTGTCTTATCAATCATGAACAGTTGTTCATCGGGAAATTTCTCATTGATTGGCAATCCATCCTCACGAAATTCATATGTTAGTCTGGACAGATGATCTGCCACCACATTCTCGACACCTTTCTTGTCCTTGATGACAAGATCAAACTCTTGGAGCAAGAGTATCCATCTCAAGAGTCTTGGCTTGGCGTCCTACTTTGTGACCAAGAATTTTAGGGCTGCATGGTCAGTGAATACAGTAACAGAAGAACCAACAAGATAAGAACAAAATTTTTCCAGTACAAAAACTACAGCAAGCAATTCTTTTCCAGTTGTTGAATAATTCATTTGGGCATCATTCAAAGTTTTGCTTGCATAGTAAATTACATGGGGTCTCTTATCTTTTCTTTGTCCCAAAACAGCACCTACAACATAATCACTTGCGTCACACATTAGTTCAAAGGGTAGATTCCAGTCAGGGGGTTGCATTATTGGGGTAGAAATTAACATGTCTTTTAGTTTGTCAAAGGCTTTTTGGCATGCTTTATTCCAATCAAAGATTACATCCTGACTCAGAAGGTGCCACATGGGTTTTGCTATGGTACTGAAATCTTTTATGAATCTCCTGTAGAAACCTGCATGCCCTAGGAATGATCGGACATCCTTTACAGTCTTAGGGGCAGGCAAATTTCCAATCAGATCTATTTTTGCCTCGTCAACTTTCATGCCTTCAGACGACACAATGTGACCAAGGACAATGCCTTGTGTTACCATAAAATGGCATTTTTCCCAATTGAGCACTAGATTGGCTTCCTTACATCTGGTTAGCACTTTCTCCAGATTGGTCAGACACAATTCAAAGGAATCACCATATACAGAGAAATCATCCATGAATACTTCCAAAAAATTTTCAACCATATCACTGAACAAGCTTAGCATACATCTTTGGAATGTTGCAGGAGTGTTACAAAGTCCAAATGGCATCCTTTTGAATGAAAAGGTGCCAAAGGGGCATGTGAATGTTGTTTTCTCCTGATCATCTAGTGCTATCTCAATTTGGTCATACCCTGAATACCCATCTAGGAAACAGTAAAATGCATGGCCTGCAATTCTTTCTAAGACTTGGTCAAGAAATGGAAGAGGAAAATGATATTTTCTAGTTACCAAATTGAGTTTTCGATAATCAATGCACATTCGCCATCCTGTGACGACTCGAGTTGGTACTAGTTCATTTGCATCATTTTTTACCACTGTGACCCCAGATTTTTTTGGTACAACTTGGGTTGGACTAACCCACTTGCTATCAGAGATGGGGAAGATTATCCCCGCATCTAAAAGCTTGAGTACCTCAGTTCTCACTACTTCCTTCATGTGAGGGTTTAGTCGTCGCTGCATTTGACGAGAGGGTTTTGAATCCTCTTCAAGGTATATAGCATGATTGCAGATTAACGGGCTTATACCTTTCAAGTCAGCGATGGTCCATCCAATGGTGCTTTTAATGCTTTAAAGAACTTCAATTAATTTAGACTCTTGCAAGTATGTGAGCTTTAGATGAAATTACCACTGGGTATGACTCATCCTTTCCTAAGAATGCATATTTAAGGTCAAATGGGAGAGGTTTCAATTCAGGCTATGGTGGCCTATCACTTGATGAGACTGGCTTTGTGCCACTAGGTGAAATCTCTTCGAATTTGGGGGCCCATGTCTCCACAGCATGAGTAGGGCAACTTGGTGGATTTGGGTCATCATCTGTTGTTTCGAATGAGATGAGCTCTAGCAGAGAAGATTCAGTAGGGTCCTCACAGAATGTGTCATTCAGATGTTCATGTATCAAAGATTCAATGGAGTTTATTTCCCTTTCTTCCTTTTCTTCTTCTGGATGCTTAGCAATATTGAAAATGTTCAATTCGAGAGTCATATTCCCAAAGGTTAATTTCATGACTCCATTCCTGCAATTGATTAGTGCATTGGAAGTTGCTAGGAAAGGTCGACCAAGAATGACGGGAATTTGGTTCTCCGAATGTATTGCTGGCTGAGTATCCAGAATAATGAAGTCAACAAGAAAGACAAAATATTCCACTTGGACAAGCACATCTTCAACAATCCCTATGGGGGTTTTGAGTTCACCCAGACCCAACTGCTGATAGACAGAGTAGGGTAGCAAATTAACACTGGCTCCAAGGTCTAATAGTGCTTGTTCAATCCTGAAGTTTCCAATGATACATGACACAGTCAGACACCCTGGTTCTTTGTATTTTGGAAGGGTTTTATGTTGAAGAAGAGCACTGGCTTGTTCTGTTAGGAAGGCTCTTTTTTGAAGATTCTGACCTCTCTTGACTGTGCACAAGTCTTTTAGAAACTTGGCATAAGACGGAACTTGTTTGATTGCGTCCAGAAGTGGGATGTTGATATTTACTTGCTTAAAAAGCTCGTATATTTCAGGCTGATTTTTCAACTTCTGTTTGGTTGAGTCTATAAGGAAAAGGAGCGGGAATGGAACACGAAGGTTCTTTTTCCTCAAAAGGTTTTGGCTCTTGTTCAATCATAGGCTCAGGTTCTTCTTCAAGTTCATTCTCAATTGGTTCAGGCTCAGATGATGGGTTGACTGGGATTGACTCAGGCCTTGGCTTTGGGATGAGTATGTCTCTGATGGTCTTGTCAATCACCTTGCCGCTTCTTAGTGTAGTGACAACTTGGGCTTGGTCTTGTGTGTTTCCGGTTGTTGAAGGGTTCCCTACATGGAATTGGCCTTGTGGTTGCTTTGGTTGGGCAGGAAACTTGCCCTTTTCGTGTGTAACCATGGATTGGGTCAACTTTTGGATGTGACTTTTAAGATCCTCAAAAGATTGAGTGGTCTGGGTTTTGAAATTAGTGATAGCCTGTGTGGAATTATTGTTATAGTTCATATGGCTTTGCATGAACTGATTCAATGTGTCCTCAAGGCTCCTCTTTTGTGGTGGTTGGTATGGTTGATATGCGGGAGGTCCTTGAGGTGGTGGGTATGAGTCTTGTTGTTGGTTCATTGGCATTGGTTGTGTGTTCTTCCAACTGAAGTTAGGGTGGTTTCGCCACCCTGGATTGTATGTTTCAAAATATGGGTTGGAGTAAGGCTTGTTGAAGTTGGAAACTGCATGTGTCTGTTCCAACAAGACCTCTTTGAACGCTAGGATGGTGGGACACTCCCCAGTAGGGTGTACTGTTAGCGCACAGATTCCACACACTTGTTCTGTGGAAGAGCTAACATCAACTTGATGGACTTTCTTCATCTCTAAAGCTTCAAGCTTTCGAGACAACGTAGACATTTTTGCTCTCAAGTCATCATCATCTCTCAAGACATATTTACCTCCTTGGGAAGTAGATGGTCTGGCTTCTACAGTGGTAGGAGAGGCTGAGTCCCACATCTGAGAACTGTCAAATATGGTGTCAAAGAAATTGAATGCCTCCTCCGAACTTTTTCCCATAAATTCTCCTTGGGTCATCATTTCGACAAACTGACGTAGTCTAGAGGGTAAGGAGTCATAGAAAAATCCTACCAAAGTCCAATTCTCAAAAGCGTGATGTGGGCAGGATTGGAGCAGATTTTTGAATCTCTCCCAACTTTGATAAAAAGTTTCTTCGTTTTTAACCGCAAAATTCATGATTTGCCTTTTTAATGCATTTGTGTCGTGCAGAGGAAAAAACTTTCTAAAAAATTCATTTTGCAATGCTTGCCAGTTAGGTATTGAAAAAGCTTTTAAAGAATTTAGCCATTGTTTAGCTCTATCCCTTAAAGGGAAAGAAAACAGTTTAATTTTGGCTAGTTCAGAATTGTCTTGAAATGTTCCACACACTTCCTCAAAATCTTTTATATGCAGATATGGATTTTCTGCATCTAATCCATGAAACACGGGTAATAACTGCACTGTTCCCGGCTTTACAGTAAAGGGGGGAGCATTTTCAGGAAATACAAAACAAAAGGGGACACTGTTTCTTGAGGGATTTAAGTAATCCCGCAAAGTTCGATTGTTAGGCACTTCCTCCTCTCTCATAGGGACTTCTCCATTTCTTTCATTATTTGCCATATTACTCTTAGAAGAGTCTGCTACTGATTTAGGTGAATTTGGTTCAGGCTGATTCACAGACTCACAAGATTTTGCCGGCAAATTTTGATAGTGATGAGTGTCCTCAGTCATAAAGAAAATAAAACAAAAATATTTACAGTAAACCAAAGAATTTATACAAAGATGAATGTCTTTTTACCTTTTACCTTAAAACACCTTTCAAAGCTCCCCGGCAACGGCGCCAAAAACTTGACTTGATCCGAAATGTGTACACCAAAGTGCTGGCGGTCAAGCTGTAGTAATATTCCGGTTTGAGTCCGGAGTCGAATCCACAGGGAACTTTTGTTGGTATTTTTGAGATAAGCAGTGGTGGAGACCTATTGCTTGTAACCTTTGAGATTTGTTGAATGGTGTGAGATTTCCTGGACATAATATAAGATTCTTTCCAAGAGAATTTTCTTAACAAAACAGGAGATAAATGCTAATGAAAAAGGGTCACTCTTTAGTTTAAGGATCTGGACATGTAGTTAATTATCCGGTTTATTATACTTGTGCTTGATAACTCAATTAACTCCCGTGTCAACAGCAAGTTAATCGGAAGATAAAGATGGACTGTGAGAATTAAGAACATGATTCCGATGTCTTTCTGGAAGTTTACAAGAATTGTCTGTGCCGAGACTTAACCCGTCTACAAACAAGCAATTGTTTCTACAAGACATCCAATCATGACATTAATATTCCATTATTTAAATGAAGCACAATAAGGGGGAGGATTGAAGGGTAGTCCTGAAGATCTAGCCGGGGTACTTGCCTTGAACCGATGAGTCTTTCTATGCAAGAGTCATCCGTGTCATAGAAAGAGCCCACGGTTATACAAAGTACCTTAGCTTTGCTAGATGCAATCAATCATCCAATAAGCAAGAAGAAATAAACGTTCAGCATAAGAACAGTGCACAAATATAATTCCCGGATAACTTATACATGCCCTTCTCCTCTTACTAAAGAGTGAATGAGAAACTACTCACTCTTCATGGCTTTGGTAAAACTAGAAAAGTGGGTGATGCTCATCCCTCCAAGTAGAAGACTTAAAAGATAAAATAACAATGAACAAGGAGCCAATCTTTAACAAAGATTGAGTGAATCACGTTCCACCCTTCACGGCTTTGGTAAAGCTCTAGAAAAGTGGAAGAGTTTCACTCCTCTAAGAAAGAAAGAAGCTCAAGCAATGGAAGTGAAGTGCATAAACAATAAAAGTAGAAGAAAGCTAGTCACATTTGGAGGGTGTCTTCCTCAACCAAGAAATGGAGGGTTGCTTCCTCAACAAAAAGATAAACTAACTCCCTTCTATGCATGTAAATGAAAGCATAAGCATAAAACTACTCTTATAACAAGCAAGGAGATGTTGGACTAAAGCCAAACTAATCTCTAAAATAAAGACTTCATACAAGGAAAATATAAGCTTAAATTTACAATGTGAGTGGGAGTCTAGGCCTCCATCAACCCTTCTACTTGGCTCCCTTTAGCTCTCCAACAATGGGAGTATTTATAGGCAAGAGGAGGAGACAAGAGGGGGTGAAGAAATAGTGTATGCCGCCCAAGTCCAAGTGAAAAACCAACTACTCTGCTGCCAGTTAGTGGAGAACGTTCGAACGTGAGTTGGTGTTCGAACGTTTCTTCTGTCTTTGCACTAGGGGCGTTCAAACGCCAGATATGCTCTGACCCTCTCACAGAAGTGATCTGTTGGTCTTCTGTGAAGTTCAGTTCCACACTCTATGCAGTAGTCTGGTCTTCAATCAACTCAAGTGCACGTTTGAACGTGAGTTGGCGTTCGAACGTGACACTCAAGTGCCTCAGAGCTTCACAGTCTTCTTTCCTAACTGCAACATGCCTTCTCTTAGCAGTTGAGTCTGCTACAGTTCAATGTGGCCGTTCGAACGTGAGTTGGCGTTCGAACGTTCTGGCTGTGCTCCAAGCTTTTCCAATTTTGTCCTCTAATGTGCTAGTGTTGCATTCAAGTGTGGTACTTGTTGTTCTTGAGTCTTTGTTCAGTTTAGGGCCTGAAATGACATCACTTAAACTCCATCAAAGTACAATTAGTCTTAAAACGGCATAGTAATATGCTAATTTTAAGTGCTAATCACTCATCATGTGAGGAATTTGGAGGATATTATGCATCAATTCACCCAAAGTCAAATTGTGACAATTAACCAAAACACCATTGCTTTTAATGGCATATGGACACAAATTACATAGTTAACAAATACCATGGGGTCATTTCAACAAAAAAAAAGGGAAATTTCCCGCACAACCCCAAGAGAACCCCAAGGGTCAACATGTAATTGAGTCATTCGATGCCACTAAAGAAAATTTTGAGCAATTTTACGGCTGTCACCACTCGTCAAACTGGAAAGAAAATTGAAAAAACCATTTTACTTAAGGTCCCACTAAAGGACCCTTTGAAAAATGAAAAAAAGATGACTCCAAAGAGAGTTAACAACTTGAGAAGCCCAAGGTTGATGATTTGACTGTGAATGATTCTCCTATTGTTGCCCCTGCTAAGATTGCTAATTACTTTAATATTTCTGAGAAGTTTAAGTAGAAGATCAATATCGCACTCCTTGGTGCCATCAAGCAAATCCCCTCTTATGCAAATACATTGAAGGACTTATGCACTGTCAAGAGGAAGTTTAATGTGCACTAGAAAGCATTCCTCACCAAACAAGTGAGCTCCATCTTGAGGACAAACACCCCACCCAAGTTCAAGGATCCCGGTTGCTCTACCATTTCCGTCACCATTGGAAATTGCCACGTGGAACAGGCATTTCTAGACTTGGGAGCAAGTGTCAACCTTCTACCATTCTTGATGTACCTACAAGTTCAGCTAGAGGAGTTGAAACCAACCTCCATCACTCTTTAGCTAGTGGATCATAGCGTGAGGACACCAAGAGGAGTAGTAGAGGATGTGTTGGTCCAAGTGGACAAATTTTACTTTCCCGTTGATTTTATTGTGCTTGACACTCACCATGTTGCTAATCCCATTGCACAAACTTCTATTATTCTAGGTAGACCTTTTCTTCTAACTTATAATGTCGTGATTAATTACAGAAATGGTCTAATGAGCTATCATTTGGGAATATAACAATGGATGTCAATGTGTTCAACCTATGCAAGCAACCGGGGGACGACGAGGAAATTCATGAAGTCAACAAGATTGACACAATAGTGGAGCATCAAATGGACTTATTATGTAACACAAGATTGGGGGAAGAAGAATTTGATGAGGAGTTGGAACTAGAAATTGTTCAAGGGGTGGGAAGTTAGACCCCGACTTTTGAGAAATTGCCTCCACAAGAGAAGAAAATCTTTCCATCCACTGTGCAACCACCAACTTTGGAGTTGAAGCCATTACCATCCATACTCAAATATGCATTCATGTGGAAAAAATTTCCAATGGTGATAATCTCTTCATTAGAGCCAAAGCAAGAGGAAGAAAAGTTGAGTGTCTTGAGGAAGCACAAAGGAGCTATTTGTTGGACTATTGCCGGCATCAAGGGATGAAGGATGTAGTTAGAGATGAAGTGCTCAAGCTACTTGATCTGGGAATCATCTTTGTGATTGCAGACAGTAAGTGGGTTAGTCCCACACAAGTACTAACCAAAACTTTAGGAGTAACGATGGTAGCCAATGAGGAGAATGAATTGATCCCAACTCGGGTGGTCACCAGTTGGAGAGTTTGCATAGACTATCGGAAACTCAACTCATGCACTCGGAAGGATAATTTTTTCCTACCATTCCTTGATCAAGTGTTGGAAAGGGTAGAAGGAAATCTATTTTATTGCTTCTTGGATGGCTATTCCAGCTATAATCAAATAGAGATCGCCCTAGAGGACCAAGAAAATACTACATTCACTTGCCCCTTTGGAACATATGCCTATCGTCGAATGTCATTTGGGCTATGCAATGCCCTAGTGACTTTTCAAAAGGTGTATGATAGGAATCTTCACTGATATGGTGGAGAATATCGTGGAAGTTTTCATGGATGACTTCTCGGTATTTAGAGACTCTTTCAAATAATGCTTGGGAAACTTGGAGAAAGTATTGGAAAGGTGTGAGGAGAAGAACTTGGTGCTTATCTGGGAAAAGTGTCACTTTATGGTGACTCAAGGGATTGTGCTGGGTCACATTGTGTCTGCAAAGGAAATAGAGGTGCAAAAGTCCAAAGTTGAAGCAATTTTTAATTTGCCTACTCCCAAGATCGTCAAAGACATCAGGTCGTTTCTTGGCCATGCAGGTTTTTATCGTCGTTTCATTAAAGATTTTAGTGCATTGGCAAGACCCTTGACCAATTTGTTAGCAAAGGATGTCCCATTTGTGTGGTCGAATGATTGTGAGACATCTTTTCAAAAACTTAAAAGTACGCTAATTTCACCTCCAATCATGCAACCACTCAATTGGGAACTCCCATTTGAGCTCATGTGCAACTCGAGTGATTAAGCGGTCGACACAGTGCTAGGTCAAAGGCAACTATAGGCGAACTCCCATTAGTTCGCCTATAGTTGTCTATATTGATCACTCTACTTTGAAGTATTTGTTCTCTTAGCAGGATGCCAAATCGAGACATGTTTGGTGGATCCTCCTCCTTGAAGAATTCCATTTGATCATCAAAGATAAGAAAAGAGTCGAGAATGTAGTGGCGGACCATTTATCACGTCTTGTTGTCCAAGGCACTAATGAGCACATCCCTATTCCTGACACTTTCCCATATGAGCATTTATTTTCCATTCATTCAGTTTGTTCATGGTATGCTGATATTTGCAATTTTCTTTCCACATGACAAATGCCCCTATACTGGAGCTCGGAGGACAAGAAAAAATTTATGGCGGAGGTGAAGTACTTTTACTTCGACAATCCATACCTGTTCAAGTATTGCCCTGAAAAAGTCATGAGGAGATGTGTACCGGGCAATGAACAGTGAGATATCCTTTCCTTCTGCCATTTCGACGCATGTGGCGGGCACTTCTCTTCCAAGAAAACTTCAGCTAAGATCTTAAAAAGTGGTTTTTACTAGCCTACATTATTAAAAGATTATGTTTCATATTGCAAATAGTGTGATAGGTGTCAGAGGCTAGGAAATGTGACCTATAGGAATATGATGCCCCCTAACCCATATTTTTTAGAGAAATCTTCGATTGTTGGGGTATCAATTTCATGGGTCCTTTCCCCATGTCCTATGGCTACCTTTCATACTCTTGATATTAGATTACGTGTCTAAGTGGGTAGAGGCAATCCCAACTAAGACCAATGACCACCGGGTTGTGGTCAAGTTCCTAAAAGAAAATATTCTTTCTAGGTTTGAGATGCCTCGAGTTGTGATAAGTGATGGTGGTTCACATTTCTGCAATAGGCCTTTTGTTTCATTGATGCATAAGTATGGCATAACACATAAGGTGTCCACCACATATCACCCCCAGACTAATGGTCAAGCCGAGTTGGCCAATAGGGATATAAAGAGCATAATCAAGAAGACGGTTAACCCTAACCGAAAGGATTGATTACTTAAATTGACTGATGCCTTATGGGCTTGCTGCACTACTTACAAGACCATTCTTGGTATCTCTCTCTATAGGTTAGTCTATGGCAAGGCCTATCACTTGTCAGTGGAGATGGAGCACAAAGCATATTGGGTCATAAAGACTTTGAATTTGAATCTAGGCCTAGTTGGGAGTCATAGGAAGTTGGAGATCAATGAGCTGGAAGAGATCCGTAGGGATGCATACGAAAGCTCTAGAATTCACAAAGAAAGGGCTAAAATTTTCCATGACAAATCCATTTTAAGGACAACGTTCGAGCCCGGCCAAAAAGTGCTCTTGCATAATTCCAGCCTCTCCATTTTCCAAGGGAAACTTCATTCCCCCTGGGATGGCCCCTACATTGTCAAGGTGGCTTACCCACATGGAGCCGTGGACATAGAAAACCCGGAGGATGGCAAGATATTCAAGGTCAATGGCCAAAGAGTTAAGTCATTCTTTGAGGGTTTTGAACTCCAGGTTGTTGAGGAGGAATTGGTTGATCCGATATACCCGAATCTTATTGAGAAGTAGTTCAGCAAATGTCAGTGTATAGTTTTTTTTTTTATTACTTTATTTTACTAGTTTAATTTGTTGACTTACTTTCTATTGTACATAGTGTTTTCATTTGTTTTTGTAGCTAGTGGTGTTTTTATTAAAACTCAATACGAGGTGTTTTCTTAACCTTCTTGTATTTAAATTTACCTCATCTTATTGCATATCTTTTTTATTTGCATTGAGGACAATGCTTAGTTCAATTTGGGGGTGAGGTGCACCATTTGCATGTTACACCATTTTGTTGATGATACAATTTTGTTGATGATGCGATTTTGCTAATTATAAGTGGAAATGTGCATGTTACGCCATTTTGTTGATGATAAATTGAAAAATAGATGAAATATTAAAATTTTTTGAAAAAAAAAAAATCGGATATTGAACTATATTTTTCCTCCTAACTGTTATGAGACTTGTGTTTGCTTGACCTAGAACTTGAAATTTTAACATATGGGTGCACCATAGAAGTTTATCCTATGCTTAAGTATCAGATGCATGTCTTCATTCAAACTCAACAAAAAATGCACCAAGAAAGTGTAATTTTTGCAATTTACTGAAGGAGATTCACTTCTTATAGAGCTTGACATAAATAGTAGAGATAAATGAAGTACCCTTGTTAGCTATTGTGTCATTCCTTTTTTTGGAGGGATAACTTACATGTACTCAAAAGAAAAAAAATTCAAATTAATTTTGTTCAATAATTTCATTATTCTTGTTCTGGTTAGTGTGCAAAAATGATAGTTAATTGACTTGATCTGAAATGCATAGTAGTACTATGCCATGTATCTCTGAGAAATGATTTTAGGCCTTCTTTGATCTACTTTGAGCCTTAGCCTTTCCATTCAAATATTATCCCCAGTCACCATGATTGAGCTGTAAATGAAATTTTTCGTTTCCTTAACCACATATTTGACCAAGCCATGTTTAATATGTTTATCCTACCATGGTTATTCCGAGGAACAATGCTTATATTGAACAAGGGAATATGTGATGGTAGCAAACGAAACAAATGGATGATGTATGCATGAATTGAAAAAAAAAAAAAAAGAAGGCAAAAGCAAAAAAGAAAAGAAAAAAGGGCTGAAAAGAAAGAAAAGAAAAAGAGAAAGAAAATGGAATTGAAATGAAGGGGGATAGGGGAAAAAAAATTTAAAAAAAATGATGCACCAAAAAGGTGAATTGTGATTATAATGTTCTATTCTCAAGATAATTCACTTTTGAACACCTTATTCCCTTCGTTTCTCTTAAGTTAGATAATTCACCAAAATAAGTCCTTTTTAATCTTGAGGATAAATGGAAAAATTATGTTCTAAAGGAAAAGAGAAGTCAATTATAGTGTCTTAAATTGCCCTAATATTTCATTCATAAGATTATGCCAAGGTCGTTTCAATTGTTGAATATGCACTTTAATTTTGGATTATATGTGAGCTTTATGTCATTTTTGAATACAAGATTCTGCCTCACGTATAAAAATTGAGAAAGCCACAATAATCATATAACTATTTACTCTGTGAGGAAACCCTTGGTGAGAATTGTATCGAAGCTGAATTTGGATAGCTGAAATGGATGTGGAGATTTTTGGGTAAATTGTTTAAATTGCATGCTTATTTCACACACACACGAGTCTTGAAGGGATGTATAAGTGAATACTTTTGAATAGCATTTAAGTCTATGGTGTGACTCATGAGTAACTAGTTCGGTGAATGCGAAAAAAAAAAAATTGTTCAAGACACCCCAGAGCTAGTTAGGATGATGAAATATGTTTCAAATGTTGGATGTGAAAAGGGGGGGGGGGGGAATTAAAGAAAAAAGAAGTTTATAGGTTGCTTCACTATAAACCTTCACGGGACAAACTCGTCCGCTAGGGATCATCTAGTGGTTTAAAAATGAGTAGGGTATGAAGAAATATGAACACCATAAATCTTGTTTTGTGCTCTACTTGATGGTTTTCATTTTGTTATACTTAGAATTTCAAGACGTGTGTTTTGATGTTGTCAAAAAATTAAATTTCATTGCAATTTCATCTTTGAATTAGGGCAAAGTCGGACAGTTTTGATATAGTAGTGTAAACCTTCTTTTTGAGTAGTTAAGTTAGCAAGTAGGTTGTTAAAGTTAGATTAGAGTCAAATAAGTTAGATAAAGTGTAAAGGAGTGAAAGGGCAGAGTAGGAAAAAAATTTCAAATTTTTGAAGGAGGTACTGGTACCTTATTCATTTGGTACCGGTACCTATTTGGTAGAACACTCAACTATCGGTACCTTCTTAATGAGGTACTGGAACCTCGCGCCCTAATTCATTAAAACGAGAGTTTTAAAAGGGGGAAACTCTATTTTTTTATTCTCATTTCTCTCTCTCTCAAACACTCTCTCCTCTCTCTAGAACCCTTCCAATTTCTCTCAAAACTCTTGGGCACTCCTCTAATCTCTCAATTTCATCAATCAAAGCTCAGATTTTTGTAACTATGGCAATGAAAGGTAAGCACAATCCTCCCCATTTTGATTTCATTTCCTTGATTTGGGAGTGGGTTATCCCATTCTTGATGTTTGGGATGTTGGTGGTCTTAATAGCCTGCACCAAGCATGCGGCTTCCACCATGCTAAAGCAAGCGGGCACTAGGGAATCTATATTCTTTTCTGAATAAGCCGATGTAGCTCTTGCTTGCTGTCTGTATATGGCATGGCCTGGTCAACTTCCCGGCCACCTCTTTAGCTAATCTCTTGTCAACGCTAGAACTTCTTCATAAATGATTCCATTCTCGACTTACGAAAAGGCCGATGATTCTAACCCGAGTACGAGTGAGCCAAGGAAGAAAAAGAAAAATGATATTGGCCCAAGTCCTAGTGAGCCTAGGAAGAAAAAGAAAAATGATCAACATTCAGAGGCTATTGGGGTGAGGAATGTGACGTGCGAGCTCCAGGTTGATAGACTTACTTTGGGGCCTACCAACATTGTGGTGCAATCCATTGAAAATTATGGCTTACATTTTTTGTCCCAAGAGGTGAAGGGGTATGTGCTCCCCTTGTGTCGAGACTTTTATCAAGGTTTGGTAGTTGTGGATGTTGTTCTGGATTTGTTTAGAACATCTGTGAGGGGAAAGGCAATTGATGTCACCCTTGCATCCATAGTTGTGGTTTTGAAGTACAAAAGGCCCAATGTAGACAAAAATGATTGCCCTCACCCCCAATGCAGAGAGGAAGTAGCTCCATGAATACAAACAATTGATGTATAAAGACCCTATAGAGTTCAAAGGAAAAATCCAAACAGGGGGGCTCAAGCATAGTTATGGAGTTATGCACAAAATCCTCCAATACAATGTCCTACCAAGGGGGGCGGAGAAGAAGCCTGGGGTAGAGAAGATGGCCTTGCTGTATGAGTTCATAGTGGGGTCCCAGATAGACATTGCACTAATAATCTTGGAGGTTATGAGGGATTACACCAAAGCCTAGGGCGAACATGCCTTATGCCCATTTAGTCTACCATATTTGCTTAAGGAGCCGAATAAAAGCGTCCGCAAGTGATGTGTTATCCCAGCCTAAGTATGGCCCGATTGGTAAATATAGTAGGTAGAAGAGGAGGGCTATGACTAGGGCGTTTGGGCACCCGAAAGAGAGGGCTGGGCCATCTGCATCTACATACACACCCCATCAAGGACTGTTCCTGAGCGATTGCCTGGGATTGAGGTTAGATTGGAGCATTTGGGGAAGGCTATGGTTGAAGACCGAGGGACTCTGAAGCTACTGACGATGATGATGAAAAGAGTCTTCGAGCAAGCATTCTCGGGAAAGTCTATACCTGAGGTACCTCCACCACCAGCCACCACACCTGATATCCCACCACTTACTCTTGGGGTTGGCACTTCTGCATAGCCTACTACTGTGCCTCCCTCGACTGTTGTGCTTGACGTTGAGGAATTTGATGATGAAGAGGAGGGTGATGACGAGGGAGATGAAGGAGACGATGATGAGGTTGATGATGACGATGCACTTAAGCAATGAAGAAACCAGTTATCACTTCCTTTCTTTTGTTTGGTAGCTTTTAAGGACCATAGGTTAGAATATGCTAGATTAGGATTGACAGACCTAGATAGAAGAATCTTTGGGAGAACAGTCAATTTTGTATTTTTTCTAATGAACGACGATGTTTATTAATGAAAGAACAAATTGTTGTGTCTTACT
Organism: Ilex aquifolium; assembly: GCA_951799425.1. Classification (NCBI taxonomy): domain Eukaryota; kingdom Viridiplantae; phylum Streptophyta; class Magnoliopsida; order Aquifoliales; family Aquifoliaceae; genus Ilex; species Ilex aquifolium. The sequence goes on along the minus strand of OX637406.1, from coordinate 24,230,179 downwards.
TTGCCCTGAATGCATTGGTTAAATTACAATTTGATTTAATTATTTTGAATTAGTTTATGTAATGATTAACATGAAGGGAAGTTTCATTGTTGCTTTATATTTGTCTTTTTGAATTCGATTTGCTAGGGACTAGCAAAACTCAAGTTGCGGGGGGGGGGGGGGGGGGTGTGATGAGTGTGTAATATTGCATATTTAAAGGCCTCATTACATTCATTTTAGCTTGGTTTTGCAATGGTTTATTGGAAGTTAGTTTAAATTGGAGATTAATGGAGAAATGTATGATTGCAGGTGATCGAGTTGTAAATACTTGGCTTTAATCATTTTGCAATGTTTTGGGGACAATGGGCAATATAGGAACACAAAGGATGGGGTTTGGGGTGTGCGGAGTGCAGAAAAATCAAAGAAAGCAAACAGTTACCGTTACAATTGACAAGAACTACTGGTACCTATGCACACTGGAAGAGAGGTACCGGTATCTCATCACTCGATACTGGTACTTGAGCCAACTGGAAGATAAGTATCAGTACTTGGCACCCTAATTACTAGTACTTGGAACTGGGATTAGCACAAAACATTGCATATATTGTATGATGTTATGCCCTTTTTATACTTACTTTCGTTGTGAATTTGGGGAGAAATGCGTTTAATCTTCTCTTTAATGGAGTTTTGTGTAAATGTTGGTGAAAAGATGTAAATGGCTTGAGTTAAGCCCCCATTGAAGTGTTTGAAATCAATGAAGATGAGGGGATGGCTTAAAGGAAGGATTGGAAGGTGAAGAAACCAAGGAAATGGCAAATTGGATGAAAACCTTCCGGAAGGTCGATTATAAACCTTCCGGAAGGTTTTCACTTGGTCTGCCTATTCACTGTCAAAACCTTCCGGAAGGTTTTTCAACTGAAATGATTTTTCAACTGATCCTGCACAAACCTTCCGGAAGGTTTGCATCGACCTTCTAGAAGATTTTGCCCAGAATGCCCAGACAGCCTGTAACTCAAGCTCTGCCATTTGGGGGCCCCACCTACACTTCTCCCACTTGTCCCCTGACATCTCTTACACATATACAAGCCTCCCATCACTTCATTATGTACTTTGGAGGCTCAAGCATTGAAGAGAAGGAGAGAGAAGAGGCAAACATGGGAGATGCAGGCTAGGCCTGTCCTAGCCTACCCAATGCAATCCAATCAGCCTCTTATGGATGGGAGGTTTGTCTCACACCTAGGAGGAGCTCCATGGACGTTTTTGATATGGACATTACAGATTATTCAGATTGTATTGCATTGTAGAGAGAGAAGCTCTAGGTAGAAGATATAGTTTTAGTGAGAGAAAGCTTAGATTTTTGCATTTCTTCCATCCATTTCACTTGTAATCTTTCTTATGACTCTTTTAAGCTTCATTTATTGTCTTTAATGTCATTTACTTCAAGTACATTGCAAGTTTAGTTGAGTATCTTAGATTCTACCATTGTTGCAATTAAGTTTTCATTTCAAGTTCTTCAAATGGGTATTAAGTGCACTTTTTTGTAGTTTATGTTTTCTTGCATTAATTTAAGTTCTACTCTTCATTTCTTTGCAATGTCACTTCATTTCATTTATGTGCTTGCATTAAATATGAGTAGCTAAGCTTTAAGTTGGCTAATCCAAGGGATAACTCCTCTTGGGTATGCTTAATCAACTCTTTTTCTTTCCTCCTCGTAGTGTACGTTGATTTGGTTTGACTAGGTTGAGTGTGGACATGGTTGTGAGTTCTTGATACACCGTAGACCTATCACGGTGTATGCTTGAATCCTCACCTCCATTTTAGTCCCGCGCTTCCTATGAATCAATCAAACATCTAGACACCATTGGAGGAAGGTCTTGAGTTGATTTGGCATTCCCACTAGAATGACCTCTTCGGATTAGCCAACACTTGTTCCATTTCATTTTCACCAAGAACACAATCACAAAAACTCAAACTCAAAGATTTTTACACTTTTCCTTTTTCACCAAAATCACCTTCAACACGATTCACCTCCTTCCCTAAGGAGACGACCTTGGAATACGATTTCCATGTAAAACACGACATTCGAAAGTCTCCCTGCGCTTGGGGAGCACTTTTGTTCACACACTCACACATTTCATTCCACACATCCGTTTACCCCATTTCTTGCATCATTCCAAGGGTGAGTGACACTCCCCTATCCGTATAAGCTATACACCTATAACGGGATGTTGTGCGGAGATTAGGGAAAAGGGGGATGACAATACCGCAGGAATGACAAAACCTTTCTGATAGTGATTAGCTCAATCTTGGATGCAAAACAAGAAGAGGATCTCTTGAAAGTGTTGAGGAGGCACAAGGGAGGGATTGGTTGGACCATTGCCAACATCAAGGGGATAAGCCCCCTCATTTGCACACACCACATCTACCTTGAAGAGGACTCCAAGCCGTCTCGACAACCACAAAGACAGTTGAATCCAATCATGAAGGATGTGGTGAGAGACGAGGTACTAAAGCTACTTGACGTGGGCATCATTTTTCCGATTGCCGATAGTAAGTGTGGTTAGCCCCACACAAGTAATACCCAATAAGTTGGGAGTCACGGTTGTTGCAAATGAGGAGAGCGAGCTTATTCCAACAAGAGTAATCACCAGATGGAGAGTGTGCATCGATTACCAAAAACTCAACCTATGCACCAGAAAATATCACTTCCCATTGCCATTCCTCGACCAAGTGTTGGAAAGAGTAGTTGGGATGGCTACTCCGGGTATAACTAAATTGAGAATGCTTAGGATGATCAAGAGAAGACCACATTCACTTGCCCCTATGGTACTTTTGTCTACCGATGCAGGCCTTTCTGGTTGTGTAAGGTCCCAGGGACTTTTCAGCGTTGCATGATGGGGATTTTTAGTGATATGGTGGAGAAAATCGTGGAAGTGTTTATGGATGACTTCTCGGTGTTTGGAGATTCATTCGATGGGTGTTTGGAGAACTTAGAGAGAGTTCTTGAAAGATCTGAGGAGAAGAACTTGGTCCTCAATTGGGAGAAGTGCCACTTCATGGTGACACAAGGAATTTGTGCTTGGGCACATCGTCTCGGCAAAGGGGATTGAAGTGGACAAATCAAAGGTGGAAGCCATTTCCAACCTCCCTACGCCAAAGGTCATCAAAGATATCAGGTCATTTTTTGGCCATGCTGGCTTTTATCGTCGTTCTATTAAAGACTTTAGTGCATTGGCCTGACCTTTGACCAACTTGCTCTCAAAAGATGTTTCATTTGTTTGGTCGGATGATTGTGAGGCATCCTTTAAAAAATTAAAGAACATGCTCATTTCACCTCTGATCATGCGACCACCCAAGTGGGACTCACCATTTGAGCTTATGTGCGATGCGAGTGATTACGCGGTCGGCACAGTGCTTGGTCAAAGGGAAGACGAGAGACCCTATGTAATATACTATGCTAGTAAGACTCTTAATGAAGCACAAATGAATTACACTACTACTGAAAAAGAGTTGCTAGTTGTAGTATTTGAATTGGATAAATTCTGGTCTTACATCATTGGTTCACCTATAGTAGTCTATACCGATCACTCTGTTTCGAAGTATTTATTATCTAAGCAGGATGCCAAACCGAGACTCATTAGGTGGATACTCCTCCTACAAGCATTCAACTTGACGATCAAAGATAAAAAGGAAATTGAGAGCGCGGTGGGAGACCATTTATCCTGACTTGTGGTGCAAGATGCTGATGAGCACATTCTTATCCCTGACTCTTTTCCTAATGAGTATTTACTTTCGATTCATTCTATTTGTCCCTGGTATGCTGACATCTGTAATTATCTTGCAACAGGAAAAATATCATCGCACTGGAGCCCGTAGGATAGACGGAGATTCATGGAGGATATGAAGTACTTTTACTTCAACAACCCCGTACCTGTTCAAGTACTGCCCTAGCCAAGTCATGCGGAGATGCGTACCAGAAAATGAACAACGGGAATTTTTTGCATTTTTCCATTTGGAGGCGTGCAGTGGCCATTTCTCTTCAAAGAAGACTTCGACAAAGATTCTACAGTCAGGTTTTTATTGGCCTTCTTTGATTAAAGATTGTATCTCTTTGTGTAAAGAATGTGATAGGTGCCAATGTTTGGGTAGTGTGACCCGAAGGAACATGATGCCCCTCTCCCCTACACTTGTTATCGAGATATTTGATTGTTGGGGCATTGACTTCATTGGTCCCTTCCCCGTGTCATTTGCTACCTATACATTCTGCTAGCACTGGACTACGTGTCCAAATGGGTGGAGGCTATCCCGACCAAGACCAATGACCACCGGGTCGTGGTCAAGTTTCTCAAGGAGAACATATTTTTGAGGTTCGGGATGCCTCGTGCAAAGATAAGCGACGGTGGTTCGCATTTCTATAATAGGCCATTTGCATCTTTGATGCATAAATATGGCATGGCACACAAGGTGTCCACCGCATATCACCCACAAACCCATGACCAAGTCGAGTTGGCCAATAGGGAGATCAAAAATATCCTAGAGAAAATGGTGAACCCAAATTGGAAAGATTGGTCATTTCGATTGATCGATGCACTATGGGCTTACCACACTGCCTACAAAACCATCCTAGGAATGTCCCCCTATCGACTTGTTTATGGAAAAGCTTGTCATTTGCCAGTTGAAATGGAACACAAGGCCTATTAGGCCATAAAGACCTTGAACTTCAACATGAGAATGGCCGAAGAGAATAGGAAGCTTAAACTGAATGAATTGGAAGAGATTCGAAGAGATGCGTATGAGAGCTCTAAAATTTCAAAAGAACGGGCAAAGATCTTTCATGACAAATCCATTGTAAGGAAGTCATTTGAGCCTGGCCAAAAAGTGCTCTTATACAACTCTCGTCTCTCAATCTTTCAAGGTAAACTCCGATCCTGTTGGGATGGCCCCTACCTTGTCAAGGTGGCCTACCCCAATGGGGCTGTGGAAGTCACAAACCCCAAATATGGTAGGACATTCAAGTTCAATGGCCAAACACTTAAGCCATTTTTCATGGGTTTTGAATGACAAAGAGTGGAGGAAGATTTAATGGATCCGGTCTACCTGGACTTGTTGGAGGAATAACTGCTCTTATGATTTTTAGTGTACATTCATTTTTACTTACTTTATCTGTTTATGCTTACTTTCTTTATCTTTTCATATAGTGTTGTTTTTCTTAGTTGTAGATCTTAGTGTTTTTGTCAAAAGCTCAAGTGTGAGGTGTTCTCTAACCCTACTCATCTTTTTATAGTCCTTCATTGCATATCATATCTTTTTTGTTGCATTGAGGACAATGCATGAATCAAGTTGGGGGGGGGGGGGTGAGGTGCACCATTTGTATGATACACCAATATTTGTGGAAATTTTTGTTAATAATACAATTTTTTGTGGTGAAAATTCACCTTTCACATATCATAGAGATTTTTGTTCACAATAGTTGCAAATTATGTGAAAATTTTGAAAATTTTTGAGAAAATATCTGAATGTTGATCTGTATTCCCATATTACGAGTGCTTTGGGCTGTTGATATGTTGATCTTTGTGTTGAATTTTGAATATATGAGCACATTATAGAAGTCCATCCTATGCTTAAGTATCACATATGTGTTTATTTTTGAACTCACCAATATGTACACCTTGAAAGTGTAATTTCGTCAATTTACGGATTGAGTTCACATTTTAGAGCTTGACATAAATAGTAGAGATGAGTAAGTACCCATGAGAGATTTAGTGCCAATCATTGTTGGAGGGAACTTACATTTACTCAAAGAACAATTCTTCAAATTTCAAATTTGTTCAATAATCTCATCATGCTTGTTTTGGTTAGGTGCATTTGTGTAGTTGATTGACTAGTCTTGAAATGGATAATGTTCCCCCATGCTTATCTAGAGGTGATCTTAGGCCATCTGTGTTTTATTTTGAGCCTTAGCCTTTTTTCTTGGTAAAATTTTTATCCCTAGCGCCGTGATTAAGCCTTAATTGTAAATTCGTTTCCATACCACACATTTGACCAACCAGTGAAAAATGATAAAAATCTACCTCACCTTGGTTGTTCCTAGAGCTGATAATGAGTGATCATAAAAGAGAAGGAAGTATGGTGTGGAAACTCAAACAAGAGGGATGAATGATGTTGAAACTCGAATAGTTGAATTGAAAAAGAATGAAAATCCAAGAAAAGGAGGAAAAGGGAGCGAAAAGAAGGAAAGAATGACAAAAGAAAAGGAAAATGTTAAGGAAAAGAAAGAAAAGAAACAAAGAAGTGTGATGATGGGTTTGGACTGAAAATCCCATGGAAAGGGAGATGTTTTTGAAATAAAAGTCTTTCACTCGGAACAACCCTCTTTGTTATCCTATATCCTTCGTTTCTTTTGCCTCAATATCATCCCAAGGTCCCATTATAACCCATAAGTCCTAAATGATCTAGAGAAGCATGGGAGATGCAAACTTTTAAAGAAAAAGAGAAGTTGGTTTGCTATATAGTGCCCTAACATTCCTTACATGAGATTATGCCAAGGTTGTTTCATTTTCGGGCTTGGACTTCATTTTTTTGATTTTATGTGAGCATATTTCGTTTTGTGCACACGATTCTATCTCACATGTACACATGGAGAGCGTGCCAAGATAACTATAGTGTGATTCATTGTTGAGAGACACCCTTGGTAAGGTTGCATCGAAGCTTAATTTGGATAGTCAAAGTGAATGTGAATTCCATTGTGTAAATGCTTAAATTACATGTCCATTGCACACACACGCGAGTTTAAAAATGAATGTGTAAGTGCATACTCTAGACTAGCATTTAAAGCCATGGTGTTGCTCATGTGTGCTTGGTTCGAACATTTGAACGATGTGCTAGGAAGCCCAACAATGCTTGCGGGATAGGAGAATATTGCTCAAATTTCGATATTTTATAAGATTTAGGAATGCCCTTGCTATTTAAATTTATGTTTTGCATTTTGGGTATTCATTTTGGTAGTTTAAATTAGAAATCCATGTCTTGTACTTTGAAAACATCAAAATCGTAAATCATGTTGCAATTTCGGAAATGACTTTGGGCATGATCAACCAATTGTGGTTCATATGTGTGGTTCAAGTTTTTGGTAGGTTAGATATCTTAGAAAAGTTGGAGTTGGAGTTGAGAAAAGTTGGAGTGGATGTGAATTTTTGAACAGAGGAATGGTTTTGCAACAAAGGCAAAACCTTCCAGAAGGTTTAGTCAAAAACCTTCCGAAAGGTTTTGTCCAGTAAGCAAAACCTTCCGGAAGGTTTTGATCGACCTTCCAAAAAGTTTTGCCCAGAATTCTAAAAACGAGGGTTTTAAGTTAGATTTTTTTGGAAACCCTTTCGCTTTTCCCCTAATTCTCAAGCTCCCAAGCTCTCTCCTCTCTTTCTACTCTCTTCTCTCTTTCTACTCTCTTATAATCCTCAAAACACTTCACCCAACCTCAAATTTCTCATTTTTCTCTTGATTAGGGTTGAGTATTGGGTGTTTTTTCTGAAAATTTTGGGTTTTCTCCACAAACCCTAGGTCCTCACTTTTTCCCCAATTTCTCAAGTCCATTTTGATCCTTTTTCAAATCCCTCAATTCCTTTGCTATGGCTCATAGGAATGGGATGTCCATGGAGGTGTTTGAGCCTTTGGAGAGTCTATGGTGGATGATTTTGACGCTTCTTGGTATTGGGGCACTGTTGTCCCTCATGGCCCTCACCAAGAGGACGGGCCCCGAGTCTCCACCCCCTATAGGCTCTAGCTCCCGCAAGAGGGTCGGAGAGGGTCCTAGCAGCCAAGATAGGGAGGAGAGGCGCACCAAAGCAAGGCACGATGCACAGAGGCAAAGAATAGAGGAGAAAGGTGTCACGTCCGAGAGGTACGTCGACAAAGTCTCCCTTGGGCCTAATGATGAGGTGGTGAGGGTGATCGAGGCACGAGGGTTGACTTTGTGGTTTCAAGAGCTGAAGGGTTATAATTTGGGGATGTGTAGGGAATTTTACCAAAAGTTGTCTGTATTTGGCGAGGACGGGGCAAGGCTAAGGATGAATGTGTGAGCAAAAACCTTTGCCAACGTGGATAGGGGTAGGACTCTCAGTGATTATGTGGCTCTCACCTATGAGGACCTAACCACGTTCAAAGGAACAACATTGGTCGGGGGCCTCAAGCACTCGTACGGGATAATGAACAAGTACTGCACTACAACCTGATGCCCCGGTGTTCAAAAAAGAACCCGAATATTGAGAAGTTGGCCCTCCTCCATGCATTTATGACGGGGATGGCAATTGATGTGGCTTACTTGATAAGGGAGGAGATGCAGGGGTTTGCTAAGGCCGCAAAGCCAAAGGTGAATCTCCCCTTTGGCAGCCTCGTCACACGACTGTGCGACCATGCCAAGGTGAAGCACTACACTCATGACACTCTGCTTCCCCCAAAGACTGGAGCCATTGGGAAGTCTAGCAGTAGCAAGAGAGCTACCAGGACTGGGGGAGAGAGGCCTAGAGCCCCGAGGCCAGAGCCACCTATTGCAGGTCCATCTACTTCAGCTCCACCTGCACCTGCCCCTGCCCGTACCATATCGCAGCGTATGGACGCACTGGAGTCCACTATGCACGGGCTATCAATCATGGTGACGCGGCTTTTCCATCATACATTCCCAGGTGAGCCCATCCCTGGAGGACCTCCGCCATAGACAGCTGGACCGTCGGCCTCAGCCCCCATACCTTCTACTATTGTGGAGGTGGGCGACGACGAGGATGAGGAGTCTGAGTCCGAGTCTGAGACTAAGGAGGAGGGTGCCCTTGATGAAGACAGTGATGGAGGGGGTGTTTTGGGATCACTTTTATATTTTGTTTCTTTTGATTTTAGGATGTACAGTAGGGTTAGTTCATCGGCCTAGTAGAAGTGCCTTTAGGTTTTGGGCCGTTTTGTTTTGAAATTCGAACTCATTGTAAAGAACTTTTGAAAATGATCAATGAAATACCACAGTTGTTTTTTTTTTTTTTTATCATTGCCCAAGTCTACTTTTAATTGCAATGTGATTTATGCATTTTAGTTTATAGCTTGTATGTATGGATTTTTTTTTAGTTTATAGCTTGTGGTTTGAAATAATGTTTACTAGGGACTAGCAAAGCTCAAGTTGGGGGGTGTGATTAGCACAAAACATTGCATATATTGTATGATGTTATGCCCTTTTTATACTTGCTTTTGTTGTGAATTTGGGGAGAAATGTGTTTAATCTTCTCTGTAATGGAGTTTTGTGTAAATGTAGGTGAAAAGATGTAAATGGCTTAAGTTAAGCCCCCATTGAAGTGTTTGAAATCAATGAAGATGAGGGGATGGCTTAAAGGAAGGATTGGAAGGTAAAGAGACCAAGGAAATCGCAAATTGGATGAAAACCATCCGGAAGGTCAATCATGAACCTTTTGAAAGGTTTTCACTTCGTCTGCCTATTCACTGCCAAAACCTTCCAGAAGGTTTTGCTCACTGGAATGCTTTTTCAACTGATCCATCACAAACCTTCCGGAAGGTTTACATCGACCTTCCGGAAGGTTTTGCCCATAATACCCAGACAGCCTGCAACTCAAGCTCTGCCATTTGGGGGCCCCACCTACACTTCTCTCACCTGTCCCCTGATATCTCTTACACACATACAAGCCTCCCATCACTTCATTCTGTACTATAGAGGCTCAAGCATTGAAGAGAAGGAGATAGAAGAGGCAAGCCTGGGAGATGTAGGCTAGGCCTGTCCTAGCCTGCCCAATGCAATCCAATCAGCCACCTATGGATGGGAGGTCTGTCTCACACCTAGGAGGAGCTCCATGGACATTTTTTATAAGAACATTACAGATTTTTCAGATTGTATTGCATTGTAGAGAGAGAAGTTCTATGTAGAAGATATAGTTTTAGTGAGAGAAAGCTTAGATTTTTGCATTTCTTCCATCCATTTCACTTGTAATCTTTCTTATGTAAAACTCGGGTAAATTTGAACTTTTTATGAAAAAGGACAAAACGGTAAATTGTCACTTTGGTACGGGTTGAAAACCTGAATTTTTCTACAACTCGGATGACGAAACAGACCTCAACGTTGGATTCGTCTCGCGAAATCTAGCAACCTTGTCAATTTTCATCGAATTCCGAGATAGTCGGATTTTTCATGTTTTACGAGGTGATCGGGTCTCGGGTGATCCCAAAAATGAATTTTTGAATAAAAATTTGAAAGTTTGAAAATAATTTAAAGAAATTTCGTAGAAAAAAATATTTTGAACTTGAACCGGGGCGAAATTACATCGTTTCGGGTCGAAAACGGACCCGAGAATAGAGGTCGTGTGGCGCATTGTTAGTCAAGCATTCCAAGGGGTATAAATAGGAGAGAAAAATCAGATTTTTCTCCCCATTTTTGTTGTGTCTTCCTGATAGAAAATAGAGAGCAAGAAGAGAGGGAAAAAGTTTGGGCTCTTCACTATCTCTCTACGATCTACGTAGATCGGGTGCTCGAATCCACTCGGGCCAAGAACAAAAGTTGTTCTCCTCGCCGAAGACTACAAAACCATACCAAGGAGGTCGGGTTTGGGTGAGATTCCAAGGACGGATTTTGGGAGAGTGAAGATTCTAGCTTGTTTTGGGTTCTTGGAGCTTCTTAACGTCATTCTACGCTTCAAGAGGTAGGGTTATCTCCCTAACTAGGTTTATTTCCAACCTAGGGTGAATGTATGGAATGGGTAGGTTGTTAGAAATTATTAACACTTGCCTATTGAGATTATTGTGATGAAATGGGTATTAGAAATGAGTAGAAATCTTTTATAGCTTGAATTGTTAGTTAGAAATTTCTAGCTTGTGATTTCTTGGAAGTTTTGATATGTGGGCATGCTATGTGTTTACATTATGCCTTGAAGAATTAAGTGTGTTAATTGCATGATTATGTGGTAACATGCTTGGACATTGTGGTGGCAAAGATGTTGATATATTGACATTGTAATGGCTTATGGAAATTATATGCTTTATATATAATTGGCCATAGAATGTGTTGAAGTAGTTCATATGACATTCATTACATATGGGTATGATATTGATTTTTGCAATTGGACATTTCATTGCATTTGCACGGAGGCATCACATTCGTGGGCATGAGGCTTGAGTGTGGGTGCGTGTGTGCATGGTTTGATCAAACACCATTCTTGGTGGATGATGCATGGGCTCGGGATGGTCGGGCCGATGGTTCGACTAAGTCCCATGGTTTGCATTGAAAATTGGGTCGAGGGTTAGCAAGAAGGGCTAGACAATCCCTCGGGTGCAAGACCCGATTACTTGGGATATGCACTCCCATGGTTTAGTCCATAAAGTGTGTGGGTGTATCTGGAACCCTTGGTGTAAGGTCATGAATTTTGTGTGGGTTGGGTAATCCTTGGTGTAAGCCCATAAATACCCACCCCAAGAAAGACTCAGAGATTTTAAAATGTCTTTGGATGTGCAACATCACTGGCAGGGGCTTGGAATGCCTAGTGTTATACACATGGCATATGCATTGTGTTGTGGGAGCCAGAGAGGGCTCGGGTTAAAGTGCATGAATGAGTCTCATCTCATTTCATGTCATGGTATGGTAGAATTCCAACATTGAATTGCATATTCTTGTTTGGGATGGCTGTTGCTTGTTGAATGTTGCATGTGAACATTTCATATGCACTTAGGTTGGGGAATAGCCTCTTTAGGAGATACCCTATTGAGCGTGGCTCACCCTTTATGGGACAACATTTCAGGTACGGGATATGTGCTGCCAGACGGCTCTCATTCGGGCCCTCAATGAAGAAGAAAGGCCGACTTGTGGCTTTTAAACCATGTTTTGCAAAAACTTTGATGTAATTCGTTTTGAGCATGTAATTGTATGTATATGATGTAATAGAACTTGTATGAACCATGTTTTATATGAAAAACTTTATTATACATATGTTGGATTGATTTGGAATGGATTGGAATTGAAAAATGAAGGAATCGTAGGAAAACAGGCAAAACCTTCCAGAAGGTCGATGAAAACCTTCCGAAAGAATTTTTCCAATAGGCAAAACCTTCCGGAAGGTCAATGAAAACCTTCTGGAAGAACTTTTTCAGTATGCAAAACCTTCTGGAAGGACTCTTCCAGTGGGCAAAACCTTCCGGAAGGTCGACCAAAAACCTTCCGGAAGGTTTTCCAAAAATCTAAAATTTTAAGAATGACTTCCTACGCTTCAGGGCCTTGAGCCCTTTTGTTCCAATGATATAAATGGACATTAAATGAGGATAAATTGTTATATATTGGACCTCGGATGGGTCACGTGAATGCCGTGTAAACAAGTTATGCATTGGGAGTTCCCTGTACAAGGGAGACTCTACCCAAATTTTGGGTTTTGTGATTCCGGTTAAGGGGATACTATTAACGTGATGTCGGGTTATGCGACAATCACGGGTATTTTCGCGGGTTGATGGGTGATCAACGGATAATAAAGGACCCCCCGGTTTTAGGGGCGTCATAGCGTGGTATCGAATCCTAGGTATACGATTTACCTAAGGCTTGTGGGCATAGGTCTAGACCTTTGCATTCATTATGCATTACATGTTATGTGCTTTAAATTGCTACGTGTTATGTACTATGTTTTATGTGAATCATATGCATGGTGAAATGTATATGGAAATGGACACACTAGGGTTAGAAAACATAACCTTAGGAGTCGGAAAACAAATGAACAGGATGGTTCACGGGGTAGATGTCTACTAGTGGTTGGCACATGCTCTACTAGTTAGACAAGGAGGTAAATCTCAAAGTTTAAACTTGATCCTTACTGTGGGATACTAAGTTAGTGCTCTATTGCTATTTGACATGTGTGTAGATGGCAAATAGAGGAAGAGGACGCGGCCGAGGCGGTGGGTGGAAGAACAACCAACCACCACTGGCCTTTGACCAACAAGCTTTCATGGAGGGTATTGGCACGATGACAGCCACCATTGCACAGGCTAGTGCAAATGTGGGGCAAGGAGGCTCAAGTAACCTCCAAAGATTCAAGGCACACAAACCTCTGACTTTTCTGGGAAGGGCGGATCCGATGATGGCCGACCATTGGTTCCGGCAGGTCGAAAAGATCTTAGAGGCTATGGAGATTACCTCCGATGCTACTAGGATAAGGCTAGCTGCATTCCAGCTAGAAGGAGAAACATAATTGTGGTGGGATTGGGTAAAGGCCTCAAGTACTTTCTAGCGGCTATTCGATAGGCGAAGGCCAGGGAGTTCTTGGATTTAAAGCAAGGGACAAAGAGGGTGATGAAATACGTGGCTAAGTTCACGGAGCTAGCCTGTTTCGCCGATGATTATGTGGCCACAGACATGGCCAAAGTGAGGAGATTTGAGGATGGGTTGAAGTTGTCCATCCAGGGTAAAATTGTGGGCCACCGCCTACAAGACTTGGACTCAATGGTCGAGACAGCTATGACCATTGAGAGAGAGGTTGATGACGCATGAAGTATCCAGGAGACGGGTGTTAAGGACAAAAAGAAAGAGGGCCAATCCTCTTCTTCTAGTTCGGGAAAGAAGCAAAAGACTTCTACTCCGCAAGGTTATCAAGGACAGGGCCGCGGCCATCAAGGCCAGGGCCAAGGTCGATCCTCTCAAGGCGGGGGAAACTTCAGGACCACCTACCAGGCAGGTCAGAAGACTTGCTACTTATGCCACCAGCCAGGTCATATAAGACGGGATTGTCCCCAGAGACAGGGATCCCAGAGCTATGGGACATCTAAGTCCCAATCATCGGTGGGACAGCCACAGACATACTTTGTTCCTCCCTACCCCACCATGGGCTAGGGAAGCCAGTATCAGTTCCAGGGTGCTGCACAGGCCCCTACTACTTCACGAGCGGGGACTCCGTAATCAACCCAGATTGTCCAGGGTATGGGTCGAGGCCGAGGACAAGGCTCATAGGCCGGGACTTCGGGGACCCAAGGGCGAGTCTACGCCATCACACCTCAGACTGAGCCAGTGGATCAGTCGATTATTCAGGGTACATTTCTACTCTCTCGCTTATGGGCTAGGGTGCTATTTGACTCTGGTGCATCACATTCATTCATTTCTGCATCATGTGTTAGAGATTTGGGCTTCGAGGTTGAGAACTTGGAAGAGTCATTGCATTTGAGTTCTCATCTAGGGGCTAGGGTGAGTGTTGATCAGATATGTCGAGGTTGTGAGTTAGAGATCTCAAGGATTCTACTCACCGGGGACCTTAGGGTCATGGACATGTCGGAGTTTGATGTCATCCTTGGGATGGATTGGTTGGCGGCACACCGAGTCTTCATTGATTGTGATCAGAAGAGGGTCACTGCTTATACGCTCGACAATGTTTGTTTCAAGTTCCAAGGGGAAAAGCACGATGCTCTACCCCAAGCCGTGTATGACTCTCGATGGCACGGACAGTTGATGGGTTAGTTAGCAAGCCTAACCCTAGAGGACGAGGCGAGATAGGAATTGGGTCTACCTCGAGTGGTTTATGAGTTGAGGACATTTTTTCGGACGAACTATCGGCATTACCTACACATAGGGATGTCGACTTGACTATTGAGTTGTACCCCGGTACATCGCCCATCTCTATAACTCCGCATAGGATGGCACCTGCAGAGTTACAAGAACTTAAGGTCCAATTGCAAGAATTGTTGGGCAAGGGCTTTATTAGACCGAGCACTTCACCTTGGGGCGCTCGGGTATTGTTTGCCAAGAAGAAGGATGAGACGCTTCTATCCATAGACTATTGGCAGTTGAATCGGGTTACTATCAAGAATAGATACCCTTTCCTGAGGATAGATGACCTATTTGATCAACTGAGAGGGGCGCGGGTCTACTCCAAGATAGATCTTCACACTGGCTACCATCAGTTGAGGATTAGGGAGACAAATATCCCTAAGAAGGCGTTCAGAACGCGGTATGGGTATTTTGAGTTCACGATTATGCCTTTCGGATTGACGAATACCTCAGCGGCATTCATGGATCTCATGCAAAGGGTGTTCCAACCCTATTTAGATCAGTTTGTAGTGGTGTTTGTTGACGACATCCTGATCTACTCCAAGTCTGAGAAGGAGCATGAGGGTCACTTGAGGATTGTTCTCCAGACCTTGAGGGACCATCAGTTGTACGCCAAGTTCAGCAAATGTGAATTTTGGTTTATGGAGGTGAAAGTTTTGGGACACGTGGTGTTGGCTTCGAGTGTGTCGGTTGACCCAGAGAAGGTTGAGGTAGTTATGAGTTGGGAGAGGTCGAAGTCAGTCTTCGAGATACATAGTTTCTTGGGATTGGTAGGGTACTACTGGAGGTTTCGAGGACTTCTCCCGACTAGCCGCACCTATGACCAGGTTGACCTGGAAGGAGGTCAAATTCCAATGGGACGAATCGTGTGAGAAGGCATTCCAGGAGTTGAAGAGAAGGCTTACTTCAACTCCTATCTTGATAGTCCTGGAGAGGGGACAGATGTACACAGTGTACTGTGATGCTTCGAGAGACGGACTTGATTATGTTTTGATGTAGTCCGGGAGGGTGGTGGCTTATGGTTCTCGATAATTAAAGAACCACGAGCGGAGTTACCCCACACACGACATGGAGTTGGCGGCCATTGTCTTTGCCTTGAAGGCTTGGCCCCACAATCTATATGGTGAGTAGTTCGAGGTGTTTTCGAACCACAAAAGTCTGAAATACATCTTCACTCAGCGGGACCTCAACATGAGGCAGCGTGGGTGGATGAAATATTTGGAGGACTACGACTTCACTTTGCATTACCATCCTAGTAAGGCAAACGTGGTGGCTGATGCACTCAGCTGGAAGTCATAGGGAGTCTTGGCTAGTGTGGCTTCCTGGGAGTGGCAGATGCTCGAGACTGTGGGACAGTTCGGGTTATACTACAGGGGTCAGACTTAGGGTACTTTGGGGAGCGTGGTGGTTACGCCTTCCCTACTGAGCAGAGTGATTGAGTCCTAAGGGTAGGACATGGAGATATTGTCCATCAGGGACCGGGTATAGGCAAGTACAGGTGACGAGGGCTGGGCCATTCATGCTGATGGAAGTCTTCGGTACAGGGGAAGAGTTGTGGTTCCCCAGTCTACAGATCTGAGAGAGGAAATCCTCAGGGAGTTTTATTGCTCCCGTTTTGCAGTTCATCCTGGTGGCACAAAGGTGTACCACGATCTTCATTGCCAATACTATTGGAGCGAGATGAAGAGACACATCGAAGACTTTGTTAGTTGTTGTCTCACGTGTTAGCAGATCAAGGCTGAGCACTAGAGACCAGCAGGGTTGCTCCAGCCTTTGGAGGTGGCTGAGTGGAAATGGGAGCACATCACGATGGATTTTGTGACCCACTTACACGGACATCGCGGGGACATAACACGGTATGGGTGATAGTTGACCGGCTTACAAAGTCAGCACACTTTTTGGCTGTGCGGTTGACCTTCACACTGGAGGAATTCTGTAAGTTGTATATACGGGAGATAGTCCGGTTACATGGGATGCCCGTATCTATAGTATCGGATCGGGATCCCAGGTTCACGACTCATTTTTAGGAGAGTTTCCAACGAGCCATAGGCACACAATTAATGATGAGCACAACTTTTCATCCCCAGACGGACGGTCAGTAGTCGGAGAGAACCATCCAAACATTAGAGGACATGCTACGGGCATGCGTCCTAGAACTCAAGAGTAGCTGGGAAGAGCATTTACCCTCGGTGGAGTTCGCCTACAATAATAGTTACCAAGCAAGCATACAGATGACACCCTATGAGGCACTATATGGGAGACCTTGCCGTTCTCCGATTTGTTGGACAGAGGTTGGAGAGAGACTCTCTACGGGTCCAGACTTGGTTAGGGACACCTCGAAGAAGGTGGACCTGATACGGAAGTGTCTTCTTACGGCTCAGAGCCGACAGAAGAGCTATGCTGACAGACGGCGGCGACCTCTAGAGTTTGAGGTTGGTGATCATGTTTTCTTGAAGGTGATGCCTAAGAGAGGAGTGGTCAGGTTCGGTAAGCAGGGAAAGTTGTCGCCGAGGTATATTGGGCCCTTCGAGGTACTCGAGAGGGTGGGTACAGTGGCTTACCGGTTGGCGTTACCACCAAATCTATCGGGTGTTCACGTGGTGTTCCATGTCTCCATGCTCCGGAAGTATACTCCATATCCGACGCATATAGTGGATTGGGGTGAGCTGATTGTTGATGCAGATGGGACCGCCAGGAGCAGGTTTTGCGAGGCAAGACAGTGAGGCTGGTAAATGTGTTGTGGCAGCACAGAGGTGTGGAGGAGGCGACATAGGAGCGTGAGGACAGTATACGTACCGGTTATCCTTTCTTATTCGAGGATGGAGGTACACTCTTATATTCATTTAGTATTATATGACTGTTGCATATGTATGTGGTTGTATATGCATGTGTGTGTGTGTGAATTTCGGGGATGAAATTCTTTTAAGGGGGGAAGAATGTAAAACCAGGGTAAATTTGAACTTTTTATGAAAAAGGGAAAAACGGTAAATGGCCACTTTGGTACGGCTTGAAAACTTGAATTTTTCTAGAACTCGGATGACGAAACGGACCTCACTGTTGGATTCCTTTCGCGAAATCTAGCAACCATATCAATTTTCATCGAATTCTGAGATAGTCAGATTTTTCATGTTTTACGAGGCGATCGGGTCTCGGGTGACCGCAAAAATGAATTTTTGAAATTTGGAAAATAATTTAAAGAAAGTTCATAGAAAAAAATATTTTGAACTTGAATCGGGTGAAATTACATCGGTTCGGGTCGAAAACGGACTCGGGAATAGAGGTCGTGTGGCGCATTGTTGGCCAAGCATTCCAAGGGGTATAAATAGGGGAGACAAATCAGATTTTTCTCCCCATTTCTGCTGTGTCTTCCTGATAGAAAAGAGAGAGCAATAAGAGAGGGAAAAAGCTTGGGCTCTCCACCTTCTCTCTACGATCTATGTAAATCGGGTGCTCCAATACACTCGGGCCAAGAACAAAAGTTGTTCTCCTCGTCGAGGGCTACAAAACCATAACAAGGAGGTCGGGTTTGGGTGAGATTCCAAGGACGGATTTTGGGAGAGTGAAGATTCTAGCTTGTTTTGGGTTCTTGGAGCTTCTTAACGTCATTCTACGCTTCAAGAGGTAGGGTTTTCTCTGTAATTAGGTTTATTTCCAACCTAGGTTGAATGTATGGAATGGGTAGGTTGTTAGAAATTATTAAAACTTGCCTATTGAGACTATTGTGATGAAATGGGTATTGAAAATGAGTAGAAATCTATTTTAGATTGAATTGGCAGTTTGAAATTTCTAACTTGTAATTTCTTGGAAGTTTTGATATGTGGGCATGCTGTGTGTTTACATTATGCCTTGAAGAATTAAGTGTGTTAATTGCATGATTATGTGATAACATGCTTGGACATTGTGGTGGCAAAGATGTTGATATATGTTTGTTGATATACTGACATTGTAATGGTTTATGGAAATTATATGCTTTTGATATAATTGGTCATAGAATGTGTTGAAGTAGTTCATATGCCATTCATTACATATGTGTATGATATTGATTTTTGCAATTGGACATTTCATTGTATTTGTACGGAGGCATCGCATTCATGGGCATGAGGCTTGAGTGTGGGTGCGTGTGTGCATGGTTTGATCAAATATCATTCTTGGTGGAAGATGCATGGGCTCGGGATGGTCGGACCAATGGTTTGACTAAGTCGCATGGTTTGCATTGAAAATTGGGTCAGGGTTAGCAAGAAGGGCTAGACGATCCCTCGGGTGCAAGACCCGGTTACTTGGGATATGCACTCCTTTGGTTTAGTCCATAAAGTGTGTGGGTGTATCCGGAACCCTTGGTGTAAGGCCATGAATTCCGTGTGGGTTGGGTAACCCTTGGTGTAAGCCCATAAATACCCACCCCAAGAAAGACGCAGAGATTTTAAAATGTCTTTGGATGTGCAACATCACTGGCAGGGGCTTGGAATGCCTAGTGTTATACACATGGCATATGCATTGTGTTGTGCGAGCCGAAGAGGGCTCGGATTAAAGTGCATGACTGAGTCTCATCTCATTTCATGGCATGGCATGGTAGAATTCCAACATTGAATTGTATATTCTTGTTTGGGATGGTTGTTGCTTGTTGAATGTTGCATGTGAACATTTTATATGCACTTAGGTTGGGGAGTAGCCTCTTTAGGAGATACCCTATTGAGCGTGACTCACCCTTTATGGGACAACATTTCAGGTGCGGGATATGCGCCAGCGGACGGCTCTCATTCGGGCCCTTAATGAAGAAGAAAGGCCGACTTATGGCTTTTAAACTATGTTTTGTAAAAGCTTTGATGTAATTTGTTTTGAACACGTAATTGTATGGATATGATGTAATAGAACTTGTGTGAACCATGTTTTATATGAAAACTTCATTATACATGTGTTGGATTGATTTTGAATGGATTGGAATTGAAAGAGGAAGGAATCGTAGGAAAACAGGCAAAACCTTCTGGAAGGTCGATGAAAACCTTCCTGAAGAACTTTTCCAGCAGGCAAAACCTTCCAGAAGATCGATGAAAACCTTCTGGAAGAACTTTTTTAGTAGAGAAAACCTTCCGGAAGGTCGACCAAATACCTTCCGAAAGGTTTTCCAAAAATATGAAATGTTAAGAATGACTTCCTACGCTTCCGGCCCTTGAGCCCTTTTGTTCCAATGATATAAATAGACATTAAATGAGGATAAATTGTTGTATATTGGACCTCGGATGGGTCACGTGAACGCCGTGTACATAGGTTATGCATTGAGAGTTCCCGGTACAAGGGAGACTCTACCCAAATTTTGGGTTTTGTGATCCCGGTTAAGGGGATGCTATTAACCTGATGTCGGGTTATGCGACAATCACAGGTATTTCCGCGGGTTGATGGGTGATCAACGGTTAATAAAGGACCACCCGGTTTTAGGGGCGTCACATCTTAAGACTTTTGTAAGCTTCATTTATGGTCTTCAATGTCATTTACTTCAAGTACATGCAATTTTAGTTGAGTATCTTAGATTCTACCATTGTTGCAATTAAGTTTTCATTTCAAGTTCTTCAAATGGGTATTAAATGCAATTTTTTGTAGTTTATGTTTTCTTGCATTAATTTAAGTTCTACTCTTCATTTCTTTGCAATGTCTCTTCATTTCATTTATGTTCTTGCATTAAATATGAGTAGCTAAGCTTTAAGTTGGCTAATCCCAGGGAGAACTCCTCTTGGGTATGCTTAATCAACTCTTTTTCTTTCCTTCTCGTAGTGTACGTTGATTTGGTTTGACTAGGTTGTGGACATTGTTGTGAGTTCTTGATACACCGTAAACTTGTCATGGTGTATGCTTGAATCCTCACCTCCATTTTAGTCCCGCGCTTCCTATGAATCAATCAAACATCTAGATACCATTGGAGGGAAGGTCTTGAGTTGATTTGGCATTCCCACTGGAATGACATATTCTGATTAGCCAACACTTGTTCCATTTCATTTTCACCAAGAACACAATCACTAAAACTCAAACTCAAAGATTTTTACACTTTTCCTTTTTCACCAAAATCACCTTCAACACGATTCACCTTCTTCCCTAAGGAGACGACCTTGGAATACGATTTCCAAGTAAAACACGACATTCAAAAGTCTCCCTGCGCTTGGGGAGCACTTTTGTTCACACACACACACACACATTTCATTCCACACATCTGTTTACCCCATTTCTTGCATCATTCCGAGGGAGAGTGACACTCTCCTATCCGTATAAGTCATACACCTATCACGGGATGATGTGCGAAGATTAGGGCATATGACAGAAAACATCAAGCAAACTGTACCTGATCTTTTTCAAAATTGAAGAAATGAAGGAGGTAACGGTACCTTCATCACTTGGTACCGGCCGGTACCTCATCACTTGGTGCCAATACCTAAAGCCCAGAATTCCCAGATTACTTTCTCCACGATCTCATTAGGTACAACGCTTCCCCTTAGGATGTCTAATCCATGTTTTGACCTTGTCAACACACCACCCTGGCCCCCCCTAACCACTACAATCAGCCTTTAAGCATGAAGGATTGGAGGGAAAAAGAGGAGAAAGGGAATGGTTGGAAAGGACAAGGAGGCGATACCTTGGCTAACTTTGGAAGGATTTTGGACAATCTCTCTCCAATGTGTGGCTCTCAGCACTTTGGAGAGTATGAAGAGCCTTATGGACGAAATTCAAGAATTATTCACCATTACATTTAGCTTTAGAAAGAGAAAGTTGGGTTTTTGTATTTTCTTGCTCATTTTCATCCTTGTAAGTTTCTAAAGCTTGTAATCATCATTTCTAAACTTGATATAACTTCCATTCTCTAGTATGAATGCATTTTGTTAGAGTTTCACCACAAAAATTATTTTGGGGAAACTCCATTTTCAATGTTTGAGTTTTTATGCTTTAAGTTCTATGTTCTTGGTGTTTGATCAAAGCTTCAAGTTTGTTTATCTCTTTCTTTTGTTAGTTTCAGTTATTATTTTTTTCCTTTTCAATGTTTTTCATGTTCTTTAGTATTTTCATTCCATCTATGACTGGCTAGAACATTAGTTGGCGAAATCCAAGGAAGGATTTCCATCCGGGTATGGAAAAATCAATCCTCACACACATTGCCTTGTAGTGTAGTGCATTGAATTTGACTAGGTAGATTGCAACGTATATATTTGTACACATTTGATGCACCGTAGACTTGTCACGGGGCATGCTTATCGTCCCTTCAAACATATACGAATCAATCTTCCTGCAAATCAATTCAAGACCAATACACACATTTGGTAACTCTTGATTTTAAATTCCTATCTTTAGATTGAACAAAAACACTTTTGAGTTCAATTGAGTTTTACATGGGATTGATTAACCATATCTGGTGGAAAGAATTCCGAGGATTATCCAACCCTTTTCATTGGTAGATTTTCAACCTCGAATCTCACGATTCACCAACATTTTCAAAGAATTTTTTTTTTATTTTTATCACTTTTGAAACACTTGTTCTTGACCTTCCCTGAGGATACAACCTTGAAACTTTTTCTGAGTTAATACACGACACATAAGCCTCCCTACACTTGGATAGTAACTTTTGCATCACCATAATTCAGAGGGTACACCACTCTTGGCACTCACATAAATTCCAACATACCCTTCAAACAAAAGCACAAGGAATATAACCAAGCAGGAACGCCATCCCGGATTTTATGTGTTGGAATATGGATTGAACAACTACCTAGGTTGATTGACTGCATTAACCTGCTCATGCATTTCATTTAACGAATGAAGGTTTGGGCACTCATTTATGGAATGCTTAACCGACTAACATATAGAACAAGGATCCTCAACCTTTGGCACACTGGTTGTAAAAACCCGAAAAAAATTAAAATCTTAATTAAAGGGTTAATACGGTAACTACTCCATTAAGTGTGGGTTAAGAATCTAAATTTTATATAACTCGGATAACAAAACAGACCTTATAGTTGGATTTGTCTCACGAAATTGAGTTAGCCAGTCAATTTTCATTAAATTCTAAGACAGTCAGAATTTTCATGTGAAACGAGGCAAAATGTGCGATCAGGTAACATGCGATTAAAATCTCAGCAAGTTATTTATACACGGGATCCATAATATAAATGATCTAGACAATTTAAAGGACATTATCCAAACAAGACAAGTGGCACAAAGTGATTAGCTCTCTAAGATTTTCAACCAATCAAAATGGGACAAGTGGCACATTGTGAGCCAAGTATGAGATGGGTATTTAAAAGGGGAAAATCATATCTTTCCCCCATTTGCCTTCCATTTTCATTTGAGAGACAGAGAGAGAGAGATAACACCAAGTCTTCAACTTCTCCATTCTTCTTCTTCAAATCTAGCAAAATCCAACCGTTGAAATTTGATCAACCAAGAATTAAAGTTGTTCTACTCGATGAGGACAACAATTCAACAATAACACCGACTATTTTTCATGAATTTCAAAAATCAAGGGTGTTGTGGCTAGGTCTTTGAAGAGCTTGCCTTGGGTGCTTGCTTTGAGTGTTCTAGAGGAATTGTCTTCTTGTTTACATTTCAAGAGGTGAGGATTCCTTCTATTTAGGATTACTCTAAATTTCACGTACCGATATGGTATTGTTCAAGTTATGTAAACTATTTACATAGCTTCCATGTGATTAGTGTGACTAGTGGAATGTTTGAGTTAGTTGATGAACAAGTTATGCCTATTTCTAATTATTTTTGGGTGTTGAACATGTTGGTTATGTGTGAGGTGATTGGGCATGCTATGTGTTTACATTTTATGCCTTAAAGGTGTTTGATAAAATGCCTAGGGATGTCCAGGTATGTCATTTGAATTGAAAATGCTATAACATACTTAATAATGTTATGAAATGTTATTGTGTGTTTGAATGATATAATTAACATTTTGATGGTTGTGAGATGTTGTTATATGCTTACATGATATAGTTAGCATTATGATGAAATTGAAATTGTAATTGCTCATTACATTGCATTTGCACGGGTTGCACTACATTTGTGGGCATTGTCATGAGTGTGAGTGGGTGTGCATGGGTTGGATCAATCACCACATGGTGACTTGATTGGTGGACTCGGGAAGATTGGATCAAGGTTCAATTGAGTTGCATGGAACATTGAATAGAAAATGTGTTGAGTATAATAAGAAGGGATAGATTCTCCCTCGGGTGCAAAGTCCGGTTACTTGGTTCACACACTTACCCTGTGGTAAAATTTTGAAAAAGTGTGTCAGTATATTCAGAACCGGAGGTGAGAGGCCCTTGAATGCCATATGGGTTTGGTAGCCCCTTAGTGTGACGTCCATAAATTACCTACTCAAGAAAGACATAAGGATTTGATAAAATGGCCATTGGATGTGTGACATCAATGGTGGGGGCTTGGAATGCCCGGTTTATGACATGGAAGTGCATTAAGTGTCGTGCTGCGGAATCCAAGAGTGGGTTCAGAGTTTGAACATATATTCATGAGAAATCATTCATGATTGGCATGCTTGGCATCATGTATATGTTGCTTAGGATATATGCTTGGTATTTTAATGTGCATTCATATCATATGCATTGGGATTGGGAGGTATTCTATATAGGAGATACCCTACTGGGCTTCGGCTCACCCCTTTGTGGGAACGTTTTTCAAGTATTGTACGTGCTTCCACTGAAAGCCCTCCTACGGGCCCGTTTTGAGAACAGAGTCAGATTGTGGCTATTGATTTGGAGTTTTGTAGTTTGTTGTATAAATTCACATTTTCGCCTTGTATATTTGGAAAACAAAAAACTTGTATATTCTTTTGGAACAAAGGCATGTAGTTGGGACTTTATGTATGGACATTTATTCTTTTAATGAATGGATGTTGTATAATGATGAATGGTTAATGTCTAGTACTTAAACATTGAGATGTTGGAACATGGAATGGTTATTGGGTAGAGCTCTTTGTACAAAGGAGACTCTGCCCAGATTTTCATTTAATTATGGATCCTGGTGAATGGGACGTAATGGCGTGGAATCGGGTTATACGGTATTCACGGGTATTGATCTAACCTGATTTATGTCATACACTCAAGTATAAGTGGTCAAATTGCAATATTTCTCGGTTAAGTCCGAGGTCGAACTCACAGGGAGCTAACTGTCATGATTCAAAATAGAAATGGTAAAATTCTCATGAATGTAATGTACAATAGAATAGCTTGTGGTGTGAGCTTAGAACTATCAAATAATCACTTAACTAAAATTTTGAAAGACAATGGTAAAAGGTATTATTCAGTTCGTGGATCCAACATACATTATATTGTTTGTTTATGAAAATGCCACCTTACAACAATTAACTCCCATTTTACTGGAAAGTTAACCAGTAGGTTTGATGTATATTGAACCATAACAAAAACAACAATGGTTAGCCAAATGGTCTTTGTATCAGACAACAATCAAATAACCCTTGTAAACCCAAAGGTGAACCATTCAAAAGATTTACTCCAGTTATTTAATCTGCAGTTTGATGGTTCAATGATGATGGAGTTCTGGATTATGTATTGAATCAAAAGCATTGGCTATGCTGAGATTTGACTCGTCTATAACCAATCTCTCGACTATTACATAAAGTCCAACTATGTACATCATTGTAGCATGCATGAAGTGCGTAATAATCATAGATAGTATGGTATACAGTATTAAGCTCTGCTCGGTGTTCATAACCATGAGCATATTATAAATATAATCATCCATCAATCAAGGGAGGTATAAACATTAACGCATAAGTCAAACATCAGCATTTCCATAGCGTAAACAATATTACACATATATTCACCCTTCACCAAAGAATATAAATGAACTACTCACGCCTCATTGCTATAGACGAGCAAAAGGAGTGAGATAATCCCAGTACAATTGAAAACAAAATACAACACGTCCTTCCCCGAGGAATAGCTGAAACACTGCCATTCTTATTATCAGCTAGGGCACAAATGTGGGAGAGGTTCAACCCTCCAACTAGAAAGGATAAACAAAAATGTAGAAGTAGAGAAAAATTTTGGCTGGGAAGTGATTCTGGCAAGGCTTCGCTCTTCCTTTCTTTCTATCTTTCCTTTTGTCTAGCACTGAACTGAACTCTAGTGCTTTTTTCCTGAAAAATAGATGAAGCAGGTTATTTATAGGCATCGAAAGGGGGCTTTAAGGCAGCAGACACCCAGGCTAGTGCTTGATTTATTTCCTTGTTCTTCCTAACCTCCTAACATCTTCCCTCAAGGTATGTATGGTATATGTGTGAAAGGGGAGGAGTGTCACTCTCCCTTGGAATGATGTCAAAAGAAAGGGCAAAGGAATGGTGGAAAATGAAATGTGTGAGTGAACAAAAATGATTCCCAAGCACAAGAAGACTTTTGTGTGTCGTGTTTTACTTGGAGAATAGTCCAAGGTCATCTCCTCAGGGAAGGAGGTGAATCGTCTTGAAGGTGATTGTGGTAAAAACAAAGTGTAAAATCTTTTCTTGTTGAAGTTTGGTTTGTGAGTTGTATTGTGATGAAAATGAAATGGGAAACAAGTGTTGGCTAATCCCAAGGGTTCACTCCAATGGGAATGCCAAGTCAACTCGAAACCTTCCTCTAATGGTGCATAGATGAACGATTGATTCGTGGGAAGCTTGGGACAAGATGAAAGTGAGGATCTAAACATAACCCGTGACAAGTCTACGGGATATCAAAGACTCACAATCGTGTCCACACTCAACCCAGTCAAACCGAACCATCGTACACTTAGAGGAGGAAAAAAGATGAGTTGAAATGGCATACCCAAGAGGAGGTCTCCCTTGGATTAGCCAACTTAAAGACTTAGCTACTCATGCTTAAAGGAAAAAAAAAAAACACTGAAATAGAAAGACAATATAAAGAAATGAAGATTGTAGCTAAGTTAATGCAATAAAACATAAACTAAAAGAGAGTGCATTGGATACCCATTCTAAAGCTAAGAAATTTAAGAACTTGAATGCATTAATGGTGAAAGCTTTAATGGAAGACTAAACTTGAAAACAACTTGCAATAAATAGCATTAAAGACTTCAAACCAAGCTTAGAAGATTCTTACATGAAATTACAAGACAATGTGTGGAAGAAAATGCAAAAATCTCAACTTCTCTCTAACACTATTCATCTTCTTCCTTACACTCTCTCACTCTATATCACAATGTATATTCCATAATTTATCCCCCCCAATGGTGTATTCCCCCTCTAAAAACGTCCATGGAGTGATGCCATAGCTGTGTGATGTGATCTTCATCCATAGGGGCTAGAAGGGATGGGCTGGACAGGGTTGGTGCAGGCCATGTCTCCACACCCAGAACCCTCTCTCTCCTCTCTCCACATTGATGATCAAGGCTCCAAAAGTCCAATGTAGGTGCAAGAGGGATGTCCATTGTGTAAGGTGTGTCAGGAACAGGTGGGAGAATGTCTGGTGGGACCCCCAAGAAGGCAGAGCTTGATATGCAGAATCTGACACTTTACAGGAAAACCTACCGGTAGGTCGATGGAAACCTACCACTAGGTTTCACTCAAGTGGGCTCAACCTATCGGTAGGTCTGGCGGTAGGTGCAGGACAGTAGCCAAAATCTACCGGTAGGTTTTTCCTGGTTTTGCAAAAATCTTGTTTCCTCCACCTCCAGAGCTCTCCTCAAGCCTCGTTCTCAACTCCAATTGTCTTGAACACCATGAGAGGGCTTATCTATCATCATTTAACCCCTTTTCTCTACAAACACAATGAATCTTTGTTAATAGCTCAAGTAGTGCAATTTCGCTCATATAATTCGCAAAAGCAAGTGAAAAAGGAATGTAATGGCACATGAAATATGCAATGTTTTGTGCTAATCACACCCCCCCAACTTGAGCTTTTATAGTCCCTAGCAAAGTTTAATTTCAAAACAAGAGTATAACATACAACAATCCATTTAAATAAAAAAATTACCCAAACAATCAAAATACAAAATCATAATGCAATTAACGAAATAAACTTGGACAAGATGGAACATAAACTGTGGTATTTCATTAATGTGTTTCAAAGTTGGAGTACATGGAGTCGGACATCAAAAAGGGACAAAATGGCCTACGACCTAAAGATTCTTCTACAAGGCCAACGACTCCATCCTAGCTACATACAACCCAACACAAAACGAAAAGACAAAAACTACAACACCCTACTCCTCATTTCCATCTCCATTACTGTCATCATCCCTATCAAAATCACTCTCACCCTCCGCCTCCTCTTCATCATCATAATCATCATCCTTCGAATCCCCCACCTCAACTACTATGGAAGCAGAGGGAAAAGAGGTAGGAGGTGGAGGTCCACCAGTGATGGGTCTTCCTGGAAATGTATGCATGAACAGCTCCTTCATCATCGACAAAATACCATGCACCGACACCTCTAACCCCTGCACTGTCATCTCTAATGCATCAAGGCACTGAGGTATTGAGTGCTCTAGTGTAGCTGTGGATGGCCAAGCAGATGGGAATCCCGGGATGGAAGGCTATGCAGATGAAGATGGTCCAGGAGCCACAGACTCTTGCCCCGGAGCCCTAGCTCGCTCCCCCCGGCTCATCGCCATCCTCTTCATACTACTAGCCTTGCCAATAGCCCCCGTCTCAGGGGGAGTGAGCTTATCAAAGGCATAGGCCTTCACCTTGAAGTGCTGGCACATCCGGGTCACCAAGTTCCTGAATGGTAGATTGGCCTTAGGCTTTTGGGTCTCGACAAAGTCTTTCATTACTTCCCATATGAACAGTGCAAAATCAACCACCTTGCCCGACATAACTGCATCCAAAAGGCTTAGCTTTTCAATGTTAGGCATCTTTTCAGCGCCCCTTGGAAGTAGATTATAATGAAGGAGTTTATTCAAAAGCCCATAAGAATGTTTTAATCCCCCAACCTGGACCGTCCCCTTAAACTGACTAGGGTCCTCATACATCAATGCTACAAACTCAGTAATGGTCTTGACTCGAGTGATGTTATGAGGGTATACTTGTGTGGAAGAAGGCAGTCTATCGTAATTTCCTAGGAGAGTGGCGATAACCACGAGGGTCACATCAAATATCTTACTCCGTACGTTAGTCCTTAGAATCTCAATCTCATCTACCTCCACCACCCTGAGTGTTTGGTAGAACTCCAGACACAATGACAGATTGAACCCATCAACGAGCTCAAACCAAAACTTCATCCCACGTGCAACAATGAGCCCAACGACCTCGTTCCTCGGACCAAGGGATATGTGGTCGAGGAACCGCTCGCATGTGACATTCTTTTCTTGGATCAATCGGTTCCTTGCCTCGTTCCTTTGTTCAGTGCGATCCCCACTTGACCCCTCCCCGCTCCTCTTGCGGGTGCCCGAGCCCTTGGGTTGTGGAGAGTCAGTCTCGGTTCGCTTGGTTCGGGCCATGCAAAACAACAGTGCCCCATAGTGAATAGCGAGAAAATAGACAAAATGAAAGCCTTAAATGGGTCCATAGCCTCATGGAGAACCATTACTTAACGAGCCATTTGAAAGATTTGGAGAATTTTGGAAAAATGAGGGGGGATTAGGGCTTGAGAGAATTTCGGCAATCCTAGGCTTCCAAAGAGGGCAAACTTCAAATCTTCAATGAAAACACTAATTTAATAGGCCTAGGGTTGGGGATTGAAATTTTAATGGAGTAGAGGAGTGATTTGGGAAGTTTGGGGGAGGATTGAGTGAGAGAGGAATGATATAGAGTTCGAGATTAGGGAGGGAAGTGAAGGGTTTTGCCGAAAAACATCGATTAAAAGCCCTAATTTTAGCTTTCTGGACAAGACCTACCGGTAGGTCGATGGAAACCTACCAGTAGGTTTCACTCCAATGGCCAAAAAATACCGGTAGGTTTGGCGGTAGGGGCACAACCAGTGGCCAAAACCTACCGGTATGGCCTACCGGTAGGTTTTGCCTTAGTTGCAAAATGAACCTGCTGTCCAACACACTACCACTCCACTTCATTTGAGGACCTACTCTATACATTCTAACACTCTCTTTATGACCTCTACTCCACCCTAAACATGTACTACACTTGTAAACCACAATTTGAACCATCATACCCAAGTCATTACCGAAATTGCAACACGATTTAAAACTTTGATGCATTAAATAAACAAGGCATGGATTTCTACTTTTAACTACCAAAATGAACACCCACAATGTAAAACACACATGCAATTAACAAGGGCATTCCCCATTCATTCTAATATCAAAAACTTGAGCAATATTCCCCTATTCTACAAACGTTGAGCTATTTAATACATTATTCAGATGGGCAAACTAAGCACACATGAGCATTACCATAGACTTACATACTAGTCTAAAGTATGCACCTACTTATTTATTTTCGAACTCGTGTGTGTGAATTGGACAAGTAATTTGAGCATTTACGCAACAAAATTCACATTCGAATGGCTAGCCAAGTTCAGCTTCAATGCAAAACTCACCAAAGGTCACTCTTAACAATTAAATACACTATCATTATCCTGGCATGCACTCCATGTGTACATGTGAGATAGAATCTTGCGCACAAAAAAATGTATGCTCATATGTAATCCAAAAATGAAGTTCATGTATGAAAATGAAGCGACTTTGGCATAATCTCATGAAAAGAATGTCAGGGCATGGGGTAGCAAAACTGACCCGTCATTTCCTTTAAAATTATGCATCTCCCATGCTGCTCTAGATCATTTAGGACTTCAAGGGCTGTAATGGGTCCTTGGGGTATTTTTTAGGCAAAAGAAACGAAGGGTATAGGATAACAAAGAGGGTTGTTCCGAGTGAAAGACTTTTATTTCAAAGGCATCTCTCTTTTCATGGGATTTTCATTCTTACACCGCCACCACACTCTTTGTTTCTTTTCTTTCTTTTCCTTAACATTTTCCTTTCCTTTTGATCATTCTTTTCTTATTCTCACCCCTTCTCTTCCTTTTCTTGAATTTTCATTCTTTTCCAATGAACACTTTGAGTTCCAACATCGGTTATCCCTTTGCTTGAATTTCCACACCACATTTCCTTCGCTTTTGTGATTACTCATTGATTAGCACAAAACATTGCATATTTTATGCACCATTACATCCCTTTTTACACATGTTTTTGAAGTTAAAATGAATGGGACGACACGGTTTGAGCTATTAACGAAGTTTCGGTATGATTGCAGATAAAAAGGCTTAAATGATGCTTGTTGAGCCCTCTCATGATGCTTAAGATGAATGGAGATGAGGAGGAGGCTTGACGATAGCTCAGGAGGTGGAGGAACCAAGAAATCAGCAAAACCAAGAAAAACCTACCGGTAGGTTTTGGCTACTGTCCTGCACCTACCGAAGAAATACCGGTATAGTTTGCCTACTAGAGTAAAACCTACTGGTAGGTTTTTTCCGATCTACCGATAGGTTTTGCTGAATTGCACCCGAATCTGAATCTCAAGCTCTGAAATCTTGGGGGTCCCACTAGACATTCTCCTACCTGCCCCTGCCACTCCTAACACCATGGACATCCCTCTTGCACTTCTTCTTAGACTTTTGGATGCTTGATCATTAATAAGGAAAGAGGAGAGAGAAGGTGTTGGGTGTGGAGAAGGGCCTGCACCAACCCTGTCCAACCCATCCCTTTTCAGCCCCTAGGCATGGAGATCACATCAGAGGGCTATGGCATCACTCCATGGACGTTTTTGGAGGGAGAGACTCCATTATTCTAAAAAAGGGAAAGAGATACATTGTAATAGAGAGAGAGAGAGAGAGAGAGAGAGAGTCTAGGAAGAAGATGAATAGTGTTAGAGAGAGAAGTTGAGATTTTTGCATTTTCTTCCACACATTGTCTTGTAATTTCATGTAAGATCTTTCTAAGCTTTGTTTGAAGTCTTTAATGCTAGTTATTTCAAGTTGCTTTTAAGTTTAATCGTCTATTCAAGGTTTTACCATTAATGCATTCATGTTCTTCATTTTCTTAGCTTAAAATGGGTAGTAAATGCATTCTCTTTTAGTTTATGTTTTCTTACATTAACTTAGCTACAATCTTCATCTCTTTATAATGTCTTCTTATTACATTGTCTTTTTTACCTTAAGCATGAGTAGCTAAGCTTTTTAGTTGGCTAATCCAAGGGAGACCTCCACTTGGGTATGCCATTATGATGCGAACCCCAATAGACTTGCTTTGAGACCCAACAACAATATTGGAAATACAACCCAAGAAAGCCAAACTCAGGTCTATAGATGGAGAATTTAGACCCGTTGAGAACTCGTGTCAAGAACCTAGATTATATTAAAAAATCTAGACCCGTTGAAGAGCCCGTCTCAAGAACCCAAATTAAAAGGAGGAACGCCACAAAGGTTGTGGTTTGCCTTTGATAAGTTCATAAGTTCAATCAAGAACAAGAGGAGTAAACTCAACTCAACTCACAATCAAAATTCATCATATATTGTCCATAATAATCTGATTTTTTCATTGATTTGAAGGCCTATTTATAAGGCTGGTCATTACAAAGATTAGGAAACTTCCTAAACTAGCTATCCTAATTAAGAAATATCTCTTACTTGTTGGTAAAGGAATATCTCTTATTTTCCTAAGACTCTTACTTGAAGAAAAGAAGGATAATCAGCCCTTTAATTGGCTGATCACATGCCTAAATAGAAAAAGGAAAATACTTGGTTCACAAGCCTTACAATTAGACCCCAATAAAAAGTGAATAGTGACGGTTACTGTAGCGTGAACAGTACGTGCTACAGTAACTATGAAAACCCTAGTTCATAAGAAATAAAAAACATGTGGGCTAAGCATCCTCAAGCCCACTTATTCTAATAATACTAATCTTTCAAACAAATTAGAGGTCTTAACAAAAACAGGCCAATTTAAGCTTAGCCTTAGCCCCTAGCTAGATTCTTCTAGAACTTGAATCATGTTGATGAATCTTTGTTGTTCAAGTGGATCATGGTTAATGGACCTCCATGAACTTGCTTGAGTCCATGCCTCTTGAATTAGTCCATTGGGTACTTCTTTAAACTTCCTTGCTCGTGCTCTCGTAACCGGCCCAATTGGAACTTGAACTAGATCCCTTGAAGTTGTGACATGATTCGCATCACGAGCTTTAGTACTTGGACCCCCCGGCTCGTGTAAAGGATCTCTAGCTTGGCCCATCTTGGTTCTCATCACATTACAACTCATCTTCTTTCCTCCTCTCAGAGTACGATGGCTCGGTTTGACTGGGTTGAGGGTGGACGAGATTGTGAGTCTTTGATATCCTGTAGGCCTGGTCAAAGGTTATGCTTGGCTCCTCACTTCCATCTCGTCCCTAGCTTCCCATGAATCAATCGTACATCTATGCTCTACTGGAGAAAAGACTCGAGTTGTCTTGGCATCCCAATTGGAGTGAACCCTTCGGATTAGCCAACACTTATTTTCCCATCTTAATTTCATTACAACTCAATTCACAAACCAATTCCAAACAACAAAAGATTTTACACTTTTCTTTCACCAAAATCACCTTCTACACGATTCACATCCTTCCCCGAGGAGACGACCTTGGAGTACTCTCCAAGTAAAACATGACAGACAAAAGTCTTCTTGCGCTTGGGAAGCATTTTTGTTCACTCACACATTTCATTTTCCACCATTTCCTTGCCCTTTCTTTTGACATCATTCCAAGGGAGAGTGACACTCCCCCCTTTCACACATATATCATACATACCTTGAGGGATGATGTTAGGAGGTTAGGAACAATAGGAAAACAAATCAAGCTTTTTTGGCGCCGTTGCCGGGGAAGGCAAGCGTTGAATCAAGAAAGTGATTTCCGGACAGCGGAGGTAAGTCTTGTGATATTCATCATGGGCTGAGGTACGTTGATCCTTGTACATAATTTTTTTTGTTTGCATTTTCAATTGTAGATAGTTTTGTTATATGTGGGGGACGGGACAATCAAAACCGATTAGTTAGACAACCCTTGGGCCCCAATATGAACATTGACCAAGACCCACTTGAGGATGCGGGTGACAATTTTGAGAATCTAGGTGCAAATCCAAACATGCAAAGGGGTGGGGGAGTGCCAGAACCTAGAATGCCTAATCCACGTGTGCAATTCCCCCTCCTATGAATGAAGGGAACAATATCCAAGTTGACCCTCCGGCGTGGTCAATGAGGGAATTCCTTCAACCCACATGAAGCACCACACCCTCATGCATCCTCCTTCCAGTCCAAGCTCACCTCTTCCTAGTTAAGCCAGGGATGTTACAACTATTTCCCACATTCCACGGAATTGAGAAGGAGAACCCCTACTTGCATATCAAGGATTTCGAGGAGATAGTTGCGACCTTCCTCACCAATCATGGTATGGAAGATATAGCTAGGATGAAATTGTTCCCCTTTTCCCTGAGAGATAAGGCAAAAACGTGGCTTAATTCCTTGAGACCTCGATCCATAACATCTTGGAACCAAATGTTCTCTGAGTTTTTAAATAAATTTTTTTCGGTGCATAAAACCACCGCTTTAAAAGAACAAATTTAAAACTTTTCGGAGAAGTCCAATGAGCAATTTTACCAATGTTGGGAGCGATACAAGGAATTACTACAATCCATTCCACACCATGGCTTTGAACCATGGTAATTGGTGAGTTTCTTCTACGAAGGAATTACACCGGGCCATCGATAGTTCATCGACATGATGTGTAATGGAGAGTTCTTGAACAATGTCCCGGATGAGGCCTTAGATTACTTTGATACATTGGCTCAAAATGCACAATCATGGGACATTACGGATCCCACCGATGTACCAAGGTCTTCTCCTCAAGGGAGTAACCAAACTCATGGGGGAGGGATTTATGACTTGACAGGCCGGGAAGACTTGCTTTCCAAAATTGCCAAATTGTCTAGGAAGGTTGAGAGTCTTGAAGTCAATAGGAGGCAAGAGGTGTCAAATGTTTCAAAGATTCAGGAGGGATGCTCAATTTGCGAGAGTGTAGATCATACCATATCAGAGTGCCCTAACATTCCGGCACTTAAGAAATTGTATCACGAGCAAGTCAATGCCTTTAACCAAACGAGGCAATCATTCTCTCCACATTTGAACACTTACAATCCGAGTTGGAACAATCACCCAAACTTTAGTTGGAGAAAGGAGAACCACATTCCTCATGGTTCAAATGCATACACACCTCCCGTGCCCCCTAGGCAAAATCAATATCATGGCCAAGGCCAAGGGTCTAGCTCCTAATACCCCAAGTCCAATCCGCAATGGCATTCATCAAACCCACCACCACAGAATTTTTCATCAAGTCCACCTCCACAAAGCTTTTCCCAAGGACCATCCAAACCTCCCACCTATCAACCTCCCCACAAGAGGAATTTACAGGATATGGTTCATGCTTTCATTCAAAGCCAAACTACCTTCAATCAAAATCAAACTGCCATCAACAATCGAAATGCCACATCTTTTAATGACATTCGAGCCCAACTCACAAAGTTGACAAACTCCATGGGGGCATCACAACAAGAGAAAGGGAAATTTCCCCCTCAACCCCAAGAAAACCCTAGAGGTCAACATGTTGTTGAGTCATCAAAGCCCTTAAGAGAGAGTTGTGAACAACTCAAGGCGGTTACCACCCTTCGTAGTGGCAAACAAATTGACAAAACCTTGGTGCCAAAGGTCTCACCCAAGGTCACATTGCCAAATGAAAAAGAGACCAAAGGTGACACCGAGGGGGGGTGAGGTGAGTGATGAGGTGGTCAAGAAAGAAAACTTGAGTGATGGAAACGTGCATGTATCCCCTATTCCTGCTCCTTTTCCTAATCGTTTGAAGCCACCTGTCAAGGTGGCTAATTATACTGATATACTTGAAATGTTTAAGCAGGTAAAGATCAACATTCCACTCCTTGATGCAATAAAACAAATTTCATCTTGTGCAAAG
The DNA here is from genome assembly GCA_951799425.1 of Ilex aquifolium. Lineage (NCBI taxonomy): Eukaryota > Viridiplantae > Streptophyta > Magnoliopsida > Aquifoliales > Aquifoliaceae > Ilex > Ilex aquifolium. The sequence continues at coordinate 24,194,696 of OX637406.1, read as the reverse complement.
ATTTTGAAGGACTTATGCACGGTGAAGAGGAGGCTCAATGTTCACAAGAAAACATTTCTCACTGAGCAAGTGAGCTTGATTTTGAGGACAAACACTCCTCCGAAGTTTAAAGACCCCGGCTGTCCTACCATTGCTATAACCATTGGGAATTGCCGGGTGGAGCAAGCATTGCTTGATTTGAGTGCTAGTGTGAACCTCCTTCCGTACTCGGTGTATCAACAACTTCAGCTTAAAGAATTGAAGTCTACTCCAATCACGCTTCAACTGGCGGATCGTAGTGTCCAAACACCAAGGGGAGTAGTTGAGGATGTTTTAGTGCAAGTCGATAAATTTTACTTTCCTGTTGATTTTATTGTGCTTGACACTCACCCAGTTGCAAATCTTAGCTCCCAAATCCCTGTAATCCTTGGTAGAGATTTCCTTGCTATATCTAATGTTGTGATTAATTACAGAAATGGTCTCATGAAGCTTGCATTTGGGAACATGACTATGGACCTCAACGTGTTCAACTTGTCCAAGCAACCGGGGAATGATGAGGAGGTGCATGAAGTCAATAGGATTGACACTTTGGCGAAAGAACACTTGGAACTTTTGGGCTTGTTAAAGTTGAAAGAAAAAGAGAATGTTGATCTAGATGGAGTTGATGAGCAAGAGGACTTAGAGAGTTTGAAAGTGGTAGACAAATGGATCCCGACATTTGAGAAGCTTCCACATCAAGAAAAGAAGATATTTCCATCGGATGTACAAAAGCCAAATTTGGAGTTGAAACCACTTCCATCCCATCTGAAGTATGCATATCTTGGGTAAGATGAGACATTCGCGGTGGTAATTAGTTCAACATTGGAGGCAAAGCAAGAAGAAGAACTCTTGGAGGTGTTGAGGAGGCATAAAGGGGCAATTGGTTGGACAATTGCCGACATCAAAGGGATAAGCTTTGCACACATCAGATCTATCTTGAGGAGGACACAAAATCGTCTCGAAAACCACAAAGAAGGTTGAACCCAATCATGAAAGATGTGGTGAGGGACGAGGTATTGAAGCTACTTGACGTGGGCATCATTTTTCCAATTGTCGATAGTAAGTGGGTTAGCCCCACGCAAGTAGTACCCAAGAAGTCTGGAGTCATGGTTTTGGAAAATGAAGAGAATGAGCATATTCCAACATGGGTGATCACCGGGTGGAGAGTGTGCATTGATTACCGCAAGCTCAACTTATGCACAAAGAAAGACCACTTCCCATTGCCATTCTTCGATCAAGTGTTGGAACGAGTAGCGGGGCATCTATTCTATTGCTTCTTAGATGGATACTCCGGCTACAATCAAATTGAGATTGCATTGGAAAACCAAGAGAAGACCACCTTCACTTGTCCTTGTGGTACATTTGCTTATTGTCGCATGCCTTTTGGGCTATGTAATGCCCCTGGAACCTTTCAACGTTGCATGATGGGGATCTTTAGTGATATGGTGGAAAAGATTGTTGAGGTGTTCATGGATGACTTGTCGATTTTTGGAGATTCTTTCAGTGGGTGCTTGGAAAATTTGGAGAAAGTTTTGGAGAGATGTGAAGAGAAGAGTTTAGTCTTGAATTGGGAGAAGTGTCACTTCATGGTGACACAAGGAATTGTTCTCGGCCATATAGTTTTGGAAAAGGTTATTGAAGTTGACAAATCAAAGGTGGAGGCCATTTCCAACCTCCCTACGCCGAGAGTCGTTAAGGATATCAGGTCGTTTCTGGGCCATGCTGGATTTTACCGTCGTTTCATAAAAAATTTTAGTGCATTGGCCCGCCCTTTGACCAATTTATTGTCTAAGGATGTCCCATATGAGTGGTCGGATGATTGTGAGGCATCTTTTACAAAACTCAAAAGCATGCTTGTCACGCCTCCGATTATGCGACCACCCAATGGGATTTACCTTTTGAGCTTATGTGCGACGCGAGTGATTACGCGATCGGCGCAGTGCTCGATCAAAGGGAGGATAATAGACCTTATGTAATATACTACACTAGCAAGATGCTTATTGAAGCTCAAATGAATTACACAACCACAGAAAAGGAGTTGCTAGCAGTAGTATTTGCATTAGATAAATTATGTTCTTACATCATTGGTTCACCGATAGTAGTCTATACTGATCACTTTGCTTTGAAGTATTTGTTGTCTAAGCAGGATGCCAAACCGAGACTTATCAAGTGGATCCTCCTACTCCAAGAGTTCAATCTTACAATCAAAGACAAGAAGGGAGTGGAGAATGTGGTGGCGGACCATTTATCTCGACTGGTGGTGAAAGAGGCCGATGAGCACATTCCTATACCAGATTTTTTCCCTAATAAGCAATTGCTTTCAATTCATTCTATTTGTCCATGGTATGCTGACATCTGTAACTATCTTGCAACAAGACAAATACCACCGTAGTGGAGCCCAGATGATCGAAGGAGATTCATGGCGGATGTGAAGTACTTTTACTTCGATAACCTGTACCTAATCAAGTACTGCCCTGACCAAGTCATGCGGAGATACGTACCAAAGAATGAACAGTAGGAAGTCCTTACATTCTGTCATTCACAAGCATGCGGTGGCCACTTCTCAGCAAAGAAAACTTCGGCAAAGATCCTACAATCAGGTTTTTACTGGCCCTCTCTGATAAAGGACTGTATTTCATTTTGAAAGGAATGTGATAGATGCCAACGTTTGGGTAGTGTGACCCGAAGGAACATGATGCCCCTCTCCCCTGTACTTGTTATAGAAATATTTGATTGTTGGGGCATTGACTTCATGGGTCCTTTACCTATGTCATTTGGCTATCTATACATTCTACTGGCTGTGGACTATGTGCCCAAATGGGTGGAGGCTATCCCAACTAAGACCAATGATCACCGGGTCGTGGTCAAATTCTTGAAAGAGAACATCTTTTCGAGGTTTGGGATGCCTCGTGCAATGATAAGTGACGGTGGATCACATTTTTGCAACAAACCATTTGCATCTTTGATGCATAAATATGGTGTCACACATAAGGTATCCACCGCATACCACTCACAAACCAATGGCCAAGCTGAGTTGGCCAATAGGGAGATCAAAAACATTTTGAAAAAAACGGTTAACCCAAATAGGAAAGATTGGTCAGACAGACTAATTGATGCCCTATGGGCTTACCACACCGCCTACAAGACTGTCTTAGGCATGTCTCCCTATCGGCTCGTCTATGGAAAGGCTTGCCATTTGCCAGTCGAGATGGAACACAAAGCCTATTGGGCCATAAAGACTTTGAATTTCAATTTGAGAATGGCCGGAGAACATAGGAAACTACAATTGAATGAATTGGAAGAGATTCGAAGAGATGCGTATGAGAGCTCTAAAATTTCAAAAGAGTGGGCTAAGATCTTTCATGACAAATCCATTATACGGAAGTCATTCAAGCCTGGCCAAAAAGTGCTATTGTATAACTCTAGTCTCTCGATTTTCCAAGGCAAACTCCGATCCCGTTGGGATGGCCCCTATCTTGTCAAGGTGGCCTACCCCAACAGAGCTGTGGAAGTCACAAACCCCGAGAATGGCCAGACATTCAAGGTCAATGACCAAAGACTTAAGCCATTTTTCGAGGGTTTTGAAGGATAAGGAGTGGAGGAGGACTTGACGGATCCGATGTATCCGGAATTTGTGGAGGAGTAACTAGTTCTTATGCTTTTTAGTGTACAATCTTTTTATTTACTTATGTTATTTTCAGTTTCATGTTACTTACATTACTTGGTCGTATTGTTTTTCTTAGTTTCAAATGTTGGTGCTTTTGTCAAAGCTCAAGTGCGAGGTGTTCTCTAACCCTAATAATCTTTTTACTGTCCTTCATTGCATATCATATCTTTTTGTTGCATTGAGGACAATGCATGAATCAAGTTGGGGGTGAGGTGCACCATTTGCATGTTACAACAATGTTTGTGGACATTTTTATGGATAATACCAATTTTTGGTGATGAGAACCAAGGTGGGCCTACTCTTAAAGATTCTTTGCATGTCAAGATGGGCCAATTACAAGATCAAGAACCAAGAAGATCAAGGAAGCAATGCAAGAATTGGTGCAATCCACTTGGGATGAAGCTAGCAAGAGCCCAACACTCAAGATGGGCTTGAAAGAAGGAGATCCAATTTTGATCCACTTGATCCAAGTTGTGGAAGACATGAAGACATGACTTAGAGTTAGGGCTTTTTGTTGATTAAGGCTTCCAATTTGTTTAAATTATGATTATTAGAATAAGTGGGCTTGAGGATGCTTAGCCCACATGTTTTATTTCTTATGAAGTAGGGTTTTCGAAGTTACTGTAGCACGGCACTATTCATGCTACAGTAACGGCGCACTATTCACTTTTTTAGTCTTTAGTTGTTTCCTATTTAGATTAGGATTTGTTCCTTATTAGATTAGGATTTATTTCCTTGTAATGACTAGCCTTATAAATAGGCATTCAAATCAATGAAAAAATCAGATTATTATAGACAATATATGATGAATTTTGATTGTGAGTTGAGTTGAGTATACTCCTCTTGTTCTTGATTGAACTTCTGAACTTATCAAAGGTAAATCACAACCTTTGTGGCGTTCCTCCTTGTAATTTGGGTTCTTGAGACGGGTTCTTCAACGGGTCTAGATTTTAATATAATCTCTAGTACTGCTTGTTTTATTTCCTTGTTGGTACTAACCTCCGAACATCTTCCCTCAATGTATGTATGATATATGTGTGAAAGGGGGTGGGGAGTGTCACTCTCCCTTGGAATGATGTCAAAAGAAAGGGCAAGGGAATGGTGGAAAATGAAATGTGTGAGTGAACAAAAGTGCTCCCCAAGCACAGAGAGTCTTTTGAGTGTCGTGTTTTACTTGGAATGAGTATTCCAAGGTCGTCTCCTCAGGGAAGGAAGGGAATTGTGTGAAGGTGATTTTGTGAAAATTGAAAAATGTAAAAAGGAAAAGTGTAAAATCTTTTGTTAGAGTTTTGGTGTTTGAAGTTTGTGAATGAAAATACAATGAAAACAAGTGTTGGCTAATCCAAAGAGGTCATTCCAATGAAAATCCCAACTCAACTCGAAACCTTCCTCCAATGGTGCTTAGATGAACAATTGATTCGTGGGAAGCTAGGGACGAGATGGAGGTGAGGATCCAAGCATAACCCGTGACTAGGCCTACGGGATATCAAAGACTCACAACTACATACACTCTCAACCTAGTCAAACCGAACCATCGTACACCGAGAGGAGGAAAGAAAATGAGTTGAAATGGAAAACCCAAGAGGAGTTCTCCCTTGAATTAGCCAACTAAAAATCTAGCTACTCATGCTAAAAGGAAAGACATACAATATGTAAAGAGACATGGTATTGAAATGGAATTTAAACTTGCATTAAAGTGAAGAGAAGTGAACCTAGAAAACTAAGTGCATTTAATACCCAACTAAAAAGCTTGAAATGTAAAACTTAACATAACAATGGTGAAATGTAAAATGTAGCACTAAACTTGAAATACACTTGAAATAAATGACATTAAAGACATTGAACAAAGCTTAAACAAGTCTTACAATAAACTACATGTGAAAGGATGGAAGAAAATGCAAAAATCTAAGTTTTCTATCTACTATTCATCATCTTCTTCTTTGGACTACTCCATGAGGCTCCCCTAACCTGTGTGCAGGCCTCCCATCAATGGGAGGTGAATTGATTGGTTTGGCAAACTCGGAAAAGGCTAGCCTGCAACTCCCCATGGCTGCCCCCTTCTTTCCCATCCTCATTAATGCCATTACCTCCAAAGTCTTCAACTAGGGTGTAGAATGCATGTATATATGTAAGGGATGTCTGGGGACAAGTGGGAGAATCAATGGTGGGACCCCCAAGCAAGTGGAGCATGAGTTGCAGGTGTTCTGGTCATTCTGGGCAAAATATTCTGCAAATTTTTTGTAAACCTTCCGTAAGGTCGATTCCAATAGGCTAAACCTGCTGGAAGGTCTTCCAGAAAGTGACAGCTCAGGACCAATTTTAGTAAAATTGTCATAACTTTTGATCTAACCATTGGATTGAGCTGAAATTTTGACACAATACGGAGAACATCCAGATCTACAACTTTAATGTTTTTCACTTTTTCAGATTCTAAGTGGATCATGGTAAAAATTTGGAAAAACAGTGGTACTATGTCAAAAATGGGAAAAACCAGTGAGCTAAACCTTCCGGAAGGTTTTTATCCAAAATCCATTTTTCTTGGTTTCTCCACCTTCCAAGCCTCCCAATCCTCATTTAATGTGTTCATCTCTTCACCACACATTCATACTTAGTTGCAAGGTTCCAAAAGTTAAGTTAAAATTTCCACATTATTCATAACTTTAACTAACTCTAAGTAATTATATGCAAAGTTAAGTTAAAAAGTATGTAATGAAGCCATTAAATATGCAATATTATGTGCTCATCACACCCCCCAACTTAAGATTTGCTAGTCCCTAGCAAACAAAATGTAAAAATTAAGCAAACAAAAATAAATCTATTCTAATTCCGCAATTGTATTTAGCATATGCAATAAGCCTTTAAACCCCTAGGTGATCCCTAGTGGACGAGTTTTGTCTCGTGAAGGTTTCCAGCGAAGGTACCTACAAACTTCTTCATATCCAACAATTGAAACATATGCCCTTATCCTAACTAGCAATGGGATGTCAAAAATAGTTTTGTCCAATGCACCCAAACAAATCACACATGAATCACGTCATAGCCTTAAATGCTATTCTAGAGTATCCACATACACATTTCCTTTCAAAACTCGTGTGTGTGTGAAATGAATATATAATTTAAGCATTTACTCAACGGAATCCACATTCACATAGCTATCCAAATTCAGCTTTGATGCAATCTCACCAAGGGTGTCTCTCAACATTGAATCACACTATAGTTATCCTGACATGCTCTCTATGTGTATATGTGAGATAGAATTTTGTGCACAAAACATAGTATGCTCACATATAATCCAAAAATGAAGTTCATGTATGAAAATGAAACAATCTTGGCATAATCTCATGAAAGGAATGCTAGGGCATTAGATAGCAAACCAACTTTTCTTTTTTTCCTTTTTTAAAAGTATGCTTTCCCCATGCTTTCCCTAGATCATTTAGGACTTTCAAGGGTTATAATGGGGCCTTAGGGTGATATCTAGGCAAATGAAAAGAAGGATATAGGATAACAAAGAGGGTTGTTCCAAGTGAAAGACTTTTATTTCAAAAACACCTCCCTTTTCATGAGATTTTCATTATTTCACCATCACCACACTCTTTGTTTCTTTTCTTTCTTTTCCTTAACATTTTCATTTTCTTTTGATCATTCTTTTCTTCTTCTCACCCCTTTTTTTTCCTTTTCTTGGATTTTCATTCTTTTTCCATTGAACTCCTTGAGTTTCAACATCAATTATCCCTTTGTTTGAATTTCCACACCATACTTCCTTTTCTTTTATGATCACTCATATTCAGCTCTAGGAACAACCAAGGTGAGGTAGATTTTTCATCCTTTTGCATTGGCTTGGTCAAATATGTGGCTTAGAAACGAATTTCAATTACGGCTCAATCATGGCATTGGGGAAAATATTTTCACAAGAAGAAGGCTAAGGCTCAAAGCATTCAAAAATGGCCTAAGATCACCCCTAGATAAGCATGGGGGAGCATTATGCATTTCAAGACAAAGTCAATCAACTTCCCAAATGCACTCTAACTAAAACAAGAATAATGAGATTATTGAACAAATTTGAATTTGAAAAATTTTTCCTTTGAGTAAATGTAAGTTCCCTCCAACAAGGATTGGCATTTAAAGCTCACATGGTTTCTTACTCATCTCCACTATTCATGTCAAGCACTAAAATGTGAACTCAATCCGTAAATTGCAAAAATAACACATTCAAGGTGCACTATGGTTGAGTTTGAAAGCAAAGAAGTATGTGATACTCTTAGCAATAGGATAAACTTCTATAATGTGCTCATGTATTCAAAGTTCAAAATGAAGATCAAGCAATCACAAATCCCATAACAATTAGGGTAGGGGAATATGGTTCAATATTAGAAATTTTCTACAAAAAGTGTCCAAAATTTTCAAAATTTTCACATTTTCCATTATTCTATACAATAAGTGGTGGAAAAATTAAATGGTGCACCTCACCCCCTAACTTGAACCATTCATTGTCCTCAATGCACAAGGAATCATGCAATGTGAAAAAATAAAAGTAAAATGGGAAATAAGATACCCTCTTTTTTTTTTCTGTAGACACATTAAGGAAGTGTTTTAAAGATTTGAATAGAGTAGAAGGAGAGGAGAGAGCTTGGGATCTTGAGATTTGGGGGAAATGTGAAGGGTTTTTCAAAAATTTTGAACTTAAAACCCTTGTTTTTAGCATTATAGGCAAAACCTTCTAGAAGGTTTTGCTTACTGTTGGGGCAAACACTGTCCAGTAAGGAAAACCTTCTGGAAGGTCAATCAAAACCTTCCGGAAGGTTTTGCTCACTGGACAGAACCTTCCGGAAAGTTTTGCCTTTGCTGCAAAACCATTCCTTTGCTTCAAAACTTACATCTAATCCATCTTTCCTCAACTTCAAAACATTTTAACACCCTATCTATGACACTAACCAACCAAAAACTTGGACCACACATATGTACATGAAAACAAAAACAAAGAGGACTAACTACTATGTACATGAAAACAAAACAAAAAGGGTTCATGTAAATTCGGATATGAGCTTGTGCCCCTTGATTTTATTGATTTTAAAATTTTTTTGTTGTATAAATGTCCTTCCTAACCCATCTATCCAACAATACAAAAGATAATCATTAAAAATTCTCAACCAAACAAAGGTATAGGCAAGTTTATGCAATTCCAACAACAGAGTATACAATTTCTCTTTAAAAGTTTCTACACTTAACTCCATTGCAATGCCCTCGCCAAGTTGAGAAATGTGAATCTCAACACCACTCTTAGATGACAAAATGACCTTGGGCTTATTAGCCTCACGTGGGATGATATCCTCATTAAATGTTTCACAATCTAGAGTGGTGGGAGCATTTGATACATTTTCACACACATTTTCAAAATAAGGAGCATTTGATACATTTTCATAATAATTAGGAAACATAATACAAAACACAAACTAAAACAAACTATTTACCTATTAGACGACATACCTTGGCCCATGATGAAAATCACGAGACTTACCTATGCCATCCAAAATAACCTTTGAACTCGACGCTTAACCTTCCCTGGCAACGGCGCCAAAAATGATTGATTTATTTCCTTGTTGGTACTAACCTCCGGACATCTTCCCTCAATGTATGTATGATATATGTGTGAAAGGGGGTGGGGAGTGTCACTCTCCCTTGGAATGATGTCAAAAGAAAGGGCAAGGGAATGGTGAAAAATGAAATGTGTGAGTGAACAAAAGTGCTCCCCAAGCACAGAGAGTCTTTTGAGTGTCGTGTTTTACTTGGAATGAGTATTCCAAGGTCGTCTTCTCAGGGAAGGAAGGGAATTGTGTGAAGGTGATTTTGTGAAAAATGAAAAATGTAAAAAGGAAAAGTGTAAAATCTTTTGTTTGAGTTTTGGTGTTTGAAGTTTGTGAATGAAAATACAATGGAAACAAGTGTTGGCTAATCCAAAGAGGTCATTCCAATGGGAATCCCAACTCAACTCAAAATCTTCCTCCAATGGTGCTTAGATGAACGATTGATTCATAGGAAGCTAGGAACGAGATGGAGGTGAGGATCCAAGCATAAACCGTGACCAGGCCTACGGGATATCAAAGACTCACAACCACATCCACTCTCAACCCAGTCAAACCGAACCATCGTACACCGAGAGGAGGAAAGAAAATGAGTTGAAATGGAAAACCCAAGAGGAGTTCTCCCTTGAATTAGCCAACTAAAAATCTAGCTACTCATGCTAAAAGGAAAGACATACAATATGTAAAGAGACATGGTATTGAAATGGAATTTAAACTTGCATTAAAGTGAAGAGAAGTGAACCTAGAAAACTAAGTGCATTTAATACCCAACTAAAAAGCTTGAAATGTAAAACTTAACATAACAATGGTGAAATGTAAAATGTAGCACTAAACTTGAAATAAATGACATTAAAGACATTGAACAAAGCTTAAACAAGTCTTACAATAAACTACATGTGAAAGGATGGAAGAAAATGCAAAAATCTAAGTTTTCTATCTACTATTCATCATCTTCTTCTTCGGACTACTCCTAAGCTTAGGTAGCCACCCTCAAAATGGTTGTGGAATGCTGAATATATGGAGAAGAGATGATACATTTTCGTCCATGAGGCTCCCCTAGCCAGTGTGCAGGCCTTCCATTAATGGGAGGTGAGTTGATTGGTCTTGGCAGGCTAGGAAAAGGCTAGCCTGCAACTCCTCATGGCTGCCCCCTTCTCTCCCATCCTCATTAATGCCATTGCCTCCAAAGTCTTCAACTAGGGTGTAGAAGGCATGTATATATGTAAGGATGTCAAGGGACAAATGGGAGAATCAATGGTGGGACCCCCAAGCAAGTGGAGCATGAGTTGCAGGCGTTCTGGTCATTATGGGCAAAACCTTCCGGAATTTTTTTGTAAACCTTCCGGAAGGTTGATTCCAGTAGGCTAAACCTTCCGGAAGGTGACAGCCAGGACCACTTTTAGTAAAATTGCCATAACTTTTGATCCAACCGTTGGATTGAGCTGAAATTTTGATACAATACAGAGAACATCCAGATCTACAACTTTAATGTTTTTCACTTTTTCAAATTCGAAGTGGATCATGGTCAACAATTGGAAAATCAGCGGTACTGTGTCAAAAATGGGAAAAACCAGTGAGCTAAACCTTCCGGAAGGTTTATGGCCAAACCTTCTGGAAGTTTTTTATCCAAAATCCATTTTTCTTGGTTTCTCCACCTTCCAAGCCTCCCAATCCTCATTTAATGTGTTCATATCTTCACCACACATTCATACTTCGTTGCAAGGTTCCAACAGTCATCATTTACGCAATAATTACCTGCAACATCAAAATTTTCACATTATTCATAACTTTAACTAACTCTAAGTAATTACATGCAAAATTAAGTTAAAAAGCATGTAATAAAGTCATTAAATATGCAATATTATGCGCTCATTAGGTACACATCTCCGTATGACTTGGTCAGGGCAGTACTTGAACAGGTACGAGTTGTCGAAATAAAAGTACTTCACATCCGCCATGAATCTCCTTCGATCATCTGGGCTCCACTGCGGTGGTATTTGTCCTATTGCAAAATAGTTATAGATGTCAGCATACCATGGACAAATAGAATGATTTGAAAGCAATTGCTCATCAGGGAAAAAATCTGGGATAGGAATGTGCTCATCGGCCTCTTGCACAACCAGTCGAGATAAATGGTCTGCCACCACATTCTCCACTCCTTTCTTGTCTTTGATTGTAAGATTGAACTCTTGGAGTAGGAGGATCCACCTGATAAGTCTCGGTTTGGCATCCTGCTTAGACAACAAATACTTCAAAGTAGAGTGATCAATATAGACTACTATCGATGAACCAATGATGTAAGAACGGAATTTATCTAATGCAAATACTACCGGTAGCAGTTCCCTTTCTATGGTAGTGTAATTCATTTGTGCATCATTGAGCGTTTTGCTAGCGTAGTTGTGACACCCCAAAATTCGGGGGTCCGTTGATTACCCATCAACCCGCGGAATACCCGTAGATACCGAATAATTCGATATCACACTGTTATGCCCCATTTACCGGGGTCCACAACTTAACGAAATTCAGACAGAGTCTCCTTTGTACATGGAGCTCTACCCAAAACCCAACATGTGCAATATAACTTCACATGACCCATCCGAGGCCCAATATAAAACAATGACCGCACTGGGTCCATTTATAAGTAAACATTGGCCACACCGGGTCCAACTATCCATACCATTATCAAAATATGCAATGTTGTATCAAAAATAGTCCATAACAGTTCGATTACAATTCTTTTACATATACATGCCCAAAAACATAGTTTGCTCCAAAAGTTTTACAAAATGGGTTATAAAGCCACAAATCGGCTTTCTTCACTCTTGCGGCCCCGTATGAGAGCCATCCACCAGAGTGAATCCCGCACCTGAAATATTTTCCCGTATAGGGTGAGCCACGCCCAGTAGAGTATTTCCTACAGAGGCTACTCCCCACCTATGTGCATATGTAATGTTTACATGCAAACGATAACACTCTATATCCATTTCAACAAGAACGTGCAATTCCATGTTGAAAAATCATAATGTCATGCCATGAAATGAGATGAGACTCACTCATGCAACTTCAATCGGAGTCCTCACCGACTCCCACAACACAATGCAATGCACTTGTGAAATGAACCGTCATTTGACGAAAAATCCATCCAATGATCGTTTGGAATAAAAGTTGTTTCATTATAAAACTAATCATTGATGGGTGTTACTCATTGAATGAGTACTTTATAAATTAAAATCTTGTGTCTTGTTGGGCAACAGATTTTGGATTTTATACCGTCGGTTCCGTATACCATACTACACTTTTCTGGAATTTCACCACAGGGGAGTGTATAACCAAGTCGTCGGGTCTTGCACCCGAGGGGGGAATCTACCCCTTCTTGCTATACCCGACACAAGTTTTCCATGCAACATGCGGCTCAATTGGATCTTCGATCCGACTTTACCGATTCCACATATCAATCACCAAGAATGGTGTTTGATTAACCATGTATTCACACACCCACACACATGACTTATGTCCATGAATGTGATGTCAATTCCATGTCCATATTGCAATGCATGCCAAATGAACAATTTCTACATATCCAAGTATACCATGGCAATTTATATCATATGCATATGATTTCATTTAACCACATCATTCAAGCATGCTATAGTATAACCACATGCAATTAACACACTTAATCACAAAGGCACAACATAACACAAAATAACCCATGTAATAGCCCACACAACGACCCTTATATAAGCCACAAAATAGCTCCTATATAAGCCACCAAAACAACCCCTATGTAGGCCATAAAACCAACCCCTATATAGGCCATAAAACAGTCCAAAAAAAGCCCCTTATTAGTACACAAAACAGTCCACATTTTTGGCACAAAAACAGTCCACATTAGGGTCCACATTTGGGCACAAAAACAGTCCACATTTGGACACAAAACAGTCCACATTTGGACACAAAAATAGTCCACATTTGGGCACCAAAAACAGTCCATTTACAGTCCATTTGGACAGCCCACATACAAGACACATTCACCCACTAAAAACAGTCCATTTTCAGTCCATTTGGACAACCCTTGGACAGCCCACATGCAAGACACATTCACCCACTAAAAACAGTCCATTTTCAGTCCATTTGGACAACCCTTGGACAGCCCACATGTAAGCACATAACCACCCCTTAAAACAGCCCAAAAGGATAGGAATAAACCAAAGTAGGAAGAACCTTACCTCTTGTAGCGTAGAGTGAAGGTTAGAGCTTCAAGAACATCTCCAAAACTTCCAAAACTCTTGATTTCCCAAATCTCCTCTTTTGGATGTTTGGTGAAATCACTCGTTCTTGGTGTGGTTGTGTAGCCCTTGTCGCGGTGATCGACTTTAACTCTTGGTCCGAGTCGATCCGAGCGACGGAACTCCGAGAATCTTGGATTGAAGCTTGAAAAACTTATTTTTTTTTTTCTCTTTTCTCTCTATGGCCGGCCAAGGGTGATGCATATGAGATATTTGTGCCTAAATATATGATTTAGGTCGATATTTATAGTCGCAAATGAGCGGTCCACATCGCACCGCATATTTCCTACTTCCGGGTCCGTTTTTTGTCCCGAAATGATTCATTACATCCCGGTTTAAGTTCAAATTAATTTTATTTGAAATTTAATTCAATTATAAGGAAATTATATAAAATATATTTATGGGGACCTTTAAAATGTCATTCGCCACGCAGTCGCCTCGAACGACGTGCAAAAATCTGACTATCTCGGAATTCTACGAAATTTGACAGGGTGACTCGATTTCGCGATACGAATCCAACGGCGAACTCCGTTTCCTCATCCGAGGTCTAGAGCATGTGTATCTCAAATACGCATTAGGATGGCAAATGACCATTTTGTCCTTATTCACAAAAAGTTCAAATATACTCGGGTTTTACAGTAGTATATTATTACATAAGGTCTATTATCCTCCCTTTGACTGAGCACTGCGCCGACCGCGTAATCACTCGCGTCGCACATAAGCTCAAAAGGTAAATCCCACCTGGGTGGTCGCATAATCGGAGGTGTGACAAGCATGCTTTTGAGTTTTGTAAAAAATGCCTCATAACCCTAATTAGTATGTAAATTAAAATAATTAAATAAGTGAACTATGTAAGATGAAATAGTTAAAAAGTGTAAATTAGGGTTTGTACGTAAGCTAAGGTTTTATGTGTGTTACTGTTTGAAATTTCAGGGTTTTGTGCAAAATTACCGAAAATTATGAGGAACAGTCTGTCAAAGTTTAAACTAACAAGGGTGGCAAGTGTCATATAATCAAGAAACCACTAGAATAACAAGAAGATTAGCACCACTTTTCCAGCAAGCCAGCACCGTCCGGACAATGGTGGTGGCGTCCGGACGGTGGCCCTTGGCGGTTTAACTCTATCCTCCACCTGCTGCTTCCATCCTTGCCTATATATATATATATATATATATATATATATATATATATATATATATATATATATATATATGTTGCCTCTGCCTCATATTCAACCGGCTGGTGTGGAGAGTTGGGAGAAAAAAAAAGAAGAGTTCAAGAAGAAGAAAAGAGAGAAAAATAGAGAAAGCCATAGAAAAATTCAAAGATCCGGTCCGACCTACTCTCCAACCAAAACTCTGTTATTTCTACATTGTTATTGTGTCTTTCTACTTAGAGAGTTGAACTGCTGCCACCTTTGTGTCTTAATCGATATTAAGGGTGGTTGTATTTCAACTATTCCTTGCGAAAGAAGTGTTTGTGTCTGTATTTTATTTACTATTGTAATGAGAATTACCCGCACTTCTTGTTTTTTTATAGCAATGGGGTGTGAGTAGTTTACTTATACCCTTCAGTAAGGGGTAAACATATGTATATTATTGGTTAAGTTATGGAAATACCGATGTTTAATTATGCTATACTAATATATGTATATACCTCCCTTAATTGATGGATGGTTATAGTTATACTATGCTCTTGGTTATGAACACCAAGTTATACTTAATATTCTATACCATACTATCTATTATTGGTTATAGACTGGTTTTAGTGCAATACAAAGCCCGGAATTATGTCATCAGTGAATCATCAACCTGCTGGTGGAATATCTAAAGTGTTCCAATTGAATGGCTTGACCTTCTGGTGCACTGAGAATATTTTACTATTGCATGGTACAAAGTTGTCAGATGAATAACCTAAGTGATCCACCTGAATGGCTTGACCTTCTGGTTTACTAGGGTTATTTAACTGATACATAAAATTGCAAATTGAGTAATTCAAGTATTCCTCCTGAATGGCTAGTCCTTCTGGTTTACTTGAGTCAATCAATTGTTGCATATACCTACCAGCTAACCTAAGAAGTTGTTGTGTTATGGTTTAATATACATCAGACCTACCAGTTAACTTTCCAAGTGATAGGGAATTTAATTGTTGTAAGGTGGCATTTTCAGTACTTAACCAATATAAAGCATATGGGATCCTTAAATTGAAGGGTACCTTTCATATTATTGTCTTTTAACAGTTTACTTACGCATTTTATTTAATTAAGACTAGTTATCAATCTAAGCTCACATCACAAGCTATCTTATGTTCTGCTGCTTTAACAACAATTTTACTATTTTTATTTTAAATTCCAATTATTACAACTCTTCTGGGATAGATCTTGGACTTAAACTGAGAAAACTACAATTTGACCACTTATACTTGGGTGTATGATAGAAAACAGTTCAAATCAAGTTTTTGGCACTATTGTCGGGGAGTTACGGTAATTTGAAATTAAATATAATAGGGAGGTTGTTTACTTGTATTATGTGTTTATAGATTGTTTGTTTACTTTTCATAGTTTATGTCTGTTCATTCATCAGTAGGTTCTATAAATCAGTCATCTCCTTCATCTTCATCATCTTCATCATCTTCATCATCACAAGCGTCATTTGAATTAAGTATGGCTCAAAACGTACCTAGGGAGCAAGAGCAAGAAGAAGTTCAAAATGTCTGACCATTAAGAGAATATTTGCATCCCACACGTACCAATGTTCCGTCATGTTTTTCTTTTCCAACAGACGCTCCAAATCTTAATATTAAAGCAGGGATAATACAGTTATTACCACAGTTTCATGGTTTGGAATCTGAAAATCCTTATGTGCATATGAAAGAATTTGAAGAAGTTTGTGGAACTTTGCAAGATAATTTTGAAATGGATCGATTAAAAATTTTTCTTTTTTCTTTGAAAGATAAGGCTAAACTATGGCTTCATTCTTTAAGAGCTAATTCTATCACAAGCTGGCAAGCTTTGCAAACTGAGTTTTTCAAAAAAAAATTCCATGTGGATCGTACTAATACATTAGGACGTCAAATAATGAATTTTTCTATAAAAGAAGGGGAAAAATTTTATCAATGTTGGCAAAGATTTAAGGATCTTTTCCAAACTTGTCCACATCATGCATTTGAAAATTGGACTGCAATTGGTTTCTTTTATGATGCTCGTCCATCTCCAATACGACAATTTGTTGAAATGATGGCCCAAGGGGAATTTATGAGTAAAAAACCTGAGGAGGCATTCCAAATTTTTGATACTATTTCTGAGAGTTCCCAGATGTGGGACTCGACTTCTTCAAATATTGTGGAAACTAAGCCATCTACATCCGAAAGAGGAAAATATGTATTAAAAGAATATGATGATTTAAGAGCTAAAATGTCTAATTTATCTCGAAAATTAGAAGCCTTAGAAATGAAAAAAAATTAAGCAATTGTCTGTTATTTCTTCTACTTTACCAAATATGTGAAATTTGTGCATTGTCAGGACATCCTGCCAGAGAATGTCCAACTATACCTGCATTTAAAGAAGTTTTAATTGAACAATCTAATGTTATTCCAACTTATACTAAGCCTTATCCAAATCTATATTCTGATACTTATAACCTAGGGTGGAGAAATCATCCAAATTTTAGTTGAAAAAATACACAACCTACAAATCAAACACAAGGTCCACCACAGCCACAGACTCAACAACAATATCAACCTTTTCAACCTCCTCATAGGAGGACTCTATAAGATACTATGAATCAATTTATACAGAGTCAAATGAGTTTTAATCCTCAAACAACTCAAGCATTTAATGAGTTTAAAGCTCAGATTTCACAAAGTATTGAAGACATCAAGACTCATCTAGCTAAGTTGACCCAATCCTTGAGTATGTCAAAGAAGGAAAAATTCTCATCTCAGCCTAAACCTCCACAAAGTCAAAGTCAAGCTAATACTATATCCTCTGAACCTTCCCCAAGTCAAGTACAAGCAATCATAACATTGAGAAGTGGTAAGGTGATTGACAAGACCATTAAACCTAAGATTTCTAAAAAAATACATAAGTCAATTCCTGTAAATGAACCACTTGAACCTAAACCTTCAGCCGAAAAGCAACCAAAAATATAAAATAAAGAAGATTATTCGTTTCCTAGTCCGTTACCTTTTCCTCAAAGGGTCAGGAAGCCCTCATCTGGAAAAGATCAATTTGAAAATTTTGAACTGTTTAAACAAGTAAAAAGTAACATTCCTTTGTTGGATGCCATCAAACGAGTTCCAGCTTATGCCAAGTTTTTAAAAGATCTTTGCACGGTAAAAAGAAAAACCAATGTACCAAAGAAAGCATTTCTAACTAAACAAGTTAGTACTATATACAACATAACACTCTTCTTAAGTACAAAGATCCAAATAGTCCTACAGTCTCATGCATCATTGGAAATTTCTGAATTGAACAAGCTCTGCTAGATCTTGGAGCCAATTGTAATTTAATGTCATATTCGGTGTATACGCAATTAGGATTAAGTGAGTTGAAACCTACCAATGTTACACTACAATTAGCAGACCGATCTATAAAAACTCCACGAGGAATTGTGGAGGATGTTATAGTCCAACTTGATCAATTTTATTTCACAACAGATTTTATCGTTTTAGATACACAACTAATTTTTCATGCATCTGCATACATACCTATTATTTTGGGTCGACCATTCCTAGCTACATCAAATGCATTGATTAATTGTAAGAATTGATTCATGAAGCTTTCATTTGGAAACATGACTTTAGAATTAAATGTTTTTAACATTGCAAAATAACCTAGAGAAGAAGAAGAAGTGCATGAAGTAAATTATGTTGATTTGTTAACTCAAAGTTTATTTGAAAATATTTTTATGAAAAAAGAGTTATATACATTGGAATCTATACCTGATACTGAATTTGAAGATAAATCAGCAAGGAATCCACAATGTGAAAAATTGTTACCTAAGTCTGAAGAATCTAACGTCAAAGTTTTTAAACCAAAATTAAAACCTCTTCCATCTAAACTAAAATATGTCTTTTTAGGGGAAGATGAAATATATCCAGTGATAATATCATCAAAATTATCTGGAATTCAAGAAAAAGAATTGACAAAAATTTTGAAAGATCACCAAAGTGTTATTGGATGGACAATAGCAGATATAAAAGGTATAAGTCCACTGTTATGTACTTATTGTATATATTTAGAAGAAAATGCTAAACCATCTCCTCAAATGCAAAGAAGATTGAATCCACACTTGAAAGAAGTAGTCTGCGCTAAAGTACTTAAACTGTTAGATGCTAATATCATCTACCCTATATATGATAGTAAATGGGTTAGTCCTACACAGGTAGTTCCTAAAAAATCTGGTGTTACTATAATAAAAAATCAAGAGAATGAATTAGTCCCAATGCGTACAGTCATAGGTTGGCCTGTGTGTATTGGCTATCGAATGCTAAATTCTCTCACCAGAAAAGATCATTTTCTGTTGCCTTTTCTAGATCAAGGTTTGGAAAGAATAGTTGGTCATGCATATTATTATTTTTTAGATGGATATTCTGATTATAATCAAATTGAAATTGCAATAGATGATCAAGAAAATACTACATTTACATATTTTTTTGGTACTTTTGCTTATAAAAGGATGCCTTTTGGATTATGTAATGCTCCAGCAACCTTTCAGCGTTGTATGCTAAGTATATTTAGTGATATGGTAGAACAATATCTAGAAGTTTTTATGGACGATTTTTCAGTATATGGTGATTCATTTCATTTATATTTAGAAAATCTTGAAAAAGTGCTTATTCGATGTGAAGAAACAAACCTTGTTTTAAATTGAAAAAAATGTCATTTCTTGGTTACACAAGGTATTTTTTTAGGTCATATAGTTTCTGAGAAAGGAATTGAAGTTGATAAATCCAAAATTGACTTGATATCTAATCTTCCTTCACCGAAAATTGTAAAAGATATCCGATCTTTTCTAGGTCATGCAGGATTCTATAGAAGATTTATTAAAAACTTTAGTTCAATATCTAGACCTATCTGTAATCTTTTATGTCAGGATATATTATTTGAATGGAATGATGCATGTCAATTAGCATTTGATAAGTGCTTGATGAAAAACGTTGTTGTTTCCTAACCTCTAAAAATCATCCCTTAATGTGTATATGATTTAGGTGCTAAGGGAGTGTCACTCTCCCTTGGGATGATGTCAAAAGAAAGGGCAACGAAATGGTTGATGGAATGAAATGAAATGTATGAAATGGAATGTGCAAAATGAATAAAAGTGCTCCCCAAGCGCAAGGAGTCTTTTGCTTGTCGTGTTTTACTTGGAAAAGTATTCCAATGTCATCTCCTCAGGGAAGGAAAGTTCAAGTGTGGTGAAGGTGATTTTGTCAAAAAGGAAAAGTGTAAAATCTTTTGTTTGAGTTTTGGTGTTTGAAGTTTGTGAATGAAAATACAATAAAAACAAGTGTTGGCTAATCCAAAAGGTTCACTCCAATGGGAATGCCCAATCAATTCGAAAGCTTCCTCCGAGGGTTTATAGATGAACGATTGATTCGTGGGAAGCTAGGGATAAGATGGGTCACTATCTAAGCATAAACCGTGACTAGGCCTACAGAATATCAAAGACTCACCAACTTCTCCACCCTTAACCCAGTCAAACCGAACCATCGTACACCGAGAGAGGAAAGAAAATGAGTTGAATTGGAAAACCCAAGAGGAGGTCTCCCTTGAATTAGCCAACTAAAAATCTAGCTACTCATGAAAGCAATAAAGGAATGCATAATGTAAAGAGACATAATGAAGAAATAAAACATGGAACTTAACTTAAAGCAAGAAAACTTAAGCTATGAAGAAAAATATACAATACCCATTTTAAAGCAAGAAATGAAGAAAACTTGGAAGCAACAATTGTGGAATCTAGAACATGTGATTAAACTTGAAATGTACTTGAAGTAAATGACATTAAAGACATTAAATGAAGATTACAAGATCCTTACATTAAACTACAAGTGAAAAGATGGAAGAAAATACAAAAAACATAAACATTTCTACTATCCATCTTCTTCCTAACTATTCTAAGCTTAGGTAGCCACACCTTGAGTCTTGTGTGAATGCTAAGTATATGGTGTGTTTTCCTTCAAATTTTGGGCATGGTGGTCCCCGCTAGCTGTGTGAAAGGCCTCCATCATTAGGGGGCTGAATGGATGGGTGTTGCAGGCTAGGACAAGCCTCCCCCAGGCTACCCCTTCTCTCTCTCGTCCCCATTAATGCCCAAGCCTTCAAAATCTTCAAGTAGGGTGTAGGAGGCATGGTTGTAGGGATAAAATGTCGGGCTAGGTGTGGGATAAGTGTAGGTGGGACCCCCAAGCAAGTGGAGCATGATTGCAGGCGATTATGGGCTGTTAGGCACGGCGTACCGGTACGGTAAAGCTACTAGAGTTCGGCGTATCGGTACGCGTATCGGTACGCTTTTTCTGCTCCGGACCAGTTTTCGTAGAATTGGGATAACTTTTGATCTAACCGTCCGATTGAGCTGAAATTTTTACAAAATATAGAAGACATCTAGATCTACAACTTTCATGTTTTGAACTTTTTCAGATTCGAAGTGGATCATGGTAAAAATGGAGGAATACCGAGGCTCTATTTCCAGATGGTGTGGTTGCTGGTGTTTTTGTTCCCAAACACCAATACCTCCTTGATTTCTTCACTTTTAAGCCTCCAAATCTTCATGTTATGTGTCCATGCCCTCACCACACATCTATCATAGTTGCAAGGTCCTAAAATCAATCATTTAAGCTATAAAACTTGCAACATTGAAAATTCAACATTATTCATAAAATTGGCTAACACTAAGTACTTATATGCAAAAGTTGAGTTAAAATGAATGTAATGAGACCTTCAAATATACAATATTTTGTGCTCATCAATAAGTTGAAAAACATGCTTATTTTTGCACCTATTATGCAACCTCCTGATTGGTCTTTAACTTTTGAAGTAATGTGTGATGCAAGTGATTATGCAGTAGGGGCTATATTAGGTCAAAGAAAAGATAATAAACCTTATGTTATTTACTATGCAAGCAAAACTCTAAATGATGCACAAATGAATTATTCGACTACAAAAAAAGAATTACTTGTTGTGTTTGCATTAGATAAATTTCGTTCATATCTGGTTGGATCATCAATTGTTGTATTTACAGATCATGCAGCTTTAAAATATTTACTTACTAAGAAAGATGCTAAGCCTCGTCTCCTACGTTGGATTTTGTTACTTCAAGAATTTGATCTTATCATTAGGGATAAGAAAGGAATTGAAAATGGGATAGCAGATCACTTTTCAATGTTAAATTATGATATAATGGAAGAACCAATTCCAATTAGAGAAACTTTTCCAGATGAACAACTATTTGTAATAACAGAAGTACCATGGTTTGCGGATATAGTCAATTATTTAGCTACTGATACTATTCCTTCTAATTATACCTGGACTGATAAAAACAAGTTTCTAAGTGAGGTAGGTAATTTTTTCTGGGAAGATCCTTATTTGTTTAAATATTGAAAGATCAGATAATAAGACGTTGTGTACTTAATCATGTAATTGATCAGGTAATTCAGTTTTGTCACTCTGACGCTTGCGGAGGCCATTTTGCTTCAAAGAAAACCGCTGCTAAAATTTTGCAGTGTGAATTTTATTGACCAACTCTTTTTAAAGATGTTCATATCTTTTGTTTAAATTGTGACATATGTCAAAGAATGGAGAATATTTCAAAAAGAAATATGATGCCATTAAACCCTATTTTAATAGTTGAAATTTTCGATTGTTGGGGCATCGATTTTATGGAACCATTTCCCCCATCCTTTGGATATCTATACATTTTGGTTGCATTTGATTATGT
This sequence comes from Ilex aquifolium, assembly GCA_951799425.1. Classification (NCBI taxonomy): domain Eukaryota; kingdom Viridiplantae; phylum Streptophyta; class Magnoliopsida; order Aquifoliales; family Aquifoliaceae; genus Ilex; species Ilex aquifolium. Next base: position 24,172,207 of record OX637406.1, on the reverse strand, counting down.
CTCTAAATGGGTAGAGGCAATTCCATGAGAAATAATGATCACATAACAGTGGTCAAGTTTTTAAAAGAAAAATAATTTGTCCAGATTTGGAATAAATTTTTTAAAAATCTTATGAAAAAATAATCGATTTCTTATAAAATATCCACTCCATATCATCCACAGACAAGTGGACAAGCTGAATTAGCTAATAGGGAGATAACATACATTTTAGAAAAAATAGTAAATCCAAATCGTAAGGATTGGTCTTTAAGATTGACTGATGCGCTTTGGGCTTACCGTACTGCATATAAAACTATTTTAGGAATGTCTCCTTATTGGTTAGTTTTTGGTAAACCATGTCACTTGCCTGTAGAATTAGAACATCGAGCATATTGGGCAATCAAAATGATGAATTTTGATATGGATAAAGCTGGAGTAGCTCGTAAACTTCAAATTAATGAATTAGAAGAATTAAGAAATGAAGCTTATGAAAATGCGAAGATAGCTAAATCTAAATCAAAAATTTTTCATGATAAATATATCATGCGAAAATCTTTTGAACCTTCTTAGAAAGTTCTGTTATATAATGCAAAACTTCGTTTATTTCCTGGAAAATTAAGATCTAGATGGACAAGTCCTTATATTGTCAAGCAAGTTTTTGATTATGGGACAATTGAAATTGAGAATCCATTAACCGAAAATATTTTCAAAGTAAATGGTCAAAGACTTAAACCCTATTATGATGGATTAACTCAAGATGTAACTTCCATACAATTGTTAGAACCAGTCTATGTGTTCTGAAAAATTTATGTTGTTGTTTGATTATAAATAATAGTACTAATTGTTTGTTATTTATTTTACAGATTAGATTTTAAATTATCAGTTATATTACCTTCCACACTTTATTAACAGTTCTATATTTTTATTGTTTTAATTGCGAACAATGTTTAATTTAAGTTGGGGGGGGGGAAGGGAATTTATTTAAAATTAAAATGTGTGAAATTTGTTTTGTGTTTTGTGTGTTTTGTAATTTTATAAATTGTTCGTCTTTGTGACTGACAGACGTTAAAGAACCAGATAATGAGTTAATTTTCAATAAATTTTGAGTCATTTTTAAAAAATTTCGAAAAATAATTGCACAATAGATGAGAAACTGTTTTGGTTAAGTTTAATTTTACTGTGCCATTTTCCAAAAGATATATATGCATTGATCATGCAAAAAGCAGGAAGAGTTAGAAATTTAGAAATTTTTTAAAGTCAAGCAAGACCTTTGTGTGGAAAAAGTTCGTTCGCTAAACACCAACGAGCAATTCGTCTCAGTGGTTGTGTAAGATGTGGTCGTTTAATACATTTAAGACAATATAATCAGTGTGCGAAACCAATTTCAGGTCGAGCGTTAGATCGTCTCCAGTGGATTAGGTATGGGCAGAGTAAGGAATATCTTGAGACGTCATCCTATTCTACTCCTATGCTGTCAAGATACGTGAGAAGTGAAGTTAACCGTGTAACTGGTGTTGTTGATTTGGAAGACTCTGATTCTGAATAAGTGTGATCAAATGATGTATAATTTTGGAATAGTACATAAATGTAAATAGTTATAGATTAATTAGGAAAATAAGTAAATAATAAATAATTAATATAACCAATTTTTTGAAAAAAAAAAATAGTGGTTAGCAAGTTATGTGGAATATTTAAAGTCATAATTAAATTTTGTAACTACAGGAAACTGAAAAATGCAGAATTTCAGAAAGTCAGCAGCCTGCAGATTGCAAAGCAAATTCTAGTGTTCTAGTGCCGTCCGGACGGTGGTACTGGTGTCGGGACAAAAATGTAGATATAAAACCCAGTTGCATGAAAAAATTGATCAGTTTTCATTCCCTCACAGCCTGAAATTCGAAACCAGCGGGTTTTCTTGAAGAATTCTTCTCAAACCTACTACACTCGACTGTTTTTCTTCAAATCTTCTCCGGTAATTCACCTACCCATTACATTTTTAAGGTTTCTATCGATTGAAATCAATTGAAACCAAGTATTTGAAGAAAAATCAGTAAAAACATGGATTTAAGGCGTCGAACGAGAGGATCTTCAATTCATGCTCAAAGGGATCAATCTCCGCAACCTCAAAGCACCTCCACAGCAACCCCAGCCAGGAAATGTCTACAATGAGGTGATTTTTTAGAATGTTAATCAACAAGTCTAGTATGATGCTCATTTTATCTCCAAAACTATCATTCCTGAAAGACCAGTAATTTTTGAAGATTTTGAAAATATAGGAGTTAGACAAATTCTTGCTGCACGTGAATGACTAGATTATGTTAGGTTTATTGTTCCTGCCTATGATTGTTTGGTCCGTGAATTCTATAGTAATGCAGAAATTACTGAGGAAAGAAAACTTCGTGTGTTTGTTCAGGGTATAATTTTGTAAAACCTGGGTAAATTTGAATTTTTCTGAAAAAGGGCAAAACGGTAAATTGCCACTATAATGCGTATTTAAAATACTCATGTTTCTAGAGCTCTGATGACACAACGGACTTCGCCGTTGGATTTGTATCGCGAAATCGAGTCACCCAGACTAATTTCGTCAAATTCTGAGATAGTCGAATTTTTCACGTTTTACGAGACGACTGTGTCGAATGACCTCACAAAGGTCCCCAAAAATGAAAAATATAAATTTTCCTTATAATTGGATTAAATTTCAAATAAAATCAATTTGAACTTAAACCGGGATGAAATTAATCGTTTCGGGACGAAAATGGACCCGGACAAGTGGGGGACACTTGGCGCGACCTGAGCCAAGCCTTGGAAAATATAAATAGGCTTAAAAATCAGAATTTCAGCAGAAATATCTGCTGAAATTCTGGTCTTCAATGTGTGGGAGAAAGAGGGAGAGAAAATGGAGAAACAAATTTTCTTTCGGCGATTCTCGGAGTTCCGTCGGTCGGAATCCGTCGAGCCAAGAATTAAACTTCATCTCCTCGACGAGGGCTACGCGTACGTACCAAGAACGAGGAGTTTCACCAAAGATCCAAGGGAGGAGATTTGGGAAAATCAAGTTTTGGGGTTGGTATTGGTGTTCTTGAAGTTCTAGCCTTCGTTTTTACGCTCCAAGAGGTAGGGTTCCCTCTTACTCGGGTTCATTTCTAACCTAGAATGTCCATAAAAGATGGTTAGGTGTAGGTGGTTATATATCACTTGCCTATCGTATGTAAATGAGAAAATGACTATAGAAATGGCTTAGGCTAACTTCTAGCTTGATTTTGATGTATGAAAGTACTTGTGTAGTTTCTCGTAACTTGGTGAAATTTTGGGCATGATATGTGTTTAACATGATTGTTGCCTTGAAGGTGTTTGATAAAATGCCTTGAGTGATTGAAAATTGTTGTTTTGATGCAATTGGAGTAACATGCTTAGACATTGTTGTTGACATGTGGACGTATGCTTTATGATATGTTAGCATGGTGATAGTTCATGGAAATTATATGCATATGATATAAATTGCCATGGTATATGCTGATATGTGGTTTAAATTGTCCATATGACATTCATTACATATGGGACATGACATTGATATGCAATGATTCATTACATTGCATTTGCACGGGGACATCGCATCATGAGGGTGTGTGTGCATGGTTGTAGTCACCACCTCACTTGGTGGATGGCAGGTGGACTTGGGAAAGTTGGGTCGATGATCCGACTTAGTCGTGCGGTTGCATGAAAATTGGGTTGGGGTAGCAAGAAGGGCTAGACTGTCCCTCGGGTGAGAGACCCGGTGATTGGATATGCACTCCGTTGGTATAAGAGCCCATAAAGTGTGTCGGTGTACGCGGAACCGTTGGTGGAAGTCCATGAATTTCGTGTCGGTTGGGTGTCGTTGGTATAAGTCCATGAATATCCACCCCAAAGAAAGCCCCTAGATTTGTAAAAGTCATTTGATGTGTAACATAGATGACGAAGTCATTCACATGGGCAGTTGCATGAGTGAGTCTCATCTCATTTCATGGCATAACATGATGAATTCCAACATTGAATGCATATTCTTGCTTGGAATGTTATGGATTGTTGATTGTTGCATGTATACACTCCATACGCATCTAGGTGGGGAGTAGCCTCTGTAGGGGATACTCTATTGAGCGTAACTCACTCTATACGGGAAAACATTTCAGGTGTGGGACACACGCTGGCGGACGGCTGTCATTTAGAGCCTCAAGGGTGAATAAAGCCAGAATGTGGCTTTACTTGAAGTTTTTTGTAAAAAATATTTATGAATACTTAGTTTTTGCATGTAAATTTATGTCAATAATTGTAATAGAACTTGTATCAATCATGTTTTAATGTATAAATACATGTTGTATAAGTTTGAGTTAGTTTTGGTAATGTTTGGAATGGATTGGAATTGGAAAACAGGAGAAATAGGCAAAAGTGGGCAGAGTGTACCGGTACAGAGCTGTCCAGAATGCAGAGCGTACCGGTACGCGTACCGGTACTGCCAAGACCAGTGAGCCCACTCTCCAAAACTCAGAAATTTTTTTTTATTCTTTTGCCAAGTCTTTGGACTATGTTTTCCTTCCTTCCAATGTTATAAATGGACAATAGTAGCATACCAATGGTGGTATATTGGACCTCGGATGGGTCAGCCAACCGAGAGAGAAATTGGCAGGTATTTTTTTATAAATCCCGGTAAAGGGAATGTGGTGCTGTGGTGTCGGGTTAACCGACATCCACGGGTATTTCCGTGAGTTGATGGGTAATCATGGGTTGATCAACGGACCCCCGGATTTTGGGGCGTCACAAATTTTCCAAGTTACACCGGCTACTATAGCCAATTTTTTTCAGCCCATGCAAAGACCACCCAACCCCCAATATCCTTACACTCAATTGCCTGATTTAACCGATGTAGGGATAGAGTTGACAGGTAATCCAGATTTTTTTTGGGGAAGGCCATACAAATACATAAAGCAAGGGGATTTGACAGACAAATACCGAATTCTGAATTTGATTACAGTAAACAGTTTGTTACCCCGAGCCCAGAAAAATCATATTTATACTGAGCAGGCCTATTTCGTATATGCCTTTGGGATGGGACACACAATTGATCTTCCAAATCTCATCATGGATCAAATGTTGCTTACTATGGACAGAAAGAAACCCTCACTCCCATATGCTATGTTAGGTTCTCAGTTATGCAGGGATAAGGGAGTGATTGTAGATCCTTCATGGAAAACGGTGGAACATTTTGGACCGCTAGATAAAACTTCTTTGAAGAAAAGCCATGGAGTACAGCCTGAGGAACAACCTGAAGCACCACATCCACTACATAAGGAGTCATTCCAAGTACCTGAAGAATTCATCCCACAAAAACAGCTTCAACCACAAGAAGAGCAACCATACATACCAGTGGACGACAGGACCGATAGACAGATCTTACTAGGGTTAGAGACCACTATTACCCAGATCAATCAATGTATGGATGATTATGAGCAGAATCAAGCTGAGATATTGAGGCTACTGAGAGAGTGTTTTGGTGGAGGACCATCTACTTCTTAAACATTGGAGATTCTACAAAGGCTTTGCTATCTTTCACTCATCTTTTATTTATGCACTTGAATTTATTTTATGTTTTGAACTTGTTTTTAATTTTAAACTTGTTTGTGTTTAAGTTTGTTTTTGTCAGTTAATGTGGAACTCATGTTTTTAAGTTAGGAGGATTATTTCATATAATTCACAGTTTAATTAGGTTATTATTTCCATGTTTTGCAAGGATAGTCTTAATCTGATCACACAAGATTTTCATATTTTAGTTGTATATTATCGTAATATTTTTTTTAAACTTAATCTTATGAGCATAAATAGATTTTTTTATTTTAGAAACCTTGTGAAATATTACACTATCTACATATATAGTGGAGATGTAAAACCAATTGCAGAATTTGAGCCAATCTTTCTTGGAGAGATATTCTACATCTACTCAAATAAGAATCTTCGATTCAACGGTAAATTTTCTTTGAATAATCTCATTAGTTTTGTTTTGATTAACACTCATCATTAGATCGTATTGTTAGCATTATCCTTAAAATTATTTCACTGAGAAATTATGAAGGTGTATGATTTCTGAAAAAATGATCTTAGGCCATTTTTGATTAATTTTGTGACGCCCTAAAATCCGGGGGTCCGTTGATCACCCATCAACCCGCGGAATGCCTATGGATATCATGTAACTCGATATCACACCGTTGCGTCCCATTTACCGGGATCCATAATTTAACAAAATCGGGCAGAGTCTCCTTTGTACGGGGAGCTCTACCCAAAACCCAACCTGTACAATATACATTAATATGACCCATCTGAGGCCCAATATAACACAATGACCGCACCGGGTCCATTTATAAGCAAGACATTGACCACACCGGGTCCATTTATCCCTACTCATATAATAACATGCAATGTTACATTAACATAGTCCATAAGAGTTCGATTACAACTCTTTTACACATTACATGCCCAAAACTAAATTACAAGTCCAAAAATATAAATTTTCAAGTTTGTTTTATAAAAATAATGCATTAAAAGCCACAAGTCGGCTTTTCTTTATCCTTGTGGCCCCGAATGAGAGCCGTCCACCGGCGTATATCCTGCACCTAAAATGTTTTTCCGTATAGGGTGAGCCACGCCCAGTAGAGTAATTCCTACAGAGGCTACTCCCCACCTAAGTGCACATGCAATGTTCACATTCAACATTTCATATTCACCTCAACATTCCAAGTAACAATATGCAACTCTATATTGGAATTTACCATGTCATGCTATGAAATGAGATGGAACTCACTCATGCAACTTTAACCTGAGTTCTCACCGACTCCCACAACACATTGCAATGCCAATGTGTAATGAATCCGTCAATTGACGAAAAATCCACCCAATGATCGTTTGAAATAAAAGTTGTTTTATTATAAAACCAAATCATTGATGGGTGTTACTCATTGAATGAGTACTTTTTAAATCAAAATCTTGTGTCTTGTTGGGCAACGAATTTTGGTATCTCAACCACCGGTTCCGTAAACACCAGCACTTTTCTGGAATTTCACCGTCGGGAAGTGCCTGAACCATGTGACCGGGTTTTGCACCCGAGGGAGAGTCTAGCCCTACTTGCTATACCCGACACAAGTTTTTCCATGCATGCAACCGTGCGACTCAATCGGATATTCAATCCAACTTTCCCGAGCCCACCCTTCAACCACCAAGAATGATGTTTGAATGAACCATGCCCAAACACACACACACACCCACACTCATGCCTAAGCCCATGAAATGGATGCCTCCGTGCAAATGCAATGTAATGTGTGACATATCAATGTCACGCCTCATATGTAATGAATGCCATATGAACCATTTAAATCACACATTTCATCATGTATCATGGACAATTATATCATATGCATATAACCTCCAAAAACTCATCACAATGTCAATATATTAATACGCATATATCAACATTTCTTTCCAACACAAGCATGTTACTACATACTCAAGCAATAACACACTTAATTCTCAAGGCATAATGTAAACATATAATATGCCCACCAAAATAGCCCACATAATAGCCCCTAAACAAACCACATAACGGCCTAAAAACAGTCCACAATTCAGCTACCAAACAACCCACAATTCAGCCACTAAGCAGCCCACAAATCAGCCACTAAGCAGCCCACAAATCAACCACTAAGCATCCCACAATTCAGCCACAAAACAGCCCACAAATCAGCCACTAAGCAGCCCCTTAAACAATCCCTAAACCGTGGACAAAACAGTCCGCAAAATGGCCTAAAAACAGTCCGCTAAATGGCTTAAAAACAGTCCGCAAAACAGTCCATTTGGACAGCCTACATGCAGCCCCATTTCAGCCACTAAAACAGTCCAAGAACAGTCCCAAATTCAACCACAAATCAGGCCCTAAACAGCGCACAAAACAGCCCCTAAACCGTGCACAAAACAGCCCCACGGTAGTGCACAAAACAACCCCTAACCCGCGCACAAAACAGTTCGTATTTCAGCCCATATAACAGTCTATATACAGCCATCTAACAGTCATGTTTCAGCCACAAAAAATAACCACATATCATTCATATTTCAGCCACAAAAACAACCCCTTAAGGTAGGAGTAAAACCAAAGTAGGAAGAACCCTGCCTCTTGTAGCGTAGATTGAAGTGTAGAGACGTCAAGAACCAAAAACTAGCCCAAGAACTTGATTTCTCCAAAATCTTTTCTTTGGACCTTCGGTGAAATCCATTTTTCTTGGTACGTAGACGTAGCCCTCGTCACGGTGATCGACTTTCTCTCTTGGATCGACGGAATCCGAGCGATGGAACTTCGAAAATCGGTGGGAGAAGCTTGAAGACAAACTTTTTCTTCTCTTTTCTCTCCCTTCTCTCTATGGCCGGCCATATGGTTGAACAAGTGAGATATTTTGCTAAAAAATCTGATTTAAGTCACTATTTATATTTTTAAATGTGCAGTCCACATCGCATCGCTCGTTTACTACTTTCGGGTCCGATTTTTTTCGTACCAGTTTAAGTTCAAATTATAGGCACAGGTAGGAAACTTTAAGGTGGCAGACACCCAGACCATCCAATCATATCATCTTGTTGCTAAAATGGACCAATGGGAAAGGAAATAGGCTGTTGGAGCACCGTCTGAACGCCATCACCACCATCTAGATGGTAGCATTTCTCTGGTTTTTTAGCCTTGGCAGCCTCCTTGTTTTATTTGTTGACTTGGTAATAGCATTTGCCTCCTCTTCTTCATTTAGCCCTTACACTTTGATCTTCCTAAATTTTCGCTTGAAACCCTTCAAAATGCATAAATTACGCATTAACTCTAATACTTTATAACTTAATCATTTTAACCTAATTCACGCAGACAGTGAACTTTAAAACCTAATTCATTTACGCATTATTTAGGGTTAATCACACCCCCCCCCCCAACCAAACATTACTAATCCCTAGTAATAAAAATAAATAAACAAAACAAAATCACTTTCATAGATTCCACGATTGCATTTAGCATTTTCAACAAGCCGTTAAATCCCTAGGTGATCCCTAGTGGACGAGTTTTGTCTCGTGAAGGTTTCTAGTGAAGATACCTACAAACTTCAAAGGTTAGGATTCCATAATTCATATTTTTCACAGAAAAAATTAAATCACCATTCCTCTTTATTGTCAAGATACTTCCCTTCTCCCGATCACTGTAAGAGTAACACACATTAGTTGTAACACTATTACATATATTTTAAAAAAAAACTCGTGTGTGTGTGTGCAGAGATTCCTTTATTTCAAAAAAAAAATCTTAAGAAATATCACAATCCTTCACTCTATTGTACAAGAATTAGCCTCGATTTCAATCCTTTTCTTGGAAATCACTCAACAAAGAATACACTCAAGTTTTAGTGACTACCACTCAAAAATTACATGTGATAAGAATATAGTTATCAAGGCAAAGTAATAGCACATGTAAATATCCCAAATGAAGGTTATTTGAATAAAATTAGAAATTGGCATAATCTCATAAAAGAATATTAACACTGCGTCAAATAACATCATCAACATCCTCCCTTTTTTGATGAATATGTGGAAATCGTACATGTGCATGCTTTCTAGAATAAAAAAGGACTTTACTAGGGTTATAACTTGGCCAAGGGTATTAGGTTTAAGAAACGACGTCAAAGATATTCAAAAAAAAAAAAACTATCCTTTTCGATTAGTGTAGTACACACCTCTCCTTAATTTTCCAAAATTTTCACATATCTTATTTCTCATTACTTCTTTCAATAATATTATTGCAATCTCCTGGCTCTTTGTTCTTTCCTTGCTTCCTTGATTTTTCTTCTCTTGCTATTCTCTTTGCTTTCTTTCACATATTCTATTCTTTGTCTTTTTTCTTTTGTTTCTTGAATCGTAGTCACTATTTTTTCTTTTCTCCTTTTTCTGTATAATGCTTTCCTTAGGAGAGGGTGCAAGAAAATTAGATAGCAAGGGTTGGTCAATATATTTTTCTATGGCTCAGTTAACTGATGGGTTTAACAAAAGAAATTTCCATTTAGGTTCAATCATGGCTTACTAAGGATATAGTTTTGCAAAAGAAATGGCTGAAGATCAAAATAAAATCACAAATGGCCTAAGATCATTTTCCAGAAATCATACACCTGCTTATCTTCCGGTTACAGTTTAAAGGAAAATGCTAATCATGTTATTCAATGAGTGCTAACCAAAATAAAGTTAATGAGATTATTCAAAGAAGTATTACCGTTGAACCGAAAATTCTTACTTGAGTAAATATGAAAAATCTCTCCAAAGAGGATTGGCTCCAAATCTGCACAAGGTTTACATCTCCACTATATATGTAAGCTTAATAAAGGATTGTATTATTTCAGAAGGTTTTCAAAATAAAGAATTTTTACGTGCTCAAAATGTTGAGTTCTTATGAAAATATTAAGATAGTGCACAATCAATATATGAAAATCCCGCACAACCTGGTTAGGGTTATACCTGCAAAGCATCAGAATGATAACATAATTTTCTATCGTGAATCACATGAAATAAGTATCCTAACACAACAAAATTCAAGCAAAATCATCAACAAAAGAAATTACTTAAAACCAGACCCAAATAACTATTCAACACATAAATCAAGGAGGGGAGGTCTATGCTTTGGTCCTTCCCAAGTGCATATAGCAATCGGGCGGCCTCGGGGAGGATCTCGTTCTTGCGCCCGATGGGGGCAAAGTTCGAGCTCGTAATTCAAATTCAACATTTTTTATTTATCGGTCAGCTCCCCTTGTCGAAAAAATCTTCGCCCCGCCCAAGACAAAGTCGCCAACCCGGTCAATTCTGCCCCCACAGTATCCATGGCCACCTTCTTTCTCTGGGGATAGGTAGGACTTGGTACTCGAGGTACCTCTTGTCTAAGCTCCCTGATATAGTCCTCGTCTACACCAAAGTGACCCCCCTCACATAGCTTCGTATCTCCCCATTGACAATTTCGGAGTTGGAGTAAAACTCCCACACCAAGTCAATCACGGCTTCTCCGCCATTTCTCAAGTACAACGTCCATCCCCACCTCTCCATATCCTCAAAAATACCCAACTCCGCAAAATCACTCAATATCAAATCCCACTCAGAAACCGAGCTTGGTTTCGGTAAAAATTTTCATACCTGTATGCCTTGAGCGCGGTGGGAAAGCGGGTTTTATCAGACCTTCGCATAATGGGTCTCCCTTCCTCTACCATATTAGGCTCTTGACTTGGTGTGTTGCGCCTAGCAGGGAGCTTGACTCTCGGAGGCATGGTGTTTCGGGTTTGGGGGTGTTAGGGTTTGGCAGTCTTGATTTTCTTGTGACAATGAGGATGAATGAGGTGGGAATGGCTTTGGTATGGTCGATTTGGGGTAGAAATTGGGAATGAGATGTATTTTGAGGGCTGGGTAATGAAGGGTCCGATTCGACACTTTTTGTGATCTGAATTATATTAATTATACACCCAAGTATAAGTGGTCAAATTGTAGTTTTCTCGGTTTAAGTCCAAGTATCGATCCCACGAAGAGTTTAGTAATTTAGTGTGTAAAATAAATAAAAACAGTAAAGTTGTTGTCTGGAGTAGTATGAGGTTTGATAGCTTGTGATGTGAGCTTAGATTGATAACTAGTTTAATTTAAATAAAATGCGAAAATAAAGTGCGGAGATAATAAAATGCGTAAGATACCCTTCAGTTTAAGGATCTGTATGCTTTATATTGGTTTATTACTGGAAATGCTACCTCACAACAATTAACTTCCATTTTACTGGAAAGTCAATCGGCAAGTCTGATGTATATAAACCATAACACAGCTGCTTCTTAGGCTAACTGGTGGTAATAAATCATAACGCAACAACTTCTTAGGAAAGCTGGTTATATCCCCGTCAATTGATTAACCCAAGCAAACCAGAAGGACAAGCCATTCATGAGGAATACTTGAGTTATTCAATTGATCTCTTGATAGCAAGTACATACATATTAAACCATAACACAACCATTTCTTAGGCTAATTGGTGGTAATATAGCATAACACAGCAACTTCTTAGAAAAGCTAGTTATAGACGTACCAATTAACTAATCCAAGTGAATCAGAAGGACAAGTCATTCATGAGGAATACTTGAATTACCCAATAGGTCATATGTGATATAGATATATATGCCAGTTAAACATCCTCAGCGTTCCGGTGGAAGACAAGTCATTCCAATAGGAACACCGTGGTTGTTAGACTGTCAATATAGTTATATATAGTAAGTAAAGAAACCCTAATAACCCAGAAGGACAAGCCATTCATGAGGATCATTTAGGCTTTGTACCACACATCAGTAGAAAATCCTCAGCGTTCTAATGGAGGACAAGTCATACCGGTAAGAACACCGTGAATCTTGAACTGGCTGGTCTTATGATACACTGATGACGTAATTTCTGGCACAGCACCGAAATTACGTACATCATCATATCATGCATTGAGCATATAATACATATATATAAATAGACATATAAATCAAACATCAGCATTTTCATAATCTAACCAATATTATACATATGTTTACCCTATTTTGAAGGGTATAAACGACTACTCACGCTCCATTGCTATAGACAAACAAGGAGTGTGATTATTCGTCATTACAACTAAAATTAAACGATAAACTGTAAAACTTCTTTCACAAGGAACAATTGAAAAACAACCACCTTTATTATCATTCAAGACACAAAAGTGGCGGTAGTTCAACTATCCGAATAGAAAGATATAATAGAAATGTAGAAATACAGAGTAACAATAAAAGTGTATCACGGACCGGCTATGTATTGAACTTTCTCTTTCTTTTTCTTTCTCTCTTTCTTTCTTTCTATCATTGGAAAGCTTTCTTGGCTCAAGTGTGGCCGGCCAAATGAAGGAAGAATTGGTCTTGGAGAGGTGTTGGAAGGCTTGGCAAGGAATGGCTTGAAGAATGAAGAAGGCACCCCTACTTGGAAAAGTATTCCAAGGTCGTCTCCTCAGGGAAGGAAAGTTCAAGTGTGTGAAGGTGATTTTGTCAAAAAGGAAAAGTGTAAAATCTTTTGTTTGTGTTTTGGTGATTGAAGTTTGTAAATGAAAATACAATGAAAACAAGTGTTGGCTAATCCGAAGGGTTCATTCCAATGGGAATCCCAACTCAACTCAAAACCTTCCTCCAATGGTGCTTAAATGAACGATTGATTCGTGGGAAGGTAGGGACGAGATGGAGGTGAGGATTCAAGCATACACCGTGACAATGCCTACGGTGTATCAAGAACTCACAACCAAATGGAGGTGAGGATCCAAGCATAACCCGTGACCAGACCTACGAGATATCAAAGACTCACAACCACGTCCACTCTCAACCCAGTCAAACCGAACCACCGTACACGGAGTGGAGGAAAAAAGAAGAGTTGAAGTGGAATCCTCACGGGGAGATATCCCTTGGATTAACCAACTAAAACTCTACCTACTCATGGTAAAAGGAAAGACATTGCATAATGTAAATGGACATAATTGAAATGGAGCATGAAACTTAACTCAATGCAAGAAAACTTGAACTATGGAGAAAAATATTCAAAACCCATTTCAAAGCAAGAAATTGAAGAACTAGCTACAACAATGGTGCAATCTAAAATGTAGCATTAAACTTGAAATGTACTTGAAGTAAATGACATTAAAGATAATAAATGAAGGTTGCAAGAGTCTTACAATAAACTACAAAAGAAATGATGGAAGAAAAATGCAAAACCATAAATTTATATTCTACTATTCATCTTATTCTTCCTAGGAACTATCTAAGCTTAGGTAGCCACCCCTTCAATGTCTTGTGAATGCTGAATATATGGTGAAAGAGCCTTCCAATTTCGTCCATGAGGCTCCCCGTAGCCTGTGTGCAGGCCTCCCATCAATAGGAGGCTGAGTTGAAGCTTGGACAGGCTAGGAGAAGGTTAGCCTGCAACTCCCCTTGCAGCCCCCTTCTCTCCCATCCTCATTAATGCCATTGCCTCCAAATGTCTTCAAGTAGGGTGTAGGAGGCATGGTTGTAGGGATAAAATGTCGGGCTAGGTGTGGGAGAAGTGTAGGTGGGACCCCCAAGCAAGTGGAGCATGATTGCAGGCGATTCTGGGCTGTCAGGCATGGCGTACCGGTACGGTAAAGCTACTGGAGTTCATCGTACCGGTATGATTTTTCTGCTCCGGACCAGTCTTTGTAGAATTGGCATAAATTTTGATCCAACCATCCGATTGAGCTGAAATTTTGGCACAATACAGAAGACATCCAGATCTACAACTTTCATGTTTTAAACTTGTTCAGATTGGAATTGGATCATGGTCAAAATGGAGGAATACCGATACTCTATTTCCAGATGGTGTGGTTGCTGGTGCTTTTGTTCCCAAACACCAATACCTCCTTGATTTCTTCACTTTTAAGCCTCCAAATCTTCATGTAATGTCTCCATGCCCTCACCACACATCCATCATAGTTGCAAGGTCCTAAAATCAATCATTTAAGCTATAAAAACTTGCAACATTGAAAATTCAACATTATTCATAAAATTGGCTAACACTAAGTACTTATATGCAAAAGTTGAGTTAAAATGAATGTAATGAGGCCTTCAAATATACAATATTTTGTGCTCATCATTTATCAATTAAAACCCGATCATGTTTATTTTAATCGCATGACGCTCAATCGCATCGTAAAATGCAAAAAATCTGACTATCTCGGAATTCAACAAAAATTGACTGGGTAACTATCTTTCGCGCGAAGAATCCAACGGTGAGGTCCGTTTCGTCATTCGAGTTCTAGAAAAATTTGGGTTTGCAACCCGTATCGTAGCGACTTATTACCGTTTTGCCATTTTCCCTAAAAATTCAAATTTCTCCCAGGTTTTACATCAGCCACTTCCAAAGGCTGGAGCAACCCTGCTGGTCTCTAGTGCTCCGCCTTGACTTTCTGACACGTGAGACACCTGCTAACGAAGTCTCCAACGTGTCTCTTCATCTCGCTCCAGTAGTACTGGCTGTGAAGATCATGGTACATCTTTGTGCCACCTAGATGCATAGAAAATTGGGAGTAATGAAACTCCCTGAGGATCTCCTCTCTCAAATTCGAAGACTGGGGAACCACAATCTTTCCCCTGTACCGAAGACTACACCTACGTGAATAGCCCAGCCCTTGTCACCTATAACTGACTGTACCTAATCCTTGATGGATAATATCTCCGTGTCCTATCCTTGGAACTCGATCACTCTGTTCCATAGGGAAGGCGTAGCCACTAGACTTCCCAAAGTGCCATGAGCCTAACCCCTGTAGTGTAGTCTGAATTGTCCCACAGTCTTGAGCATCCGCCACTCCCGAGAAGCTATACTAGCCAAGACTTACCGTGACTTCCAGCTAAGTGCATCAGCCACCATGTTTTCCCTACTGGGATTGTAATGCAAAGTGAAGTCATAGCCCTCCAGGTACTTCATCCACCTATGCTACCTCATATTGAGGTCCCACAACGTGAAGATGTACTTTAAAATTTTATGGTCCAAGAGCACCTTAAATTGTTCCCCATACAAATAGTGGCGCCATGCCAAAGCAAAGACGACAGTCGCAAACTCCATGTCGTGTGTGGGGTAGTTCTGCTTGTGGCTTTTTAACTACCAAGAACCATAAGCTACCACTCTCCCAAACTGCGTCAAAACATATCCAAGTTCGTCCTTTGAGGCATCACAGTAGACTGTATACCTCTGTCCTCTCTTTGGTGCAACAACAATAGGAGCTGAAGTAAGTCTCATCTTCAATTCCTAGAATCCCCTCTCGCACGAGTCATCCCACTGAAACTTTTCACCTTCATAGTTAATCTAGTCATAGGTGCAGCTAGTCGAGAGAAGTCCCCAATGAACCTCATGTAATACCGCACCAATCCCAAGAAACTACGCATCTCGAAGATTGACTTTGGCCTCTCCCGAAGCTGACACCACGTGTCCTAGAAACTTCAGCTCCGTCAGCCAAAATTCACACTTGCTAAACTTGGCGTACAATTGATGGTCTTTCAAAGTCTGGAGAACAATCCGCAAGTGACCCTCATGCTCCTCCTCAGACTTGGAGTAGATCAGTATGTCATCAACAAAAACCACGACGAACTGATCTAAGTAGGGTTGGAACACCCTATGCATGAGATTCATGAATGCCGCCAGGGTATTCGTCAATCCAGATGACATCATAGTAAACTCAAAAATGCCTATATCGCGTCCTAAACGTCATCTTAGGGATATCTGCCTCCCTAACCTCAACTGATGGTATCCCGTGCACATATCTGTCTTAGATTAGACCTGTACCCCTCTCAGCTGATCAAAAAATTCATCAATCCTAGGCAATGGGTACTATTCTTGATGATGACCCAATTCAACTGCCGGTAGTCTATACAAGGTCTAAGGATCTTGTCCTTCTTCTTGGCGAACAATACTGGAGCACTCCAAGGTGAGGTACTCAATCTAATGATACCCTTGTCTAACAATTCTTGCAACTGGACCTTGAGCTATTGCAACTCTATAGGTGCCATTCTATGGTGTCATAGAAATGGGAGATACATCAGGTTGTAACTCAATAGTGAAGTCTACATCCCGATATAGAGGTAATCCAGGTAACTCGTCTTGAAAAATATCTGCATACTTACAAATTACCCGAGGTAGACCCAACTCTTGTCTTGCCTCATCCTCAAGTGTAAGGCTTAAAAGCCAACCTATCAACTGCCCCCGTGGCAACGAGAGTCATATATGGCTTGGGGTAAAGTATCATGTTTTTTCCCTGAAACTTGAAACAAACACCCTCTGGTGTATATGCATTGACCCTCTTTCGATCACAATTGATGACAACTTAGTGTGCCGCCAACCAATCCATCCCATGGATGATATCAAACTCCGACATGTCCATGATCCTAGGGTCCACAGTGAGTAGAATTCTCAAGATCTCTCACTAATATCCCTGACATATCTGATCAATGCAAATCCTAGCTCCTAGGGGAGAACTCACACGCAATGACTCTTCCAAGATCTCAACCTCTAAGCCTAAATCATTTACACATGATTTAGGCTATAAATGAATGCGATGCACCAGAATCAAACAATACCCTTGCCCATAAGCGAGAGAGTAAGAATACATCCTAAATCATCGACTAATCCACCGGCTTAATCTGAAGTGTGATGGCATAGACTCGCCCCTAGGTCCTTAAAGTCCCGACCTATAAGCCTTTCCCTCGGCCTTGGCTCATGCCCTGACCCATCTGGCCTGATTGCGCAGTCCCTGCACGTGAAGTAGTAGGGGCCTGTGTAGTTCCCTGGAACTGGAACTGACTTCCCTGGCCCATGAGGGGATATGGAGGAATGAAGAAAGCCTGTGGATGCCCCATTGATGACTGAGACTGAGATGCCCCATAGCTCTGGGATCCTTGCCTCTAAGGACAATCCCGCTTCATGTGGCCCGACTGGTGACATATGAAACAAGTCCTCTAGCCAGCCTGGTAGGTGGCCCTGAAATTTCTCCCACCTTGGGAGGATTGATCTTGACCTTGGCTTTGATAGCCTCGGCCTTGTCCCTAAGATCCCTATGGGGTAGATGTCCATTGCCTATTCCTCTAGCTAGAAGAAGAGGATTGACCCTCTTTCTTCTTCTCCTCAGCACCGGCCTCCCGAATGCTTCTTGCGTCTTCCACTTCCCTCTCAATGGCCATGGCCATCTCGACCATTGAGACCAATTCTTATAGGCGGTGACCCACAATCTTGCCCTGGATGGACAACTTCAAACCATCCTCGAACCTTCTCACTTTGGCCAAGTCTGTGGCCACATAATAATCAAAGAAATGGCCTAACTTGGTGAACTTAGCCATGTATTCCATCACCGTCATATTTCCTTGTTTCAAGTATTGGAATTCCTCGACTTTTGCTTGTAGAACATTCGACGAGAAATACTTGTACATGAAGAGCTCATGGAACACTTCCCATGTCATCGCCTTAAGATTTTTCGAGGCCTTCGCCCAATTCCACCATAGATGGGTGATGAGCGCGTAATATTGAATATTTAACGGCCTCATTACATGCATTTTAACTCAACTTTGCACTTAATTAGTTAGAGTTTGTCGAAGTTGTGAATAATGTGAAAATTTTGATGTTGCATGTAATCATAGAGTAATTGATGGCTTTTGGAACCCTGCAACTATGTGTGGATGAGTGATGAAGAGATGGACACATTACATGAGGATTTTGAGGCTAAAAAGTGAAAGAAATCAAGGAGATATGGTAACATAGGTACTGGCACTCACACCATTTGGTAGCAATGCCTTGGTTTTCCCCATTTTTGACTATGATCCACTTCGAATCTGAAAAAGTTCAAAACATAAAAGTTGTAGATCTGGATGTCCTTTGTATGTTTTCAAACTTTCAGCTCAATCGGACGGTTGGATCAAAAGTTATGACAAATTTATGAAAACTGTTCCTGAGCTTGCATCCCCCTGAAGACCTTCTGGAAGGTTTTGCACACTAGAGAAAATCTTCCGGAAGGTTTTGCTTCGACCTTCCAGAATGCTTGGCCCAGAAATGCTAGACACCTACAACTTAAGCTCCACTTGCTTGGGGGTCCCACCTATGATTCTCCCACTCATCCCCTGACATATTCTACATATATACATGCCTACCTACATCCTAAAGTCAGCTTTTGGAAGATGAAGGAGAGAGAAAGAAGGAGGATTTTTGGGTGCAGGCTATGCTTTTCCTAGCCTGTCCAATGCATCACCTCACCTCCCATTGATAGGAGGCCTACACACAAAGGCTAGGAGGCCTCATGGACGAAAAATGCAGGGCTCTACACCATTTATTCAGCTTCACACAAGCTTTTGAAGAGAGGAGGCTACCTAAGCTTAGGAGTAGCATAGAGATAGAAGCTCCTAAGGTAGAAGACATAGTTTAGAGAGAGAAAGCTTATATTTTTGTAATTTCCTCACCCATTTCAGATGTAGTAAGTTATATTTCACTGGTAATCTTCATTTCTTGTATTGTAATCTCCTGTATTTCAAGTGTAATCAAGTTTAACTCAATGTTCTTGCACTTTTATATTTTCAACTGGGTTTTGTCTTTAAGCTTTCCATTTTGATATGAAATGAATTCTCCTTTGTAGTTTACCTTCTCTTAGCATTAATACAAGTTCTAAGCTTCATTTCATCTCTATTTTCAATCCATTTCATCTACATGTCTCTTTACATTATGAATGATTTTATTTTAAACATGCGTAACTAAGCTTTTTGTTGGCTAATCCAAGGGGAACTTCCTCTTGGGTATGCTAAATCAACTCTTCTCCATTCCACCTCATAGTGTAAAGTGCTTGGTTTGACTAGGTTGAGTGCGGACGTGGTTGTGAGCTCTTGATACACCGTAGACTTGTCACGGGGTATGCTTAAGTCTACACTCCACATTAATCTCTCACTTCCTACGAATCAATCAAGCACCTAGGCACCATAGGTTAAATGAATTGAGTTGATTTGGTATTCCCATTGGAATGACCTCTTTGGATTAGCCAACCTTGTTTTTATTGCATTTTAACAACAATCTTCACTCACCCAAACACCAATTCACAAGATTTTACACTTTTCCATTTTTAAAAAATCACCTTCACCACAATTTGACTAACCTTCCCTGAGGAGATGACCTTGGAATACTCCATTCCTAATAAAACACGACATCGAAAGTCTTTCTACGCTTGGGGAGCACTTTTGCATTCACACACATTTTCATCCACACACGTTTTTCCCATTTCTAGCATCGAACCCGAGGGAAAGTGACACTCACCTACACACATAATCCATATATACATTGGAGGGTTCATGTTCGGAGATTAGGGTGAACGCCATCAAGTATTTTTGGCGCCGTTGCCGGGAAAGGTTAAGTGTCGAGTTCGAAGGTGATTTGGGACGGCATAGGTAAGTCTCATGATTTTCATCACGGGCCAAGGTATGTCGTCTCGATTGTAAATAGTTTGTTGTAGTTTGTGTTTTAGGTAATGTTTCATAATTTTTATGATAATGTGTTAAATGCCCCAAATTTTAAAAATGTGTGCGAGATTTGTGATGAGTATGGGCACATCACTAGTGAGTGCCCATTAATTATACGGTTCAAGACTTTGCATGTGAAAGATCAATTTCAATATTGGCCCCCAATAATTTTTACCCCGACCATTATGTTGCAACGAGTTATCCGAGTTATGGTTGGGATAATGAACCTTATAATTTTTCATCCGATCTCACACCACCAAATGAATTTTGCCACTATCCAACATATGAGGACTCAATCGAACAAGAATTGCAAAATACTCTTTGCGAGTTTATGCTATACCAAATGGAAGTTAATGCCCAAATACCCCAACAGTTTTCTGAAATTAGAGATGACCTTATTGCATTGACTAATGCTATAATTACTATGCGTGAACAACAACAACATCTTAAGCATAGTCAATGTATTGAGCATGATCATTTCTATGGAATGCAAATTGACGTTGAATCTCTCACCACTCTTGATTATGAAAAATTTAATGAAGTTATTATCTCACATGAGGCTAATAAGCCCAAGGTCATTTTGCCATCAAAGAGTGGTGTTGAGGTTCACAATCTTCAACTTGGGGAGGGCATTGAAATGGAGTTAAGTGTAGAAATTTATAAAGAGAAATTGTATACTCCATTGTTGGAATTGCATAAACTTGTGTGCACCTCTGTTTTGTTGTGAATTTTGAATAATTATCTTTTATATTGTTGGATAGATTGGTTAGGAAATGCATTTGCACACCAAAAAAATTTTAAAATGAAAAAAATCAATGGGCGCAAGCTCATATCCGAATTGAAGTCGGATTGACATGAGTCCTTTTTGTTTGTTTTCATGTACATAGTAGTTAGATTTTTTTTATTGTTATATTTTTATTTTTCATGATGTTGTAGTATAGATTTTAACATGAAGTTGGTTACCTCTCCCTAATTTAGACTCAATTCATTTTGAGCATCATCATAACAAATCTTATTTAGTATCATGTTTGAGTCTAAGTTGGGGGGTGTAAACAAGTTTTTTTTTTTTTTTTTGTGTTTCATTTTCCCTTTAATGTTTATATCAAAAAAAAAAAAAAGAAAAAAAAAAGGGCATATCTTATTTTCCATGTTACTTTCATTTTTCTCATTGCATGATTCTTTGTGCATTGAGGACAATGCATCTTTCAAGTTGGGGGGTGAGGTGTACCATTTACATGTTCCACAACTTTTTGTACATAATAGTTGGAAATGTAAAAATTTTGAAAATTTTAGACATTTTTTGTGGAAAATATCTAATATTGAACTATATTCCCCTATCCTAATTGTTATGGAAGTTGTGATTACTTGATCGTCATTTTGAACTTTGAACACATGATTACACCATAGAAGTTTATCCTATGCCTGAGTATCACATATGTGTTTTCTTTCGAACTCAACCATAGTGCACCTTGAATGTGTAATTTTGACAATTTATTGATTAGATCCACATTTTAGAGCTTGACATGCATAGTGGAGATGAAATAAGTATCCATGTGAGCTTTAGTGCCAATCCTTGCTGGAGGGAACTTACATTTACTGAAAAGAACAATTTTTCATATTCAAAATCTGTTCAATAATCTCATTATGCTTGCTTCGGTTAGGGTGCATGTGGATAGTTGATTAACTTTGTCTTGAAATGCCAACATGTCTCCCCATGCTTATCTAGAGATAATCTTAGACTATCTTTGAATTGCGTTGAGCCTTAGCTTTTTTCTTGTGAAAAATTTATCCCTAGTGCTGTGATTAAGCTTTAATTGAAAATTTATTTCCTTGCCACATGATTGACCAAGCCAGTGCAAAATGAGTAAAATTACCACACCTTGGTTGTTCCGAGACTAATTATGATTGATCATAAAAGAGAAGGAATGGTGATGTGGAAACCCAAAAGGGATGAATGGCATTGAATGAAAAAAGACAGAAAAAATCAAAAAAAAGGAGAAAAAAAGGGGTGGAAGAAGAAAAAGAAAAGGAAAGTGTTAAGGAAAAGAAAGAAAAAGAAACAAAGAGTGAGTGAAGGTGTTAAACTAAAGATTCCACAAAAAATAAAGGGAAATTGTTGACAATAAAGCTCATGCCTCGAAATAACCCTCTTTGTTGTCCTCTTTCCTTCGTGTCATTTGCCTTAATATCACCCAAAGGCCCCATTATAACCCCTGAAAGTCCTAAATGATCTAGAGAAAGCATGGGGAAGGCGCACTTTTAAAGAAAAAGAAAAGTTAATTTTTCTATCTAGTGCCCTAACATTCCTTTCATCAGATTATGCCAAGGTTGTTTCATTTGTATACATGTGCTTCATTTTTGGATTATATGTGAGCATACTTTAGTTTTTGCATAAGATTCTATCTCACATATACACATGGAGAGCATGCCAAGATAACCATTGTGTGATTCATTGTTGAGAAACACCCTTGGTGAGAGTTGTATCGAAGCTGAATTTGGATAGCCAAGTGAATGTGGATTCCGTTAGGTAAATGTTTAAATTACATGTCCATTTCACACACACACGAGTTTGAAATGAATGTGTAGGTCCATACTCTAGAATAACATTTAAAGCCATGGTGATGCTCATGTATGCTTGATTTGGGCATTTGAACAATGTGTTATGTAGCCCTATGCTTAAGGGATAGGGGAATATCGCTCAAGTTTTCGATATTGCATAGAATTAGGAATACATTTGTCATTTGAATCTATGCTTTACATTTTGGGTATTCATTTTGGTAGTTAAACTTAGAAATTCATGTCTTATATTTTGAAAGTATCAAAATTTTAAATCATATTTCAATTTTGGAAATAACTTTGGGCATGATCACTCGATTGTGGTTCATATTTGTGGTTCAAGTTTTTGGTAGAGAAGATGTCATAGATAGGTTGTTAGAATATTTAGGAGTTGGGATAAGTTGGATTGGAAGTGAGATTTGGAGCACAGGATTGTTTTTGCAAAAAGGCAAAACCTTCCGAAAGGTTTTGTTATAAAACTTCTGGAAGGATTTTTCCAGTGCGCAAACCTTCCGGAAGGTTTTGCCCAGAAGGCTAAAAATGAGGTTTTAAGTTCACTTTTTTTGGGAAACCCTTCACATTTCCCTCAAATCTTAATCTCCCAAACTCTCTTCTCTCTCTCTAATCTCTTCCAAGTTTCAAAGAACAATCACCCAACCCTTAAATCCTCCATTTCTCATGACTAGGGTCGTTTATTACTCGAATTCAACTGAAAATTTGTTAGATTTCCCTTTAAACCCTAGTTTACCCACTTCTCCCCCAAATTTCATTTCTACTTCGATTTCTCCAAAACCTTGAACTCCATTACAATGGCTCGCACGGGTAGGATCTCCCTTGATGCTTTTGAGCCCATTGAACAACTCTTGGTGTGGTTTTTGTCAATTTTGGGTGTTGGGGCACTGTTGGTTCTCATGGCCCGCACCAAACGCACGGGTCTAGATTCCCCACAACCTGCGGGCACTAGTTCTCGCAGAGAGGAATGTGGAGGGCCCAAGTAGTGGAGATAGGGAGGAGAGGAGGAAAAAAGTGAGAAATGATGCTCGAAATCAAAGAATTGAGGAGAAATGGTTTGAGCTAGTTAGCGGGTATAACCTGGCTTTGTGTAGGGAGTTTTTTAAGAAGTTGAAGGTGGTGGGCGAGGATGGAAGTATGCTTAGGACAAATGTGCGGGGGAAGACGTTTGACGTAACCCCGGATTTGATTGCCACATGGATGAAATACCAGAGGCCTCCCCCTAATACCCCAGTTTACCCACACAATGTCCAAGGGAGAAAAACCCTTTCTGAGTATGTACAGCATACCTACAAGGACCAAACCCAATTCAAGGGGACAACTCTAGTCGGGGGCCTCAAGCACTCCTACGGGGTCATGAACAAAATCCTACACTACAATCTGAGTCCTAGGGGTGTGGAGAAGAACCCTACTGTGGAGAAGCTCGCCCTTCTACATGCATTCATGACCGGGAAGCAAATGGACATAGCTCTATTAATCTGGGAGTTCATGAAGGAGTTCGCTAAGGCTGCACAGCCGAAGGCGAATCTCCCCTTCGACAATCTTGTCACTAGGATGTGCTCCCACTGTAAGGTCAAGGCCTACGCACATGATGTGCTGCTACCCCCTAAGACTGGTGCTATTGGGAAATTGAGTAGCAGTAAGAGGGCAGTAAGGACTGGGGATGAGAGAGCTAGTGCCTCGGGACCTGAGGCATCCTCTTCTAGACCTTCTACCCCTGCCCCGGTCTACACTGTGTCTCAGCACTTGGATGCTTTGGAGGGGATGATGCACTGGATTTCACTGATGATTACTAGACTGTTTCAGCATACCTTCCCGGGTGAGCCCATTCTGTGTGGACCTCCTCCGCCGCCTCTGGCCGAACCTTCTACCTCTGCTCCCATGACTTCTACAATTGTTGAGATGGGAGGCTCTGACAATGACGATGAGAAGAGTGGTGATGAGAGTGATGAGGAGGATGCTGGAGATGAGGACGATGAGTAGGGTGTCGTCGTATTACTTGTTTTGTTTCTTTTGGTTTAAGGTTGTACACAGTTAGGGTTAGTTTTGTCGGCCTAGTAGAAGTGTGATTAGCACAAAACATTGTATATTTAACGTGCTTTTGCATCCCCGTTTTGTGCTAGTTTTTGTGGATTAAATGAGTTGTTATGCATTGTCTGCGCTATTTATAGAATGTCGGTATGGTTGTAGATAAAAGGTGATAAATGGTGCTTCTTAAAGCCTTATCATAGTGTTTGAGATGATGGTGATGAAAGGATGGCTTGATGATAGCTCAGGAGGCAAGGAAAGCAAGAAATCTGCAAAACAAAGGAAAACCTACCGGTAGGTTTTAGCAACTGGACTTGCACCTACCGCCAGACATACCTGTATCTTTTGCCTACTGGAGTGAAACCTACCGGTAGGATTCCATCGACATACCAGTACATTTTAGCTACTGGATCTGCACCTACCGCCAGATATACCGGTATCTTTTGCCTACTGGAGTGAAACCTACCGATAGGTTTCCATCGACATACCGGTAGGTTTTACTGATAAGTGCCAGATTCTGAATCTCAAGCTCTGCAGTCTTGGGGGTCCCACCAGACATTCTCCTACCTGCCCCTGCCACTCCCAACACCTTGGACATCCCTCTTACACCTCTCCATGGACTTTTGGATGTTTGATCATAAATGAGGAAAGAGGAGAGAGAAGGTGCTGGGTGTGGAGACAAGGCCTGCACCAAACCTGTCCAGCCCATTCCTTCTCAGTCCTAGGCTTGGAGATCCTACCAGGGGCTATAGCATCACTCCATGGACGTTTTTGGGAGGAAAAGACTCCATTATTCTGCATTAGAGGATATACATTGTAATATATATATATATAGAGAGAGAGAGTCTAGGAAGAAGATGAATAGTGCTAGAGAGAAGTTGAGATTTTTGCATTTTCTTCCACACATTGTCTTGTAATTTCATGAAAGATCTTTCTATGCTTTGTTTGAAGTCATTACTGCTAGTTATTTCAAGTTACTTTTAAGTTTAATCGCCTATTCAAGCTTTTACCATTAATGCATTCATGTTCTTCAATTTCTTAGCTTAAATTGGGTAGTGAATGCATTCTCTTTTAGTTTGTGTTTCTTGCATTAACTTAACTACAATCTTCATCTCTTTATAATGTCTTCTTATTATATTGTTGTCTTTACTTTAAGCATGAGTAGCTAAGCTTTTTAGTTGGCTAATCCAATGGAGACCTCCACTTGGGTATGTCTTTACAACTCATTTTCTTTCCTCCTCTCAGAGTACGATGGCTCGGTTTGACTGGGTTGAGAGTGGATGCGGTTGTGAGTCTTTGATATCCCGTAGGCCTGGTCACGGGTTATGCTTGGATCCTCACTTCCATCTCGTCCCTAGCTTCCCACGAATCAATCGTACATCTATTCTCTATTGGAGGAAGGACTCGAGTTGTCTTGGCATCCCCATTGAAGTGAACCCTTCGAATTAGCCAACACTTGTTTCCCATTTCATTTTCATCACAAAACAATTCACAAACCAATTTCAAACAACAAAAGATTTTACACTTTTCTTTCACCAAAATCACCTTCTACATGATTCACATCCTTCCCTGAGGAGACGATCTTGGAGTACTCTCCAAGTAAAACACGACATACAAAAGTCTTCTTGCGCTTGGGAAGCATTTTTTGTTCACTCACACATTTCATTTTCCACCATTCCCTTGCCATTTCTTTTGACATCATTCCAAGGGAGAGTAACACTCCCCCCTTTCACACATATATCATACATACATTTGAGGGATGATGTTAGAAAGTTAGGACAACAAGTTAATAAATGAAGCATTTTTGGCGCCGTTGCCAAGGAAGGCAAGCGCTGAGTCAAGAAGGTGATTTCCGGACAACGGAGGTAAGCCCCGTGATATTCATCATGGGCTGAGGTACGTTGATCCTTGTACATACTTTTATTGTTTATATTTTCATTTGTAGATAGTTTTGTTATATGTGGGGTCGGGACGAACAAAACCGACTAGTTAGACAACCATTGGGCCCCAACATGAACATTGACCAAGACCCACTCGAGGATGCGGGTGATAACTTTGAGAATGTAGGTGCCAACCCAAACATGTAATGGGGTGGGGGAGTGCCAGAACCTAGAATACCCAATCCACGAATGCAATTTCCCCTCCTAGAAATGAAGGGAACAATCTCCCAATTGATCCTCCGACGAGGTCAATGCGAGAATTTCTTCAACCAACCCGCAGCACCACACCCTCATGCATCCTCTTACCAGTCCAAGCTCAGCTCTTCCAAGTTAAGCCCAGGATGTTGCAACTACTTCGTACATTCCACGGAATTGAAAAGGAAAACCCTTATTTGCACATAAAGGAATTCGAGGATATAGTTGCAACCTTCAATGCTAATTATGCTATGGAGGACATAGCTCGCTTAAAATTGTTTCCCTTCTCCCTGAGAGATAAAGCCAAATCATGGTTGTATTCCTTGCGATCTCGATCCATTACCTCTTGGGCTCAAATACTTTCAGAGTTTTTGAATAAATTTTTTCCAGTTCATAGGACCACTGCTTTATAAAAGGAAATTCAAAACTTTTTGGAGAAGCCCAATGAGCAATTCTACCAATGTTGGGATCGGTACAAGGAATTACTACAATCTATTCCACATCATGACTTTGAATCGTGGCAATTGGTAGGTTTCTTCTATGAAGGAATCACACCGAGTCATAGACAATTCATTGACATGATGTGCAATGGCGAGTTCTTAAACAAAGACCCCGATGAGGCCCTTGACTACTTTAGTACATTGGCCCAGAATGCACAATCTTGAGACATTAGGGATCTCAACGATGTACCTAGGATGTCTCCGGGTAGTAGTCAATCACAAGGGGGAGGGATGTATGACTTGAGAGACCGGGAAGACTTGCTTTCCAAAATTGCCAAATTGTCTAGGAAGGTTGAAAGTCTTAAAGTCAATAGGAGGCACGAGGTGTCAAATATTTCAAAGATTGAGGAGGGATGCTCAATTTGTGAGAGTGTGGAGCATTCCATATCGGAGTGCCCCAACATTTCGGCGCTTAAGGAGGTGTATCACGAGCAAGTTAATGCCTTTAACCAAATGAGGCAATCATTTTCTCCACATTCAAACACCTACAGTCCGGGTTGGAGCAATCACCCGAACTTTAGTTGGAGAAATGAGAACCCCATTCCTCATGGTTCTAATGCATACACAACCTTCGTGCCCCCTAGGCAAAATCAATTTCAGTCCCAAATCAAGAGTCTAGCTCCCAATACCCCCGGTCCAATCCACAAGGGTATTCGTCAAACCCACCACCACAAAATTTTTCACCAAGTCCACCTCCACAAAGCTTCTCCCAAGGGCCATCCAATCCTCCCACCTACCAACCTCCCCATAAGAGGAACTTGGAGGATGTGCTTTACAATTTCATCCAAAGCCAAACCACCTTTAACAACAACATTTCGGCTCAACTCACAAAAAATTACCAATCACATAGGGTTATCACAAAAGAGAAAGGGAAATTCCCAGTCAACCCCAAGAGTCAAAATGTGATTGAGTCATCCGAGCCCACCAAAGAGAGTTGTGAGCAACTCAAGGCGGTCACCACCCTACGAAGTGGTAAGGAAATTGATAACCATTGTGCCAAAGATCTCTCCCAAGGCTACCTTGCCAATAGAAAAAGAGACCATGGGTGACACCAGGGGTGGTGAGGTGAGTGATGAGGTGGTTGAGAAAGAAAACTTGAGTGATGGAAAGGTGCATGCCTCCCCTATTCCTGCTCCTTTTCCTAATTGTTTGAAACCACCTGTCAAGGTGGCTAATTATGCTGATATACTTGAAATATTTAAGCAGGTAAAGATCAACATTCCACTCCTTGATGCCATAAAGCAAATTCCATCTTGTGCAAAGATTTTGAAGGACTTATGCACGGTGAAGAGGAGGCTCAATGTCCACAAGAAAGCATTTCTCACCGAACAAGTGAGCTCGATTTTGAGGACAAACACTCCTCCGAAGTTTAAAGACCCCGGTTGTCCTACCATTGCCATAATCATCAGGAATTGCCGGGTTGAGCAAACATGGCTTGATTTGGGTGCTAGTGTGAACCTCCTTCCGTACTCGGTTTATCAACAACTTCAGCTCGAAGAATTGAAGCCTATTTCAATCACACTTCAACTGGCGGACCGTAGTGTCCGAACACCGAGGGGAGTAGTTGAAAATGTTTTAGTGCAAGTTGATAAATTTTACTTTTTGTTGATTTTATTGTGCTTGACACTCACCCTGTTGCAAATCTTAGCTCCCAAATCCCTGTAATACTTGGTAGACCTTTCCTTGCTATATCTAATGTTGTGATTAACTGCAAGAACGGTCTCATGAAGCTTGAATTTGGGAACATGACTATGGACCTCAACGTGTTCAACTTGTCCAACCAACCGGGGGATGATGAGGAGGTGCATGAAGTTAATAGGATTGACACTTTGGTAGAAGAACACTTGGAACTTTTGGGCATGTTAAAGTTGAAAGAAGAAGAGAATGTTGATCTAGAGAGAGTTGATGAGCAAAAGGACTTAGAGAGTTTGAAAGGGGTATACAAATGGATCCCGACATTTGAGAAGCTTCCACATCAAGAAAAGAAGATCTTTCCATCAGATGTACAAAAGCCCAATTTGGAGTTGAAACCACTACCATCCCATCTGAAGTATGCATATCTTGGGGAAGATGAGACATTCACAGTGGTAATTATTTCAACATTGGATGCAAAGAAAGAAGAAGAGATTTTGGAAGTGTTGAGAAGGCATAAAAGGGCAATTAGTTGGACCATTGCCGACATGAAAGGGATAAGTCCAATCATTTGCACACATCAGATCTATCTTGAGGAGGACGCCAAACCGTCTCGACAACCACAAAGAAGGTTGAACACAATCATGAAAGATATGGTGAGGGACGAGGTGTTGAAACTACTTGACGTGGGCATCATTTTTTTGATTGCCGATAGTAAGTGGTTAGCCTCACGCAAGTAGTACCCAATAAGTCGGGAGTCACGGTTGTGGAAAATGAAGAGAATGAGCTTATTCCAACAAGGGTGATCACCTGGTGGAGAGTGTGCATTGATTACCGCAAGTTCAACTTATGCACAAGGAAAGACCACTTCCCATTGCCATTCCTCGATCAAGTGTAGGAACGAGTAGCGAGGCATCTATTCTATTGCTTCTTAGATGGATACTCCAGCTACAATCAAATCGAGATTGTATTAGAAGACCAAGAGAAAACCACATTCACTTGTCCTTACGGTACCTTTGCATACCGTCGCATGCCTTTTGGGCTATGTAATGCCCCTGGGACCTTTCAACGTTGCATGATGGGGATTTTTAGTGGTATGGTGGAAAAGATTATTGAGGTATTCATGGATGAATTCTCGGTTTTTGGGTATTCTTTCAGTCGGTGCTTGGAAAATTTGGAGAGAGTTTTGGAGAGATGTGAAGAGAAGAGTTTAGTTTTGAATTGGGAGAAGTGTCACTTCATGGTGACACAAGGAATTGTTCTCGGCCATATAGTGTTGGCAAAGGGTATTGAAGTTGACAAATCAAAGGTGGAGGCCATCTCTAACCTCCCTACGCCGAGAGTCATCAAGGATATCAGGTCGTTTCTGGGCCATGCTGGATTTTACCGTCATTTCATTAAAAATTTTAGTGCATTGGCCCACCCTTTGACCAATTTATTGTCTAAGGATGTCCCATTCGAGTGGTTGGATGATTGTGAGGCATCTTTTACAAAACTCAAAAGCATACTTGTCACGCCTCCGATTATGCGACCACCCAAGTGGGATTTACCTTTTAAGCTTATGTGCGACGCGAGTGATTACGCGGTCGGCTCAGTGCTCGGTCAAAGGGAGGATAATAGACCATATGTAATATACTACGCTAGCAAAACGCTTAATCAAGCCCAAATGAATTACACTACCACAGAAAATGAGTTGCTAGCAGTAGTATTTGCATTGGATAAATTTTGTTCTTACATCATTGGTTCACCAATAGTAGCCTATACTGATCACTCTGCTTTGAAGTATTTGTTGTCTAAGCAGGATGCCAAACCGAGACTTATCAGGTGGATCCTCCTACTCCAAGAGTTCAATCTTACAATCAAGGACAAGAAGGGAGTGGAGAACGTGGTGGCGGACCATTTATCTCGACTGGTGGTGCAAGAGGCCGATGAGCACATTCCTATCCCAAATTTTTTCCCTGATGAGCAATTGCTTTCAATTCATTATATTTGTCCATGGTATGCTAACATCTGTAACTATCTTGCAACAGGACAAATACCATCGTAGTGGAGCCCAGATGATTGAAGGAGATTCATGGCGGATGTGAAGTACTTTTACTTCGATAACCCCTACCTGTTCAAGTACTGCCCTGACCAAGTCATGCGAAGATGCGTACCAGAGAATGAACAGCGGGATGTCCTCGCATTTTGCCATTCACAAGCATGCGGTGACCATTTCTCAGCAAAGAAAACTTCGGCAAAGATCCTACAATCAGGTTTTTACTGGCCCTCTCTAATAAAGGACTGTATTTCATTTTGCAAGGAATGTGATAGATGCCAACGTTTGGGTAGTGTAACCTGAAGGAACATGATGCTCCTCTCCCCTGTACTTGTCATAGAAATATTTGATTGTTGGGGTATCGACTTCATGGGTCCCTTCCCTATGTCGTTTGGCTATCTACACATTCTACTGGCAGTGGACTACGTGTCCAAGTAGGTGGAGGCTATCCCAACCAAGACCAATGACCACGGGGTCATGGTTAAATTCTTGAAGGAGAACATCTCTTTCGAGGTTTGGGATGCCTCGTGCAATGATAAGTGACGGTGGATCGCATTTTTGTAACAGACCATTTGCATATTTGATGCATAAATATGGTGTCACACATAAGGTATCCACCGCATACCACCCACAAACCAATGGCCAAGCCGAGTTGGCCAATAGGGAGATCAAAAATATTTTTAAAAAAACGGTTAACCCAAATAGGAAAGATTGGTCAGACAGACTGATTGATGCCCTATGGGCTTACCGCACCGCCTACAAGACTATCTTAGGCATGTCTCCCTATCGGCTCGTCTATGGAAAGGCTTACCATTTGCCAGTCGAGATGGAACACAAGGCCTATTGGGCCATAAAGACTTTGAATTTCAATTTGAGAATGGCCGGAGAACATAGGAAGCTACAACTGAATGAATTGGAAGAGATTCGAAGAGACGCGTATGAGATCTCTAAAATTTCAAAAGAACAGGCTAAGATCTTTCATGACAAATCCATTGTACGGAAGTCATTCGAGCCCGGCCAAAAAGTGCTCTTGTATAATTCTCGTCTCTCGATTTTCCAAGGCAAACTCCGATCCCGTTGGAATGGCCCCTATCTTCTCAAGGTGGCCTACCCCAATGGAGCTGTGGAAGTCACAAACCCCGAGAATGGCCAGACATTCAACGTCAATGGCCAAAGACTTAAGCCATTTTTCAAGGGTTTTGAAGGACAAGGAGTGGAGGAGGACTTGACAGATCCGGTGTATCTGGAAGTTGTGGAGGAGTAACCAGTTTTCATGCTTTTTAAGTGTACAGTCTTTTTTATTTTTACTTATGTTATTTTCATTTTCATGGTACTTACTTTACTTGGTTGTATAGCATTGTTTTTCTTAGTTTCAGATGTTGGTGCTTTTGTCAAAGCTCAAGTGCGAGGTGTTCTCTAAACCTAATCATCTTTTTACTGTCCTTCATTTCATATCATATCTTTTTGTTGCATTAAGGACAATGCATAAATCAAGTTGGGGGTGAGGTGCACCAATTGCATGTTACACCAATGTTTGTGGAAATTTTTATGGATAATACCAATTTTTGGGGTGAAAATTCACCTTTCACATATCATACAGATTTTTGTTTACATTAGTGTAAATTATGTAAAAAATTGAAAATTTTTGTGAAGAAAATATCTAAATGTTGATCTGTATTCCCTTATTTAGAGTGCTTGGGTTAGATGATATGTTGATCTTTGTTTTGAACCTTGAGCATATGAGCATACTATAGAAGTTAATCCTATGCGTGAGTATCACATATGTATCTGCTTTTGAACTCAACTGTAGGTGCTTCTTGAATGTGTAATTTAGCAATTTACGGATTGGATTCATATTTTAGGCTTGACATAAATAGTGGAGATGAGTAAGGACATGTGAGAGCTTTAGTGCCAATCCTTTTTGGAGGGATCTTACATTTACTCAAGGAAAAAATTTTCAAATGTCAAATCCGTTCAATAATCTCATTATTTTTGTCTTGGCCAGGTGCATTTGGGCAGTAGACTGATTTCGTCCTGATAATGTACAGTGCTTCCCCATGCAATTTAGAAATGATCTTAGGCCAACCTTGATTTATTTTAAGCCTTAACCTTGTTCTTTAAAAAAAAATTTATCCCTAGTGTCGTGATTGAGCCTCAATTGAAATTCGTTTCTATGCCACACATGTGACCAAGCCAGTGAAAATGAAATAAATTTACCTCACATTGGTTGTTCCTAAAGTTGAACATGAGTAATCACAAAAGCGAAGGAAGTGTGGTGTGGAAATTCAAACAAAGGGATAACAGATGTTGGAACTCAAAGAGTTCAATGGAAAAGAATGAAAATTCAAGAAAAGGAAGAGAAGGGGTGAGAATAAGAAAAGAATGATCAAAAGGAAAGGAAAATGTTAAGGAAAAGAAAGAAAAGAAACAAAGAGTGTGGTGACGGTGTAAGAATGAAAA
Source organism: Ilex aquifolium (assembly GCA_951799425.1). Lineage (NCBI taxonomy): Eukaryota > Viridiplantae > Streptophyta > Magnoliopsida > Aquifoliales > Aquifoliaceae > Ilex > Ilex aquifolium. Next base: position 24,138,771 of record OX637406.1, on the reverse strand, counting down.
TCCCTTGAAAAAGGAGATACTTTTGAAATAAAAGTCTTTCACTCGGGACAACCCTCTTTGTTATCCTATACCCTTCGTTTCTTTTTCCTAAAATATCACCCCCAAGGCCCCATTACAGCCCTTGAAGTCCTAAATGATCTAGAGAAGCATGTGAGATGCATAATTTTAAAGAAAATGACGAGTCAGTTTTGCTACCCCATGCCCTAGCATTCTTTTCATGAGACTATGTCAAAGTTGCTTCATTTTCATACATGAACTTCATTTTTGGATTACATGTGAGCATACTTTGTTTTTTGCACAAGATTCTATCTCACATGTACACATGGAGTGCATGTCAGGATAAGTAGAGTGTATTTCATTGTTAAGAGCGACCTTTAGTGAGTTTGCATCGAAGCTGAACTTGGCTAGCCATTCAAATGTGAATTCTGTTACGTAAATGCTCAAATTACTTGTTCAATTCACACACACACGAGTTCGAGAATGAATGTGTAGGTGCATACTTTAGACTAGTATTTGAGGCTATAGTGATGCTCATGTGTGCTTAGTTCGGCCATATGAATAATGTGTCAAATAGATCCACGCTTACAGAATAGGGGAATATTGTTCAAGCTTTTGATATTAGAATGAATGGGGAATGCCCTTGTTAATTGCATGTGTGTTTTACATTGTGGGTGTTCATTTTGGTAGTTACAAGTTATCCATGATTTGGTTATTGAATGCATCAAAGTTTTAAATCATGTTGCAATTTTGGGAATGACTTGGGGCATAATGGTTCAAATTGTGGTTTACAAGTGTAGTACATGCTTAGGGTGGAGTAGAGGTCATAAAGAGAGTATTAGAATGTATAGGGTAGGTCCTGAATTGAAGAGGAGTGGTAGTTTGCTGGACAGCAGGTTCATTTTACAACTAACGCAAAACCTACCGGTATGCCATACCGGTAGGTTTTGGCCACTGGTCCTCCACCTACCGCTCAACCTACCGGTATTTTTTGCTCACTGGAGTGCAACATACCGGTAGGTTTCCATCGACCTACCGGTAGGTTTCACCTTGAATGCTAAAATTAGGGCTTTTAATCAAATTTTTTTTGGTGAACCCTTTCATCTTCCCCCTCAGTTACAGACTCTTTTTCATTTCTCTCTCACTCAAAACCCTCCTAGGTTTCCAAATCACCCTCTTTCCCCATCAATCTCTCAAATCTCAATCCCTTGTTCTGTGATTTTGTGGATTTCGACCTTGAAACCTTAGATTTGCTGAAAATCCCTAAAGCCCTAATCCTCTTTCATCTGTTCAAATTCTCAAAAAATCTCTCAATGGCTCGTCATATGGGGATCATTCATGAAGCTTTGGACCCGATTGAGAGTCTTTTCTTGATCTTTTTCACATGCTTGACTATAGGGGCATTGTTGCTTTTGATGGCCCGAACCAAGAGAACCGCACCTGACTCCTCTCAACCCGAGGAGCCTAGCAATCGCAAGAGAAGTGGAGAAGGGTCAAGTGAGGACCGGAACGAGCAGAGAAAGAAGGCCAGAAACGAGGCAAGGATCCAATTGATCCAGGAGAAGAATGTAACATGTGAGCGGCTTCTTGACCACATCTCACTAGGCCCAAGGAATGAAATTGTCTCGCTCATTGATGCACATGGGATGAGATTTTGGTTCGAGCCTGTGGTCGGCTACAATTTGTCTATGTGTTGAGAGTTCTACCAAACACTTAGGGTGGTGGAGGTGAACGAGGTTGAGATTTTGAGGACAAATGTCAGGGGAAAGATGTTTGAGGTAACCCCCACTATTATTGCCACTCTCCTAGGAAAATATGAGAGACCACCCTCCTATGTGCCTATTTATCCTCATAACATCACCCGAGCCAAGACCATTGCTAAGTTGGTAGCTTTGATGTATGATGATCCTAATCAATTCAAGGGGACAATCTATGTTGGGGGATTGAAGCACTCGTATGGACTTTTGAATAAACTCCTTCACTACAATCTTCTACCGAGGGGTGCAGAAAAGACACCAAATATTGAAAAGTTGGCTCTTTTGGACGCTATCATGTCTGGAAAGATGGTTGAATTTGCCCTCTTCATATGGGAGGTGATGAAAGATTTCACTGAGACACAGAAACCCAAGGCCAATTTACCTTTTGAGAGTTTGGTGACCCGGATGTGCGGGCATTTCAAGGTCAAGGCGTATACATTTGACAAGCTCACTCCCCTCGAGAATGGGGCAATTGGAAAAGCAAGCAGCAAGAAAAGGAAAGAGATGAACCGGGGGGAGCAAGATGGGGCTTCAAGGCCAAGCTCTGAGGATGTTGGGCCTTCATCTTTTGTGCCCTCCACTGATCCTACCTTCCCGGGACCCTCCGTTGCTAGACCTTCTACTGGACCCCCATCGTCAGCCCCATCCTCTTCTGCATCAGAGCGCTTAATACCTCAGCGCCTTGATGCATTAGAGGTAACTGTGCATGGTATTTCTGTGATGATGACAGAGTTGTTCATGTATACAATCCTGGGGAGGTCTATCCCGGGTGGAACACCACATTCAGCTTCTGGTCCTATACCCTCTACTTTTGCCCCCTCAGCATCCACAGTGGCTGAGATGGGTGATGATGATGAAGACACAGATGAGGATATGGAGGGAGAGAGTGATTTTGATATAGCTGATGATAGTGATGATGATGATGGAGAGGGTGATGAGGAGTAGGGTGTTGTAGTGCATGTCTCTTCTTTTTGTTTTGGAATAGTATACAGTTAGGTTGGAGTCACTGGCCTAGTAGAAGAGTCTCTAGGAATGTTGGGCCATTTTGTCTCTTTTTGATGTTTTGACTCCATGTACTCCAACCTTGAATCACATTAATGAAATACCACAGTTTGTGTTCCATTTGATCCATGTTCATTACTTTAATTGTATTATGATTTTGATATTTTGATTATTTGATGGATGAGTTGTGGAAATGATTTGTTTTGGTATTATACTTGTTATTTTATTTTGAAAATAAATTTTTCTAGGGACTAGCAAAACTCAAGTTGTGGGGTGTGATTAGCACAAAACATTGTATATTTAACGTGCTTTTGCATCCCTGTTTCGTGCTAGTTTTTGTGGATTAAATGAGTTGTTATGCATTGTCTGTGCTATTTATGGAATGTCGGTATGGTTGCAGATAAAAGGTGATAAATGGTGCTTCTTAAAGCCTTCTCATAGTGTTCGAGATGATGGTGATGAAAGGATGGCTTGATGATAGCTCAGGAGGCAAGGAAACAAAGAAATCAGCCAAACAAGGGAAAACCTACCGGTAGGCAATACCGGTAGGTTTTAGCTACTGGACCTGCACCTACCGCCAAACATACAGACATCTTTTGCCTACTGGAGTGAAACCTACCGGTAGGATTCCATCGACATACCGGTAGGTTTTAGCTACTGGATCTACACCTACCGCTAGATATACCGATATCTTTTGCCTACTGGAGTGAAACCTACCAGTAGGTTTCCATCGACATACCGGTAGGTTTTACTAATAAGTGTCAGATTCTGAATCTCAAGCTCTGCAGTCTTGGGGGTCCCACCAGACATTCTCCTACCTGCCCCTGCCATTCCCAACACCATGGACATCCCTCTTACACCTCTCCATGGACTTTTGGATGTTTGATCGTAAATGAGGAAAGAAGTTGAGATTTTTGCATTTTCTTCCACACATTGTCTTGTAATTTCATGAAAGATCTTTCTATGCTTTGTTTGAAGTCATTACTGCTAGTTATTTCAAGTTACTTTTAAGTTTAATCGCCTATTCAAGCTTTTACCATTAATGCATTCATGTTTTTCAATTTCTTAGCTTAAATTGGGTAATGAATGCATTCTCTTTTAGTTTGTGTTTCTTGCATTAACTTAACTACAATCTTCATCTCTTTGTAATGTCTTCTTATTATATTGTTGTCTTTACTTTAAGCATGAGTAGCTAAGCATTTTAGTTGGCTAATCCAAGGGAGACCTCCACTTGGGTATGTCTTTACAACTCATTTTCTTTCCTCCTCTCAGAGTACGATAGCTCGGTTTGACTGGGTTGAGAGTGGATACGGTTGTGAGTCTTTGATATCCCGTAGGCCTGGTCACGGGTTATGCTTGGATCCTCACTTCCATCTCGTCCCTAGCTTCCCACGAATCAATCATACATCTATGGTCTGTTGGAGGAAGGACTCGAGTTGTCTTGGCATCCCCATTGAAGTGAACCCTTCGGATTAGCTAACACTTGTTTCCCATTTCATTTTCATCAGAAAACAATCCACAAACCAATTCCAAACAATAAAAGATTTTACACTTTTCTTTCACCAAAATCACCTTCTACATGATTCACATCCTTCCCTGAGGAGACGACCTTGGAGTACTCTCCAAGTAAAACACGACATACAAAAGTCTTCTTGCGCTTGGGAAGCATTTTTGTTCACTCACATTTCATTTTCCACCATTCCCTTGCCCTTTCTTTTAACATCATTACAAGGGAGAGTGACACTCCCCCCTTTCACACATATATCATACATACATTTGAGGGATGATGTTAGGAAGTTAGGAACAACAAGGTAATAAATCAAGCAAAGTGCCTCTAGGATGTTGGGCCATTTTGTTTTTGAACTCTAACTCATTGTACTGAACTTTTGAAAATACTTAATGAAAAGTGCTTGCTTGTTTCCGTTGTGTTCCCAATTCTCCGTCAATAAACCCTCAATGTGTATGGCTTATATGTGTGGGTGAGTGTCACTCTCACTCGGGTTCAATGCAAAAAATGGAAAATGGAATGATGTGGTGGAATGAATGGAAATGTGTGTGTGAACAAAAGTGCTCCCCAAGCGTAGGGACACTTTCAATTGTCGTTTCCTTTGCTTATTGAATGATTGAATGCATCTAGCAAAGCTAAAAGTACTTTGTACAATCATGAATCTCTTATAGACAAGTACATAGGAGAATTCATTGGTTCTTTGCAAGTACTCAAGCTAGGACTTCATGACAAATTTTCAATCTTCATTGTCATTATGATTTAACTAAGAATGGGATAACTTAACAGTAGCTGGATGATTTGTAGGGTTGCTTTCTTGTTCATAGACATGTTAAGTCCCTGCACAAACAATTCTTACAAATCTCTACAAAGACATCGGAGCTATGCTCTTAAGTCACACATTCCATCTTTATCCTCCAATTAACTTGCTATTGACTTAGGGGTTAATTGAGTTGTTCACAAGGCACAAATATAACAACCGGATGAATAAATACATGTCCAGATCCTCGAGCTAAAGGGTGACTTTTTCATATAAGAAAATCATATATTTTGTTTAGAAAATTCTATAATCATCATAACTTCAAATCTAAAGGGTTCCAGTCACTTTGGTCTCTATCACTTATAAACTTCAAAATACCAACATTAGTTCCCTGTGGATTCGACTCCGGACTTAACCGGATTATAAATACAACTTGACCACTTGCACTTGGTTGTACACATTTTAGATCAAGTCAAGTTTTTGGCGCCATTGCCAAGGAATCTAATGGTGTTTTAAAGTAAAAAGTGAAAATACATTTATTTGTTGTATATATTTTTGATTTACTATATGTAATTCTTATTTTATGTCTGAGGACAATCCTCGCTTTTCAAATTTGCCAGAAGAATCTGTTGGGTCTATAAATCAATCTGAACCTTCCTAACCTCGATCAGTAGCAGACTCCTTTGATAATAGCATGTCCAATAATGAGAGAGAATGGGAAATTCCTAATATTTGAACTCTAAGGGATTATTTTCCTCCCACACGAAACAGTGTCCCCTCTTGTTTTATGTTTCTTGCAAATGCGCCCAACTTCAATATCAAGTTGGGGACAGTGCAATTACTACCTCAATTTCATGGACTCGAATCAGAAAACTCATAGTTACATATTAAAGATTTCGAGGAGGTATGTGGGACATTTCAACGTAATTCTGAACTAGCCAAGTTGAAACTTTTTCCTTTCTCTTTAAAGGACAAAGCTAAACAATGGCTAAATTCTTTGAAAGCCCATTCGATACCAAACTGACAGGCATTACAAAATGAGTTTTTCAGGAAGTTTTTCCCTTTACACCGTACCAATGCACTTAAAATGCAAATCATGAACTTTTCAATTAAAGAGTGAGAGACATTTTACCAATGTTGGGAGAGATACAAGGATCTTCTCCAAGTCTGCCCACATCATACTTTTGAGAGTTGGACATTGGTAGCGTTTTTCTATGATTCTCTACCCACTCGACTACGGTAGTTTATTGAAATGATGGCTCAAGGCGAGTTCATGGGAAAAAGTCCAGAGGAGGCAATTGAAATTTTTGATACCATATCCGAGAGTTCCCAGATGTGGGACTCAGCCTCTCTTGCCACTGTTGAAGCCAAACCATTCATTTCCCAAGGGGTAAAATATGTTTTAAAAGAAGATGATGACTTGAGAGCAAAAATGACTACCTTATCTCGAAAGCTTGAAGCTTTAGAGATGAAGAAGGTAAATCAGGTTGCTGTTAGCCCTCTCATAGAGCAAGTGTGTGGGATTTGTGCTTTGAAAGGAAACCCTACTAGGGAATGTCCTACCATTCCTGATGCGAACCCTTAAACGAATTCAAGAACCCACGGGCACATTGATTGAAGACTCCCCAAGAAAGATCACAAATCAGATTATAAGAACCAAGAACCCTAGACCCAATGTTTGCAAGAAACAAGAACCCAAGGTTAAAAGTTCAAGAGAAGGACGCCACACTCAAGATTGAGCGATAAGTCGATGAACGCCACAAGAAAGATTAATTCTTGATAAGTTCTTGAAATAGTTCTTGGAAGAACAATAAGGTAGAAACCTCACAATACACACCAAAATATTCTATCTTTTACAATGCTTTGAATGCCTATTTATAGGCTAGTTATTACAAAGAAAACTTCCTAAAATAGCTTATCCTATTTAAGAAATATCTCTTACTTGCTGATGCAGAAATATCTCTTACTTGTGGGTAAAGAAATATCTTTTACTTGCTGGTAAAGAAATAACTTACTTTCCTAAACTCTTACTTTCCTAAAAGGAATAACTCACATGCCTAAATAGCTAAGGAAAGTCTTACAATCAGACCAATTTTAAACATGCCAATTTAAAGCTTAGCCTTTGCCGGAATCTTCTAGAACTTGAATCATGTTGATGGATCTTTGCCCAAGTGGATCATGCTCCTTGCTTGAACTTCCACAATCAGCCCATATGTCTTGAATCAGCCCGTTCAATGCTTCCTTCATCATTTTTACTCTTGCCTGAGTCATAGGACCTCCATTTATGCTCAACGGATCAGATTGTATTGCATCATTCCCCCTCTCTTTAAAAGGATTCGTCCTCGAATCTTCGTCATCTGCAATAAAAGGAGAAAGATCAGCAACATTAAAAGTAGCACTAACACTATACTCACCAGGAAGATCTAGTTTGTAAGCGTTATCATTTATCCGTGCCACCACTTGAAAAGGCCCATCTCCTCTAGGCTGCAACTTAGAACGCCTTTGTGCGGGAAAACGCTCCTTTCGCATATGCACCCAAACCCAATCTCCAGGCTCAAAAACCACCTTCTTACGTCCCTTATTAGCTTGAGTAGCATATTGCTTCGTTCGCCTCTCAATGTGCAATCGAACTTTCTCATGCAATTGCTTCACCAATTCAGCCTTTTGTTCTCCATCTAGATTAGCACACTCATCAACAGGCAAAGGCAGCAAATCTAATGGAGTTAAGGGATTAAAACCATAGACAATTTCAAAAGGTGAATAGTTAGTAGCAGAATGCACACTATGATTATAAGCAAATTCGACATGAGGCAAACAATCCTCCCAAGTTTTCAAATTTTTACCAATGACAGCACGCAATAAAGTAGAAAGAGTACGATTAGTTACCTCGGTTTGCCCATCTGTTTGTGGATGGCAAGTAGTAGAAAAGAGTAATTTAGTACCAAGCTTACCCCACAATGTCTTCCAGAAATAGCTCAAAAACTTAGCATCACGATCAGACACAATGCTCCGAGGCACTCCATGTAAACGCACCACCTCTCTAAAGAACAAATCAGCTACATTGCTAGCATCATCAGTCTTATGACATGCAATGAAATGAGCCATCTTTGAAAACCTGTCAACAACAACAAACACAGAATCCCGTCCTCGTTTTGTCCTAGGTAAACCTAACACAAAATCCATGGAAATATCTACCCAAGGTGAACTAGGTATAGGTAAGGGATTATACAAACCATGGGGCTGAACCTTAGACTTAGCCTTTTTACAAGCAACACATTTCTCACAAATTCGCTCAACATCCCGTTTCATATGTGGCCAGAAAAAATGTTCAACTAACACATCTAAGGTTTTCCTAACACCAAAGTGCCCCATTAAACCACCCCCATGTGCTTCTCTAACTAATAACTCACGCATCGAACAATTAGGCACGCACAATCGATCCTCTCGAAACAAGAACCCATCATGCCTATAAAACTTACCAAAACCCGAACTCTCACAAGCATCAAACACATTAGCAAAGTCATAATCAATAGCATATAAATCCTTAATGTACTCAAAACCAAGCAACTTTGCATTTAAAGTGGAAACTAAAGCATACCTACGAGATAAAGCATCAGCAACCACATTCTCTTTCCCCATCTTGTATTTGATAACGTAAGGAAAGGTCTCAATGAATTCAACCCATTTAGCATGGCGTCTATTCAGCTTACCTTGACCTTTCAAATGTTTCAAAGACTCATGATCAGTGTGGATGACAAACTCCTTGGGCCAAAGATAATGTTGCCAAGTCTCTAACGCCCTCACCAATGCATAAAACTCCTTATCATAAGTTGGGTAATTCAAGGCTGCCCCATTTAGCTTCTCACTAAAATAAGCTAAAGGACGACCTCCCTGCATTAAAACAGCTCCAATTCCAATACCTGAGGCATCACACTCAACTTCAAAAGTTTGAGAAAAGTTAGGCAAAGCAAGTAAAGGTGCAGAACTAAGTTTTTCTTTAATCAAATTAAAAGCAACTTCTTGTTCCTTTCCCCATTTAAAGCCTACGTTTTTCTTAATAATTCCAGTCAATGGTGCAGCTATGGTGCTAAAATCCTTTACAAACCTTCTATAAAAACTAGCAAGACCATGAAAGCTACGTACCTCAGTAATGGTTTTAGGTGTAGGCCATTCTCGAATAGCCTTAACCTTCTCCTCATCAACCTCAATGCCCTTAGCACTAACAACATATCCTAAGAAAACAACCTGACTAGTGTAGAACGAGCATTTCTTGAGGTTAGCAAATAACTGAGCATCACGCAAAGAACATAACACAAGCCTCAAATGTTCAACATGCTCATCTAAGCTCTTACTGTAAACCAAGATATCATCAAAATAAACGACAACAAATTTACCAATAAAAGCACGCAAAACATGGTTCATTAAACGCATAAACGTACTAGGTGCATTGGTTAAGCCAAAAGGCATTACCAGCCATTCATATAAACCATATTTAGTCTTAAATGCCGTTTTCCATTCATCACCTTCTCTCATCCTAATTTGATGATAACCAGATTTCAGATCAATCTTACTAAACACACAAGCGCCATGTAATTCATCTAACATGTCATCAAGTCTAGGAATGGGATGCCGATACTTTACCGTTATTTTATTCACGGCGCGACAATCGATGCACATCCTCCAAGTCCCATCCTTTTTGGGCACAAGTAACACTGGAACTGCACAAGGACTCAAGCTCTCCCTTACATGACCCTTCGACATCAGCTCCTCAACTTGCCTTTGAAGTTCCTTCGTCTCCTCGGGATTACTCCTATAAGCTGGACGATTGGGAATCATTGCACCAGGAATGAAATCAATCTGATGTTCAATCCCTCTAACTGGTGGCAAGCCATTTGGGATTTCCTCGGGAAAAACATCACCGAACTCCTGCAAAAGAGAATCAACAACACTAGGCAAAGCAAGGTTAAGCTCATTAGTATTCAAAAAGGCCTCCTTGTACATAAGTACAATCATCGGCTGCCCGGAATAAAAAGCTCCCATAACCTCTCGTTCTTTTGCATAGAAACTCACATTTTTCCTCTCTTGCTTTTGTGAACTCTCACTCTTTTCACTTCTTGAAGATTCAGCAGCCTCTCTGTTTTTTCCCTCATTTTTTTTCACTTTCACTCTATTTCCCTCTTTTTTTTCATTGTCACTCTCTTTTCTTCCCTCAAACTCACTTTTTAACCTCATTTGATCATCATGCACCTGTCTAGGCGTTAACGGTACAAGTGTTACAGGTTTTCCATGCAATACAAAAGAATATCTATTTCTATATCCATCATGCATAACTTGCCTATCAAACTGCCAAGGACGTCCCAAAAGTAAATGACCAGCATGCATTGGGACTACATCACACAAAACCTCATCAACATAACGCCCAATGGAGAATGAAACTAATACCTGCATATTCACCTTAATCTCCCCACATTCATTCCTCTCCTTCACTCTCCTTATTCTCCACATCTTCATCAGATTCACTTTCAGTTTCAAAATCACCATTATCCCTAAAAAACATAGCACGTTTATTTGGACATTGAGATGCAATGTGCCCCCTACCCAAACAGTTAAAGCACTTTATATCTCTATTTCTAGAAGTTTGAGAATCAGATTTACCTCGCTCCTTGCTTGCCTCTATGTCTTTGCCTTTGTAGGAAGCTTCAATTTTACCCTTAGAATCTGATTTCTCTTCCTTCTTGCTCCAACTAGAATTCGGTTTCCAAGAAGATGGAGAACCCGAATTCTGCCCAAACCAAGTAGAACCCTTCCGTTTGAGTTGCCTCTCAACCTTCATCGCCATGTGTAGCATATCTTCCATCTCCACATAATGTTGTAACTCAACTACATTTTGAATATCTCGGTTCAAACCGTGCAAAAATCGTGCCATCGTCGCCTCTCGGTCCTCCTCTACATTTACCCGAATCATGGCCATCTCCATCTCCTTATAATACTCCTCAACACTCTTGGACCCCTGAGTCAACCCTTGCAACCTCTGAAACAAGTCCCTATAATAATGAGAAGGGACAAACCTCTTCCTCATGATACTCTTCATCTGATCCCAAGTATCAATCGGATGCTCTCTATTCCTCCTCCTATTCATCACTAACTGATCCCACCATACCACCGCATAATCAGTAAACTCCACTGCAACTAGTTTCACCTTCTTCTCCTCTGAATAATAGTGGCAATCAAACACTAACTCCACTTTCTTTTCCCACTCTAAATAAACCTCCGGATCATTCTTGCCTTGAAAGGCTGGGATTTTCATCTTAATGCTACCCAAATTTCCATCTCTCCGATAAACACCTCTAACACCTCCACGACCACCTCTGCCACCTCTACCATGGTCAAACCCAATCAACGTGGCCTGGTCTTCGAAGTAATCACCAAGATCCCACTCGTCATCATCGATAATGTTTTGATGACGCCTATTCTGCCTCCTCTCCACTGGTGCCTCACGCCTATCATGTCCATCAACTCTTCTTCCCTCATTCGTTCTCAACTCATTAATCGCATTCGCCGGCTCCTCCAACTGATTTCCCATGTCATCAAATCTCGTATTCATACGTTCGAACTGTTGTTGCATAGCCCGAATTATGAATAGCACATCAGTACCACCCTCCTCAGCTACTCCTTTATCCTTGGAAGTCATGTTTTATAACCTGCAAAACAACGTTAGAAATAGCCTCACAAACACTCCCTCACGTGTTTCACTCGTTTCAATGTCACTCAACCCTCGTGTTTACACTCTTATTGGCTTTTTCTTAAGATAAGCTCACACACTCAGCCTTTTACCACTCAAATGTTTCACCTTTGTCGTTCTTTCGCAAACTACTCAAAACTCAACCAAAAACCAACCGTTCTCATAACGCACAATAACTTAACAAAATAAGACACAAATATCGAAGGAAGGACCAGAATTAACAATGAAAACAGAGAATAACAACGATAACACGAAAATGAAACAAAGAAACACAACGAAGCAAAGAAAACGAATTCGGCGAAAACTAAGAGAAACAATGATTCGAAAGCAACAAATGGATCAAGAAAGGGGTTAAATCAAATAAGATGACCTATTTTGGGATAACAATGCGTGAATGATCATAATAAGTAACTTTTGATTTTTTTTTTTTTTGTTCAAATCTCAACACAAGTCAGCCCTAAAGCAATTTGATTAGCCTCAATTCGATTCTTTCTTTCTTTTCTTTTCTTTTTTTTTTTTTTTTCTTCTTCTTCTCTTTTTTTTTTTTTTTTTGATATCAGATCACAAAAGAGGCAACAAGTCACGCCCCAAATCAAATAGAATAAACAAAATCGGAATGAACAGTCGCAATGAACAGTAACGATGAACAGTGCACGAAATTTTTTTTTTTGTTAAATAGATGCGCATAAACAAAGATAACCAACCTGATTCGAGAAAACAAACCCGAGTGCTCTGATACCAACTGATGCGAACCCTTAAACGAATTCAAGAACCCACGGGCACATTGATTGAAGACTCCCCAAGAAAGATCACAAATCAGATTATAAGAACCAAGAACCCTAGACCCAATGTTTGCAAGAAACAAGAACCCAAGGTTAAAAGTTCAAGAGAAGGACGCCACACTCAAGATTGAGCGATAAGTCGATGAACGCCACAAGAAAGATTAATTCTTGATAAGTTCTTGAAATAGTTCTTGGAAGAACAATAAGGTAGAAACCTCACAATACACACCAAAATATTCTGTCTTTTACAATGCTTTGAATGCCTATTTATAGGCTAGTTATTACAAAGAAAACTTCCTAAAATAGTTTATCCTATTTAAGAAATATCTCTTACTTGCTGGTGCAGAAATATCTCTTACTTGTGGGTAAAGAAATATCTCTTACTTGCTGGTAAAGAAATAGCTTACTTTCCTAAACTCTTACTTTCCTAAAAGGAATAACTCACATGCCTAAATAGCTAAGGAAAGTCTTACAATCAGACCAATTTTAAACATGACAATTTAAAGCTTAGCCTTTGCCGGAATCTTCTAGAACTTGAATCATGTTGATGGATCTTTGCCCAAGTGGATCATGCCCCTTGCTTGAACTTCCACAATCATCCCATATGTCTTGAATCAGCCCGTTCAATGCTTCCTTCATCCTTTTTACTCTTGCCCGAGTCATAGGACCTCCATTTATGCTCAACGGATCAGATTGTATTGCATCAGTAAAATATGTTTTAAAAGAAGATGATGACTTGAGAGCAAAAATGACTACCTTATCTCGAAAGCTTGAAGCTTTAGCGATGAAGAAGGTAAATCAGGTTGCTGTTAGCCCTCTCATAGAGCAAGTGTGTGGGATTTGTGCTTTGAAAGGAAACCCTACTAGGGAATGTCCTACCATTCCTGCATTTAAGGAAGTATTATTAGAATAGACTAATGCAATTTCCAATTTTAGCAAGCCCTATTCCAACCCTTATTCAGAAACTTACAATCCAGGGTGGCGGAATCACCTGAATTTCAGCTGGAGGAACACACAACAACCTCTCATAAATCCACAACAAGGTTCACAACCACAACCTCAAGGGCCTCCTGCGTATCAACCATATCAACCACCACACAAGAGAAGTCTTGAGGACACATTGAATCAGTTCATCCAAAGCCAAATGAACTACAACAATCATTCCACTCAGGCTTTCAATGACTTCAAAACCTAGACCACTCAGTCGTTTGAGGATCTCAAAATTCATATCCAGAAGTTGCCTCAGTCAATGACCGCACATGAGAAGGGCAAGTTTCTTGCCCAACCTAAATAACCACAAGGTCAATATCAAGTGGGTAATTCTTCAACCATGGAATCTCCAAAAGAGCAACTTCAAGTTCTCACCACTCTAAGAAGTGATAAAGTCATTGATAAAACCATCAAACCATCACTACTCAATGATACCACACCTGTGGTGCAACCTACACAAGTCTCTCCAGGTGAGACTGAGTCTAGAGAAGATAAGGAGTCACGACCACTATGTCCCATGCCTACTCCTTTTTCTCAAAAACTCAAGAAAACACAGAATTTGAACAACCATGTAGAAATTTACAAGCTTTTTAAGCAAGTAAAAATCAACATACCACTTTTGGACGCCATCAAGCAAGTTCCTTCTGATGCCAAGTTTCTAAAAGGCTTGTGCACGATCAAAAGAAGTCAAAATGTTCAGAAAAGGGTTTTCTTAACTGAACAAGCCAGTGCCATACTCCAACACAAAATTCCTCCAAAATACAAGGATCCAGGGTGTCCCACGGTGTCATGTGTAATCGGGAATTTCAAGATAGAACAAGCATTGCCTGATCTTGGAGCCAGTGTCAACTTACTCCCTTTCTCAATCTACCAATAATTAGGTTTGGGTGAACTCAAACCCACATGTATTGCAATTGGAAGATAGGTCTATCAAAGTTCTGAGGGGTATTGTTGATGATGTCCTTGTTCAAGTGGACAACTTCTTTTTTTCCGTTGACTTCATTGTCTTGGATACTCAGCCAGTAATACATTCAAAGAATCAAATTTTCGTCATCCTTGGTTGACCTTTCCTAGAAACTACAAATGCATTAATCAATTGCAAGAATGGGGTCATGAAATTGACTTTCGGGAATATGACTCTTGAGCTTAACATTTTTAACATTGCCAAGCACCCAGGTGAGGAAAAAGAATCGAGAGAAGTGAATTTTATTTGAACAGAGCATTTTGTGAAAACTCTCGAGAATCTTGTTTACTAGAGTCTATCACATCGGAGTTGATAGATGACTGTCAGAGTCTAAAGAGTTGCCCAGCTCATGCCATCGGTACATGGGTACCCAAATTTGAAGAATTGACCTCAAGTGGAACAAAGCCACTCTCATCTAGTATCAAGCCACCAAAGCCTGAATTGAAACCCCTCCCATTTGACTTAAAATATGCATTTTTAGGGGAGGACGAGTCTTATCTAGTGTTCATTTCATCCAAGCTTGCAAATTCTCAAGAGTCTAAGCTAATAGAAGTCCATAGATGTCATAAGAGTACCATTGGGTGGACCATTGCTGATTTGAAAGGTATAAATCCATTAATTTGCAATCATGTTATATACCTCGAGGAGGATGCAAAACCCTGTTGTCAAATGCAGCGACAATTGAGCCCCCACCAAAAGGAGGTTGTACGGACTGAGGTGCTCAAACTATTAGATGCAGGAATCATATTCCCCATCTCTAATAGTAAATGGGTCAACCTAACCCAAGTCGTGCCCAAGAAGTCTGGGGTCACAGTGGTTAAAAATGATGCCAATGAGTTGGTACCAACCCGAGTTGTCACAAGATGGCAAATGTACATAGACTACCGGAAACTCAATTCAGTGACTAGGAAGGACCACTTTCCTCTTCCCTTTCTCGATCAAGTCTTGGAAAGAATTGCAGGTTATGCATTCTATTGTTTCCTAGATGGGTATTCTGGGTACAATCAAATCGAGATAGCACTTGATGATCAAGAGAAAACAACGTTCACATGCACATTCGGTACTTTTGCATTAAAAAGGATGCCGTTTGGACTTTGTAACGGTCCTGCAACATTTCAAGGATGCATATTGAGTTTGTTTAGTGTCATGGTTGAGAGATTTTTGGAAGTATTTAAGGATAATTTTTTTGTGTATGGAGATTCATTTGAATTATATTTAACTAACCTGGAAATTTTTTTGATAAGGTGTAAGGAGACAATCTGCTGCATAATTGGGAGAAATGTCAATTCATGGTAACACAAGACATTGTTTTGGGTCACATTGTGTCATCAGAAGGCATAAAAGTTGACAAAACAAAAATAGATTTGATAGGCAATTTGCCTACTCCTAAAACTATTAAAGATGTCCGATCATTTCTAGGGCATGCAGGATTCTACAGGAGATTCGTCAAAGATTTTAGTACCATATCAAAACCCATGTGTCATCTCCTAAGTCAGGATGTATCTTTTGTATGGAATGAGGCATGCCGACAAGATTTTGATAAGCTTAAGGGTATGTTAATCTCCGCTCCAATAATGCAATCTCCTGACTGGACGCTGCCCTTTGAATTGATGTGCGATGCAAGTGACTACGATGTGGGTGTAATGTTGTGTCAAAGAAAGGATAAAAAACCTTATGTGATCTATTATGCAAGCAAGACTTTGAATGATGCTCAAATGAATTATTCCACAACTGAAAAAGAATTGCTTGCTATGGTTTTTGCTCTAGAAAAATTTTGTTCTTATCTAGTTGGTTCTTCTGTCATTGTGTTTACTGATCATGCAGCGTTGAAGTATTTGCTCACAAAAAATATGCCAAGCCATGACCGCTAAGATGGATACTCTTATTGCAAGAATTTGACCTAATCATCAAGGACAAAAAAGGGGAAATGTAGTGGCAGATCATCTATTAAGGCTGACATATGAATTTCATGAGGACAAGATACCAATCAATGAAAAATTTCTAGATGAGCAACTGATCACAATCTTGGAGTTACCATGGTATGCTGATATTGCTAACTTCTTAGCCACTGGTACGTTCCCGCCTTCCTTTACCATGATGGATAAAAAGAAATTTTTAAGAGAAGTGCATAATTTCTTTTGGGAGGATCCATACGTGTTTTAATACTGTAAGGATTAAATCATAAGACGTTGTGTACCCAATCAAGATATCGGACAACTAATTTTCTTTTGTCATTCTGAAGCATATGGTAGCCATTTTTCATCAAAGAAAACCACTACAAAAATCTTGCAGTGTGGATTTTATTGGCCCACACTTTTTAAGGATGTTCATGCCTTTTGTCTAACATGTGATAGATGTCAAAGACTGTGGAGTATTTCTAAAAGAAACATGATGCCCTTGAACCCCATACTAATATTTGAAATTTTTGATTGTTGGGTCATCGATTTCATGGGACCATTTTCCCCTTCCTCTGGCTTTCTATATATCTTGGTGGCTGTTGATTATGTATCCAAATGGGATGAAGCAATTCCGTGCCGAAATAATAATCACTGCACAGTGATTAAATTTTTAAAAGAAAATATCTTATCCCGGTTTGGAATTCCTAGATGCATCTTAAGTGATGAGGGTGCTCATTTTTGCAATCGTCCTTTTGAAAACTTGATGAAAAAATATTTGATTTCTCATAAGGTTGCAACCCCTTATCATCCACAGACTAGTGGACAGCCTAAATTGGACAATCGAGAGATTAAAATGATTTTGGAAAAGATGGTAAACCCAGACCGCAAAGATTGGTCATTGCGACTAGCTGATGCACTCTGGGCATATCGCACTGCCTTTAAAACAACTTTGGGTATGTCTCCTTATCGACTAGTTTATGGAAAGTCTTGTCACCTACCTGTTGAATTGGAACACAAAGCATACTGGGCTATTAAAACCATGAACTTTGACTTGGACATGGCAGGAATATCAAGGAAACTTCAGATAAACAAGTTGGAAGAGTTGAGAAATGAGGCTTATGACAATGCTAAAATTGCAAAAGAAAGAATAAAAAATTTTCATGACAAAAAATAGTGAGAAAATCTTTTGTTCCTTCCCAGAAAGTTCTCCTATTTAATTCAAGGCTCCGCTATTTCCTGGTAAGTTGAGGTCAAGGTGGATTGGGCTATTGTAAGGCGAGTGTTTGGACATGGAGTAGTGGAGGTAAAGAATCCTTCAAATGGTAATTTTTTTACTGTTAATGGTCAACGTCTAAAACCATTTCATGAAGGGATTGTTAAGGATGTGGAATCCATTGTTCTAATGGATCCAGAATATCGTGAATAATTTTTGGGGGTTCAGACATGGAGAAGTGTCGGGTCATGCGAATTTCCATCCCAAGAACCCGACCCTACCTGAACAATGTTTTTATAAAAGCATCGAAACCTTAAATTCACATCACTTTTCACACGTCACTCCGCCGCTCCTCTTCTTCTCCCCCTTTACCTTTGAAGCTCATCCTCTTTAAACTCCATGACTTCACACTTAACAGATATCATCCGTTGTTTTATATTTTATATTTTAATTCTTTATTTACTCATGGATTTCATTCTTATTTATGCATTTACGGATCGGGGTTCCAATGTTGAACAAAACCCTAGTTTTTGTAAAGCTGAGTAAATATAATAAAATTGTGTATTTTTTTTATAGGACTTCTGCAGATGTACAAATCTCTCTCTTTCAACCCTAAATGCACTTTGCGTATATTGGTAAATTCGAAACATTGAGGACAATGTTGAGTTTAGGTTGGGGGGTGAGAAGCCTTGATCGTTGCTTGATGGCGTTCACACTAATCTCTGAACATCACCCGGTCATGTGTATATGGCTTATATGAGTAGGTGAGCATCACTCTCCCTTAGGATCGATGCTATAAATGGGGAAAACGTGTGTGTGCAAAAGTGCTCCCCAAGCATAGAGAGACTTTCGATGTCGTGTTTTACTTGGAATGGAGTATTCCAAGGTCGTCTCCTCAGGGAAGGTTGGTCAAATTGTGGTGAAGGTGATAGGGTGAGTGAAGATTGTTGGTAAAATGCAATAAAAACAAGGTTGGCTAATCCGAAGAGGTCATTCTAATGGGAATACCAAATCAACTCAATTCATTCAACCAATGGTGCCTAGGTGCTTGATTGATTCGTAGGAAGTGAGGGACTAATGTGGAGAGTAGGCTCAAGCATACCCCGTGACAAGTCTACGGTGTATCAAGAGCATACAACCACGTCCACACTCAACCTAGTCAAACCAAGCACTTTACACTATGAGGTAGAATGGAGAAGAGTTGATTTAGCATACCCAACAGGAAGTACCCCTTGGATTAGCCAACAAAAAGCTTAGTTACATATGTTTAAAATAAAAGCATTCATATTTTTACTGTTAATGGTCAACTTCATTAATTGTTAGATTAATTGCATTTTCTCCCATTTTTACCACAAAAGCAAGTATAAAAGGCGTGCAAATGTCATGATGTGCAATATTTTGTGCTAATCACACCCCCCCCCCCAACTTGAGTTTTGCTAGTCCCTATCAAACCTTATTTTTAAACCTCAAAGCATAAAGCTACAACAATCCATTCATGAAAAACAAAACGCGAAACAATCAAAATGCAAAAATCATAAGGCAATTAAAGTAATGACATTGGGCAAGATGAAGCAAATGAATGTGGTTATTTTCATTAATCCAAAAGTTAAGTACAAGGATTTAGAACTCAAAAACAAAACGGCCCAAAAATCCTAGAGACTCTTCTACTAGGCCGATAATTCTAATCCTAACTGTGCAACAACTAAAACTAAAACTAAAACAAAAAAAACACAACGACACAACTA
Organism: Ilex aquifolium; assembly: GCA_951799425.1. NCBI lineage: Eukaryota > Viridiplantae > Streptophyta > Magnoliopsida > Aquifoliales > Aquifoliaceae > Ilex > Ilex aquifolium. Next base: position 24,119,417 of record OX637406.1, on the reverse strand, counting down.
CTCGTCGTCCTCGTCTCCAATTTCCTCCTCATCACTCTCATCATCACACTCCTCATCACTCTCCTCCTCCTCGTCACCCAATTCATCATCATCGAAACCCTCCACGTCGATGATAATAGAAACCATAGGTGCAGAGGTAGAAGGTTTGGCTGGAGGAGGTGCAGGTGTGCTCAAAGATTCGGGTCACCATCAGTGAAAACCCATACATCATCCTCTCCAAGGCATTTAAGCGTTGTGGAACTGTACAGACCGGGACAAAGGTGGAAGGCCCAGAAGTAGACGGCCCAGCAGAGGATGGCTCAGGTCCCGAGGCTCTAGCTCACTCACCCCTAGCCCTTGCTGCCATCTTACTGCTACTCGATTTCCCAATAGCACCAACCTCAGGGGACAGTAGCATATCGTGTGCGTAGGCCTTGACCTTGCTGTGGGAGCACATCCTAGTGACTAAGTTAGCGAATGGGAGATTCGCCTTCAGTTTTGCAGCCTGAGAGAACTCCTTCATGAACTCCCAGATTAATAGAGCCACATCCATTCTCTTCCCAGTCAGGAATGCATGGAGAAGGGCGAGCTTCTCCACATTAGGGTTCTTCTCCGCACCCCGAGGGCTCAGATTGTAGTGCAGGATCTTGTTCATGACCCCATAGGAGTGCTTGAGGCCCTTGACTAGAGTTGTCCCTTTGAATTGGGTCGGGTCCTCATAGGTAAGATGTACATACTCAGGGAGTTTTTTTCTCCCTTATACATTGTGTGGGTAGACTGAGGTATTAGGTGGAGGCCTCTGGTATTTCATCAAGGTAACAATCAAATTCGGGGTCACGTCAAACGTCTTCCCCCTTACATTCGTCCTAAGAATACAACCATCCTCATCTACCACATTCAACTTCCTATAGAACTCCCTACACAATGCCAAGTTATACCCGCTAACCGGCTCAAACCAAATCCCAAGCCCATGACCCTCAATTATCTTCACCACCTCATCATTCAGCCCAAGAGTGACCCTATCCACAAAATGCTCGCATGTGACATTTTTCTCGTCGATTCTTTGGTTGCGAGCATCGTTCCATGCTTTCTTCCTCCTCTCCACCCTATCTCCACTCGACCCTGCCTCGGTCCTCTTGCGAGAACTAGTGCCCGCGGGTTGTGTGGAAACCGGACCCATGCGGGCCATGAATATCAACAGTGCCCCAACACCCAAAAATGACAAAAACCACACCAACAGTTGTTCCATGGGCTCAAAAGCGTCAAGGGAAATCTTTCCTAACCTAGCCATTGCAATGGATTTCAAAGTTTTGAAGAAACCTAGGTGAAATGGATTTGGGGGAAAAACTAGGGTTTGTGAGAAAATCCAGCAATTTTAGGTAAAATTCAAGTAAAATCCAACCCTAGATGTGAGAAATGGAAGATTTGATGGATTGGGTGGGAATTTTTGAAGCTTAGAGAAGGTTTGAGGGAGAAAGAATTGCTTGGGAGGTCGAGTACAATAGGGTAAATGAACAGTTAGACCGACAAAATGAACTTAAAACTCTCATTTTTAGCTTTCTGTGCAAAACCTTCTGGAAGGTGGAAGCAAAACCTTCCAGAAGGTTGATGCACTAGAAAAATCCTTACGGAATGTTAATAAACAAACCTTCCGAAAGGTTTTGCCTTTTTGAAAAAAAAATCTTGTGCTCCAAATCTCACTTCCATTCTAACTTATTTCAACTCCTAAACATTCTAACAACCTATCTATGATATCTACTCTACCAAAAACCTGAACCACAAATATGAATCACAATTGAGTGATCATGCCCAAAGTCATTTCCGAAATTGCATTATGATTTAAAATTTTGATGCTTTCAAAATACAAGACATGGATTTCTAATTTTAACTACCAAAATGAAGACCCAAAATGTAAAGCATAGATTCAAATGGTAAAGGCATTCCTAAATCTTCCCAATATCGAAAATTTGAGGAATATTCCCCCATCCCACAATCATAGGGCTACATGACGACATTGTTCAAATACCCGAACTAAGCACACATGAGCATCAACATGGCTTTAAATGCTATTCTAGAGTATGTACCTACACATTTATTTTCAAACTCGTGTGTGTGTGGTGTGAACATGTAATTTAAGCATTTACCCAATGGGATTCATATTCACTTGGCTATCCAAATTCAACTTTGATGCAAAACTCACCAAGGGTTTCTCTCAACAATGAATCACACTAGAAATATTTTTGGTATGCGATCCATGTGCATATGTGAGATAGAATCTTGTGCACAAAACAAAGTATGCTCACATATAATCCAAAAATGAGGTACATGCATAAAAATGAAACAACCTTGGCATAATCTCATGAAAGGAATGTTAGGGCACTAGATAGCAAAATCAAATTCTCTTTTCTTTAAGGGTATGCTTTCCCCATGCTTTCTCCAGATCATTTAGGACTTTCAAGGGTTGTAATGAGGCCTTGGGATGATATTGAGGCGAGTGAAAAAAAGGATAGAGGATAACAAAGAGGGTTGTTCCAGGTGAATGACCTTTATTTCAAAACGATTTCCCTTTTTATGAGATTTTCAGTCTAACACCATCACTTCACTCTTTATTTCTTTTTCTTTATTTTCCTTAACATTTTCCTTTTTCTTTTCTCATTCTTTTCTTCTTTCACCCATTTCTCTCTCCTTTTTCTTGGATTTCTCATTCTTTTTCACTTAACATTTTTTAAATCCGCATCATTCATCCCTTTTGCTGGGTTTCCACACCACTATTCCTTCTCTTTTATGGTCAATCATGGTCAGCTCTCGGAACAACCAAGGTGTGGCAAATTTTTATCATTTTGCACCGCCTTTTTTAAATGTGTGGCATGGAAATGAATTTTCAACAAGGCTCAAACATGGCACTAGAGATAGAATTTCACAAGAAAAAGGCTAAAGCTCAAAGAAATCAAAAATGGCCTAAGATCATCTCTAGATAAGCATGGGGGATCATTATGCATTTCAAGACAAGTCAATCAACTAGCCAAATGCACTCTAACCAAAACAAGCATAATGAGATTATTGAACAAATTTAAAATTTGAAGAATTGTTCCTTGATTAAATGTAAATTCCCTCCAACAAGGAATGGCACTAAAGCTCTCATGGGTACTTATTCATCTCCACTATTCATGTCAGGCTCTAAAATGTGAACTCAATCCGTAAATTGTCGAAATTACACATTCAAGGTGCACTTATGGGTGAGTTCAAAAGCAAACACATATGTGATACTCTTAGCAATAGGATAAACTTCTATGATGCTCTCATGTATCCAAAGTTCAAAGCAACGATCAACATATCAAAAAGTCCACAATACTTTGAATAAGGGAATATGGTTCAAAATTCAGATATTTTTCACAAAAAAATTCAAATTTTCCACATATTTTGCAATTATTCTACAAAAATTAGGTCAAATATGTGAATGGTGAATTTCACCACAAAATGGTATCATCAAACAAAAATTTTCACAAAAAAAAATTGTTGTATCATACAAATGGTGCACCTCACCTCCCAACTTGACTCATGCATTGTCCTCAATGCAACAAAAAAATATATGACATGCGATGGTGGACTTTTAAAAAGATAAGTAGGGTTAGAGAACACCTCGTATGGAGCTTTTGACAAAAACACCATATCTGCACATTAAAAGAACAAAAACTACACAAGGATGACATTAAGTAAACAAAATAACTTGAAAAGTAAATGATAAAAGAAAACAACTGTACACTAAAATCTACATTAACAGTTAATCCTCCAAAAGGTCTAGGTAAACCGGATCCACCAACTCTTCCTCCACCTTTTGACCCTCAAACCCCTCGAAGAATGGCTTAAGTCTTTGGCCATTGACCTTGAATGTTTTGTCATCCTCAGGGTTTGTAATTTTCACCGCTCCGTTGGGGTAGGCCACCTTGAAAAGATAAGGGTCATCCCAGCGAGATCGGAGTTTTAATTGGAAGATGGAAAGTCGAGAATTATACAAGAGCACTTTTTGTCCGGGCTCAAATGATTTCCTTAAAATGGATTTAACATGAAAAATCTTAGCCCTTTCTTTCGAAATTCTTGAGCTCTCGTATGCATCTCTACAGATCTCCTCCAACTCATTATACTCCAACTTCATATTCTCTCCGGCTAGTCTCTAGTTAAAGTTTAAGGTCTTGATGGCCCAATAGGCCTTGTGCTCCATTTTAGCGGGCAAATGGCAAGCCTTGCCATAGACTAGCTTATAGGGTGATATACCTAGAATAGTCTTGTAAGCAGTGCGTTAAGCCCATAAGGGATCGGTCAACCTAAGTGACAAATCCCTCCTATTAGGGTTCACCATTTTCTCTAGGATGTTCTTGATCTCCCTATTGGCCAACTCGGCTTGGCCATTGGTTTGTGGGTGATAAGCGGTGGACACTTTGTGTGTGACGCCATACTTATGCATTAAGGATGCAAATGGCCTATTCGAGGTTTGGGATGTATCGTGCAGTGATAAGTGACAGTGGATCACATTTCTGCAACAGACCATTTGCGTCTTTGATGCACAAATATGGTGTTACACATAAAGTATCCACCGCATACCAACCACAAACCAATGGTCAAGCCGAGTTGGCCAATAGGGAGATCAAGAATATCTTAGAAAAAACGGTTAACCCAAATAGGAAAGATTGGTCAAGCAGACTGATTGATGCCCTATGGGCTTACCGCACCGCCTACAAGATTGTCTTAGGCATGTCTCCCTATCGGCTCGTCTGTGGAAATGCTTGCCATTTGCCAGTTGAGATGGAACACAAGGCCTATTGGGCCATAAAGACTTTGAACTACAATTTGAGAATGGCTGGAGAGCATAAGAGGCTAGAATTGAATGAATTGGAAGAGATTCGAAGAGACGCGTATGAGAACTCAAAATTTTCAAAAGAGCGGGCTATGATTTTTCATGACAAATCCACTGTACGAAAGTCATTTGAGCCCGGCCAAAAAGTGCTCTTGTACAACTCTCGTCTCTTTATTTTCCAGGGAAAACTCCAATCCCGTTAGGATGACCCCTATCTTGTCAAGGTGGCCTACCCCAATGGAGCTGTGAAAGTCACAAACCCCGAGAATGGCCAGACATTCAAGGTCAATGGCCAAAGACTTAAGCCATTTTTCGAGGGTTTTGAAGGACAAGGAGTGGAGGAGGACTTGACGGATCCGATGTATCTGAAATTCGGGGAGGAGTAACCAGTTTTTATGCTTTTTAGTGTACAGACTTTTTATCTACTTATGCTATTTTTATTTGTATGTTACTTACTTTACTTGGTAGTATAGCAGTGTTTTTCTTAGTTTCAGATATTGGTGCTTTTGTCAAAGCTCAAGTGCGAGGTGTTCTCTAACCCTACTCATCTTTTTACTGTCCTTCATTGCATGTCATATCTTTTTGTTGCATTAAGGACAATGCATTAATCAAGTTGGGGGGGGGGGGGGGGGTGAGGTGCATCATTTGCATGTTACACCAATGTTTGTGGGAATTTTTGTGGAAAATACCAATTTTTGGGGTGAAAATTCACCTTTCACATATCATACAATTTTTTGTTTAATTTAGTGCAAATTATGTTAAAAACTTAAAAAAAAAATTGTGAAAAATATCTTAAATTTGATTTGTATTCCCTTATTAAGAGTGTTTGGATTGGATGATATATTGATCTTTGTCTTGAACTTTGAGCACATGAGCACATTATAGAAGTTAATCCTATGCGTGAGTATCACATATGTATCTGCTTTTGAACTCAACTGTATGTGCTTCTTGAATGTGTAATTTTAGCAATTTACGGATTGGATTCATATTTTAGGCTTGACATAAATAGTGGAGATGAGTTAGGACCCGTGAGAGAGTGTCAATCCTTTTTGGAGGGATCTTACATTTACTCAAGGAACAATTTTTCAATGTCAAATCTATTCAATAATCTCATTATGTTTGTCTTGGCTAGGTGCAGTTGGGTAGTAGACTGATTTTATCTTGATGTGTACAATACCCTCCCACGCGTATCTAGAAGTGATCTTAGGTCATCTTTGAATATTTTGAGCTTTAGCCTTTTTCTTCTGAAAAATATTATCCCTAGTGTCGTGATTGAACCTAATTGAAATTCGTTTCTATGCCATACATTTGACCAAGCCAATGAAAATGATAAAAATCTACCACACCTTGGTTGTTCCTAAGAGCTGAATATGATTGAACATGAAAGAGAAGGAATTGTAGTGAGAAAATTCAAGCAAAGGGATGATTGATGTTGAAACTCAAGGAGAAAAAAAAATGAAAATCCAAGGAAAGGAAGAAATGGGTTGAGAATAAGAAAAGAATGATCAAAAGAAAAGGAAAATGTTAAGGAAAAGAAAGAAAAGAAACAAAGAGTGTGGTGACGGTGTAAGAATGAAAATCCCATGAAAAAGGAGGTGTTTCTTAAATAAAAGTCTTTCACTAGGAACAACCCTCTTTGTTATCATATATCCTTCGTTTCTTTTCCCTCAATATTGCCCCAAGGCCCCATTATATCCCTTGAAGTCCTAATTGATCTAGAGAAGCATGGGAGATGCATGATTTTAAAAGAAAATGTTGAGTTAGTTTTGCTACCCAATGCCCTAGCATTCTTTTCATGAGATTATGCCAAAGTCGATTCACTTTCATACATGAACTTTATTTTTGGATTACATGTGAGCACACTTTGTTTTGTGCACAAGATTCTATCTCACATGTACACATGGAGTGCATGCCAGGATAACTATAGTGTATTTCATTGTTAAGAGTGACCTTTGGTGAGTTTTGCATTGAAGTTGAACTTGGCTAGCCATACGAATGTGAATCAGTTGAGTAAATGCTCAAATTACTTTTCCAATTCACATACACAGGAGTTTGAAAATGAATGTGTAGGTGCATACTTTAGACTAGTATTTATGGCTATAATGATGCTCATGTATGCTTAGTTCGGCCATCTGAATAATGTGTTAGAGAACTTCATGCTTACAGAATGGGGGAATATTGCTCAAGCTTTTGATATTTAGATGAATTGGGAATGTCCTTGCTATTAGCATGTGTCTTATATTGTGGGTATTCATTTTGATAGTTAAATATAGAAATCCATGCCTTGTGTGTTGAATGTAGCAAAATTTTAAATCGCATTGCAATTTCAATAATGATCTGGGCATGATGTTTCAAAATTGTGGTTTACAAGTTCAGTACATGTTTAGGGTGGAGTAGAGGTCATGAGAAGAGTGTTAAAATGTTTAGGGTAGGTCTTGAAATGAAGCGGTGTGGTAGTATGTTGGATAACAGGTTAATTTTGCAACTAAGGCAAAACCTACCGGTAGGCCCTACCGATATGTTTTGGCCACTGGTCTTGCACCTACTGCCAAACCTACCGGTATTTTTTGCTTACTGGTGTAAAACCTACCAGTAGGTTTACATCGACCTACTAGTATGTTTCACCCTGAATGCTAAAATTAGGGCTTTTAATCGAATTTTTTTGGTGAACCCTTTCATTTACCCCCTAAATTACAGACTCTCGCACTTCTCTCACTCAATCCACTCCCAAGTTTCCCAAATCACTCCTCTACTCAATCCCCAACCCTAGTCCTATCGAATTAGTGTATTCATTGAAGATTTGAAGCTTTCCCCCTTTTGGAACCCTAGAATTGCCGAAAATCCCTCAAGACCTAATCTCCCTTCATCTTTTCAAATTCTCCAAAAATCTCTCAAATGGCTAGGAACGTGGTGATCATTCATGAGGCCATGGACCCAATTGAGGGCCTCTTCTTGATTCTCTTCTCACTTTTGACTATGGGGGCACTGTTGCTTTGCATGGCCCGGACCAAGGGAACCACACCCGACTCCTCTCAACCCGAGGAGCCTAGCAGTCGCAAGAGAAGCAGAGAAGGGTCAAGCGGGGACTGGAATGAACAGAGGAAGAAGGTCAGAAATGACGCAAGGAACCAGTTGATCTATGAGAAGAATGTAACATGCGAGCGGCACCTCGACCACATCTCACTTGGCCCAAGGAACGAGGTTGTCAGGCTCATTAGTGCACATGGGATGAGATTTTGGTTTGAGCCTGTGGACGCGTACAATTTGTCTATGTGTCGAGAGTTCTACCAAACACTCAGGGTGGTAGAGGTGAACGAGGTTGAGATTTTGAGGGCAAACGTCAGGGGAAAGATGTTTGAGGTGACCTCCGCTATCATTGCCACTCTCCTAGGAAATTATGAGAGACCGCCCTCCTCCACGCCAGTTTATCCTCACAACGTCACCCAAGTCAAGACCGTTGAGCAGTATGTGGCATTAATGTATGAGGACCATAATCAGTTTAAGGGAACTGTTCAAGTTGGGGGGTTGAAGCACTCGTATGGACTTTTAAATAAACTTCTTCTTTACAATCTTCTACCAAGGGGCGCGGAAAAGACGCCAAATATTGAGAAGTTGGCACTTTTGGATGCGGTCATGTCAGGAAAGACAGTTGACTTTGCTCTTTTCATTTGGGAAGTGATGAAAGATTTCACGGAGGCACAAAAACCTAAGGCAAATTTACCTTTTGGGAGTTTGGTGACCCGTATGTGCCAGCACTTCAAGTGCAAGGCTTATGCTTTTGACAAGCTCATTCCCCCTGAGACTGGGGCTATTGGCAAGGCCAGTAGTATGAAGAGGACGGCAATGAGTCGAGGGGAGCGAGCTAGGGCTTTAAGGCCAGACTCTGAGGTTGCTAGACCTCCTATTGGACCTCCTTCATCAGTCTCATCCTCTTCTGCATCAGAGCGCTCAATACCTCAACGCCTCGATGCATCAGAGGTGACAGTGCACGGGATTTCGACCATGATGGTGACACTGTTTCAGCATACGTGTCCTAGAGAGCCCATCCCAGGAGGACCCTCGCCTCCAGCTCCTGGACCCTCTGCAGCTGTCCCCTCTACCTCCACAATGGTCGACGTGGGGGATGACGATGATGAAGACTCTGAGGATGGGGAGAGTGACTTTGGTGCTGATGATGATGATGATGATGGAGAGGGAGTTCAGGAGTAGGGTGTTGTAGTTTCTGTCTTTTCTCTTTTGTTTTGGATTTCGCACACCTTGGAGTGGAGTAGTTGGCCTTGTAGAAGAGTCCTTAGGTTGTAGGCCATTTTGTCTCTTTTTGATGTCAGACTCCATCTACTCCAACCTTGAACCACATTAATGAAATACCACAGTTTTTGTTCCATTTGTGCCAAGTCATTATGTTAATTGCATTATGATTTTGATATTTTGAATGTTTGATGGATAATTTGTGGACATGGTTTGTTGCAGTATCATACTTGTTTATGTTGTTTTGAAAATAAATTTTGCTGGGACTAGCAAAACTCAAGTTGGGGGGTGTGATTAGCACAAAATATTGCACTTTTCAAGTGCTTTTGCATCCCTTTTGTGCTAGCTTGTGTGGTTAATATGAGTGGATATGCATCATTTGTGTTATTTATAGAATTTCGGTATGTTTGCAGATAAAAGGTGATAAATGATGCTTGCTAAGCTTTCTC